>JAOVYW010000093.1:5250555-5312737 GCA_025775045.1 Hiodon tergisus | reverse complement strand
CCGCTTTGTAACTTTATGTGGTATGTCACTTCGTGGTTGCTGTGGTTCCTATACGCTATATATATATATATATATATATATATATATATATATATATTAGTCCAGAGATCACTCAGAATAACTTTGTAATGATTTGCAGTGATCTTTCCCTCTAAGGGGACAAGTGGACCCAAACCATGCCAGAAAAATGCCCAGCATAACACTGTAGGTTTTTTAAGTTATTCTGATTTAGTGCATTTATTGGTTGATTATTTTTAAAGATGGTTAATGCTTTTCTGCTTAAACATTACATTACCCCCACCCCCCCAGGATTATTAAATCTACAGACTCCATTGGATTTTTTTTTTGCTATAATAATTACTACAAAATATATCATGTTGGAATGATCTGCAAATTGATATAATATTATCTATATAACACATATAACAGCATCTAAAAGTTTGTACCATTTATACTGTAATAAAACATAGTATTTATACTATACACAAAATTCATACATTAAATCCTTTCACTCTCACATATTGTCTGCGTCTTGGTGGAGCCTGGAGGGGTTGAACACACAATAGAGTTAGGGTCAGGTTTAAAGTATTGCAATACGTGTTTCTTTTGTTTGCTGTCACTTGGGTGAATACCAAAAACATTTTTAAATTATTCTTGTTTTCCACCTTGTCATGGGCAGGGAGGAGGAACACAAAAGGTAGTATCAATGCACTTTAATAAACATAAACCCAAGTGCATGATTCTTATAATACCACCAAATATATATATATATTTCATTTACCAGAATACGTTTGTTTTGTTAATTTACCTGAGAGGTTCAGTATTAAGAAAAGCATGAAGCTACTGAAGAATAGAAAAGAGATTTTGTAATTCAGAAATCAAATCAATGTAGTCTTTTATATGTTAAAAAACCATTTAGTTGTATTTAATCTCTGTTCCATTAGCAATGTACTCATTCTTAATAGTTTTTTTTTGTGTGTGGTTATTTCCTGTTTCCATGTTCTGAATGCATTGTTTTCTTTTAATGCTCCAAAAGTAAAAAGGAAAAAAAGAAAACATTTTCAAACTGCAGTGAAATATTAATTTCTCAGCACTCTTGAATCTCTGCATAAAAAAGTAATCATGGTTTTGCAGTTGCGAGGCATCTGCTCTAATTCAGGCCAAGGCTGAGCTACAAGGGTGCCACAGGAAGCAGGCACTGGAATTACAAAATTTGTGTGGAGAGAGGGCTGAGCAGTCCAGCGTCAGTTCTTGCACTGTGGATTATACATGTCCGAGGCATGGCCCTAACAACAGCGGGACTTCGGCGGAGGTAGTGTTGGTTAGCCACTATTAGAACAGGGCTGATTATAATTCACTCTGAATATGTCTCACTTCCTGGAAAAGCAACGGAATCCTCAGCCCATCAGAAAGAACCCCAGGGGCCGAAGGATTTCCTTTATAAATGATCGAATCCTCTATTTAATTATAAGATACCATATTAAATATTACAATGGGATGTAAATAATAAGAGTAGAATGATAAATTGCTGTCTTTTTAGCAAAGTCTATGGCACATATGTGGTCTGCATGCAAATTCCTAGTTTGAATAGGAAGTTGATGCATTTCTGCTTCGTAATTGGTCTTTTCTTTTAATTCAAAACAGCCTTTCATAATCTCACAAACACAATTAAGCAAGCTTTCTCGTGGCTTCTCAGCTGCACTTAGCATCTGTTAAGAAAGGAATCTCTCAATATGATCGTTCTAATACTGAAAAGAAAAGCAGGAATTTAAGCTGAGCTGCATGGGAGGTGTTTGTCCTTGAGAAGACAGTCCAGTCTCAGTGCACTATGCTCATTAGCATAATGTTATTATAGGAGTCAGCTCACATACATATGGGTTTACTATAAGGCCCTAGGCCATGTGTGCACATAGGTGAGTTTCAACATATCCCAGAGAGCACTGGCTCTCTTTGCAGTAAACATTTATTCTGGTGGAGAATGATAGTAAATTTTTGGACATAGATAAGATGTCCCCGCCTCCCTTAAAAACAGCGTATAGAGAATGTACATGTGTGTATACAGGAGTTTATTCATTTATAAATGTATACATTTAATTTAAAATTAATGTATAAATATAATATATAATAATACATAATATTTCCATACGTTTTAATAGCATTTCAAGCTAAAAAAAGAGAAGGTTTTGACAACCAGCGCTGTAACTTGCATGTAATCCAACTTATTCTTTGCTGTTGTAGTTTTTCTTATCTAAAGTGAATAATCATCACAAGAGACTACTTACTTCTGAAGGTTAGGAAGTAGTCTTCTGTGCTATTTTGAATTTTTTTTTTCATATCTTGACTTCTGTCTTTCAAGGTAAATGCTAGTACATTAGCACAAGAAAGAATACTGCCCATCTCTTAACAAAAGATCACAATCCAGCATGTTTGCCAGCTAGCTGTTCTACTATTCTACGTTTCATATCCTCCTTTCACTATAGGACAATAAATTCTTCATCTAAACTGCATTCATTTTTTTGATGGTGACAATGGCTTATTAAAGAAACAAGAAATATAGAATAGTCTTTCGTCTGGAAAGGTTTTGATTTTGTAGTCTTGATTGCTCTGAACATGCAGCATTCATTTCTTATGCAGTCTCCATCGTCCTGCTGTAGGTTGCATCTGGGGTCCTCCTTAACACTTTTTGATGTCTATTTATTCAGTTTAAGTTTAAGGTCAGTTTGATTCCTGTCTCATGAAATTAATGTATAAACAAACCATGAAAAACACACACACACAAAAAAAATTATTTATTTATTTTTTTTCTTCCCTGGCTGAACTGTATGTATCATACATAGGGAAGAATATACCTGACGTAGATCTGAGGTGAATCAGGATGAAGGTCCATCGTTACGAATTTGCTCATGAACTCACAGACATTGTCTCATCTGTAGAAACAAGTATAATGTAGATACTTCTTTAGAGGGTGGTTTCATTCAGAGAGAGGTGTAGTTAATGCTCTCGCAGATATGCCAGCATCTTCTGAGGTTATTCAGTGGGCAGATTGTCTCAGAGGGATGCCCTAAATACCCGCTGTTTACCCCACATGTTCTTCGCAAAGGGAACTTTAAAACGCTCTCTGGAGACCAGCACCTACGGCATAAATATCACCGCAGTATAGATCCACGCCCTGAGGGCCCAAACAAAAGGAAGCTGGAGAGACTTTTTCATCAACATCGTCCCTCATCATTTATTCATTTTACGTTTTTCTATCAGCTTTTTATTTTTCAATTAACTATCCAAATTTTTGCATTTAAACGCAGCATTATACCTTCTGAAGGTGAGGTACTTCTATAAAAGTGTGAAAATGCCTGTGGACAGATGATAAACATGAGGTGGGGAGGTTTCCTCCTCCTGCCACACAGCATTCCAGTGTTGCTGATGGTGGAGAAAGGGAGAGAGGAAACTGAGGAAGCATCTCAGACGCTTCCAAATGAAACTCAGTCTGCGCCTCAACTACAGAGATCGTGACGGGGGGGGGACTATGTGGTAATTTTTAGGTGTTAAGGAGTAACAATAAAGGGGACCAGAAAACTAAGGATTTTGAAGGTGCATTATTATTATTATGTTGGAAGGCACATGTGACAATAGTAGAAACCAAATAGTAGTACCAAGATGTACAAGCAGAGTGAAGCTAAGAAATAGGGATCAGGAGTCAAAGACATAGCCAATGCTGGCACTGTAATAGCATCTGACAGTAACATTTACATTTACTGAGCGATAAAACATTCCACATTGCAGTGGTTACTTTAGACACCACTTAGAAGAATATAATCCAATTTTGACTCTTGGAATTCAAGAGTCAAAGCTACAATTTAGTCAAGCAGCCATAGCAGTTTGTGGTAAAGAGGATTATATCATGTCTGGTAATCTAAAATGCATTGCTCCCACATTCATTTCCATACATGCTCCTGTAATTTCATTGCGCATGCCTGGAGAAATAGCCCCCTTCTCAAAAATGGTGGGGGGGCGTTTCCCCAGGGTCAGGCTGACGTTTCCAATTGCTCACCTTCAAACCTTCAAATCCTGTAAACTTTCCCGAAGATGTAAGCCTTCAGCATTAAGCCCCTGACTGTCTCTGCTGGTTGGTAGCAGAGCGTTTTTTCACCAGCCACCTTTTGAAGGATGCTGATGAAAAGACCGTGACGGTGTGCACCATCCTTTTTCACTGAACTGCTCTTTAAAGCGTATAGTGCTGTTGAACATAAATGAGTATGAGTATGAGTTTTTTACTTGCTTGCTTTGATTGAGTGAGATTTTTCAACTCTTCTTACATTGGGAATTCAGTTTTTTTTTCTCCAATCAGATTCCTAGCCAGAAACTACGCCAGCCCTCAGAGTGAACCAATAGTGTAAGAGAAAGTGCATTTAAAGGGTATAAATCTCCACTCTTGGGCAGCACAACAGAAATGCCCAGTCTTAAGAAAATCAATAACTTCCTTCAGTGCAACAAATTTATGAGGCCAGGCCTTAAGCACAGTCATGTCCAATTTGCTCCTTACAAATTTACAATAACAGTTGTGTGCAAACTGCACTTTGTGAAGAGATTGGAGCATAAAGAAAGATACGCTGACAGACAAGGCTCAATGAACATTGTGAGAATTGAGTGGTTAGTTTTTGTTAAGATAATCCTCTTTGAAAGCTAATCAAATGGATAAGGGAAGTAAATCTCCTGTCCTAGTTAAACATAGCTGGATGGTATTCATCTCTTGTGCTAGCCCGCAGCTGTGACGGGGTGATGAGCAGGGCTTTAATGTGATTTGAATGGTATTACTACTGCTGTGGTTTGGTAACTCCATGAGGTGAAAACCTCTACCCAGAGACAAAAGCAAGTCCTATTTACTCATCTAACTTTACAGGGTTATTGAAGTTGCTTCCTCAGCCATCCATATTCATCCATAAGCGTTTTATTGTGCAGGGGGGCTTCTCAAATAGATATAAGTAATGTGGGAATCTCGTGTGAGACGTGTTAAGTGAGAGGTTCCCTGCTGCTCCAGATTTGGTGATGCTGTAAGTGCTTTTTGTCTGACTGTCCCAAGTTTGTCTGTGCTTTATTTATACATCTCAATATTGTGAATTCATTTCTGCACAGCTTTGCGTTGTTTTAAAACAATAGAAATGGTGCAAGGATTATATGTTGCTGCTTGTAATTAAACAGTGATTATCTATATCAATACAAAGTTTAGTAAAAAACCTCATGTGTCCTCCCTCATGGTTATATTACACTTAGTCAGAAAAGTGCTGTCTTCAGCTCTTCATCCTTTTCCGCCTCTCCCATTTTCTGATGGATCTTAGCCAGAAAAGGACCTTATGGGCTCTGTCTCTCCTCTCCAGATGGCCCAAGGTGCCGGTCAGGCTTTCATCCTGGCCCAGCAGCAGAGCTTGGCACTATATCCAAACACGAGAGATCTCACTGCCTGTCCAATCATGAGGGGGCCTGCCCTTTGGAGCCTCTAGACCCAACTTGCTCTCAGCTAGAAGTCAGGGACAGACAAATTGGTACCTCAAATTCTAAGAAATAACCCACTTGTCAGTGTTGAGACTTTACCATTAGAAACCATATTTAGATAACATGTTTAGTTAATATAATGTTGCACAAATGTTGCTAGCTAACTATGACACAATATAAATTATTTGGCTAATGTAAGATAGCAAGATAGATAGCTATGGTGTTAGTTTTGAAGCCCAGCTTTGTCATTTGTTTCAAGATCCTGATTTTAGTGAGGATTTTGATTTGAAGCACTGTTTTTAGTTCATAAAGCCTTTATAGTTCATAAGGGCTTTCTGTGATGGGTATACTTTTATTATTGTGTCAGTGCTGTATCTCGATAACCAAGTCTGCTAAAAACTTCACAGTGAATTTCCCGTTCAAAACAATA
Source organism: Hiodon tergisus (assembly GCA_025775045.1). Taxonomy (NCBI): domain Eukaryota; kingdom Metazoa; phylum Chordata; class Actinopteri; order Hiodontiformes; family Hiodontidae; genus Hiodon; species Hiodon tergisus. The sequence continues at coordinate 5,306,820 of JAOVYW010000093.1, read as the reverse complement.
CAAAGACTAAGGTGAATTTCTCTGTATACCTCAACAGCTTAGCATAGTTCAAAGTGAAGTTGTATTATGTGTTTAAACGCACTGGCCTGAGACGGGTGCCTGACATTTTACTTCATAATTTCTTGAAGCTGACAGTTTAAAGCTGTTTTTAACATCCATTGTTTTCTATTGACGTGCCACAGTTAGCTGGCTAAGTGTCTAAGAGATGCTTTTTCTATTTTTTTTTGGTAATATTATATTATATTATTTGGTGATACTTTGATATTATTACTGTAAAACTAGTTCATATTAACTGATCAAGATATTACAGAACTTCGAAACGCAGAAACCTGCAAAGGTTTAGTTGTTTAGTTTTTATTTTTGTCCTCCTTTTACTGAAAGAAGGTTGACCTGACCTGACAATTACAGCCAGGCTATAAAATATCTACAAATAAAACCCTTTAATTTGAAAATTAGTGTTTGTTGTCATTTGTCTGCTTCTCATATATCATCCTGAATTCAATTTTGGGTTAAATTTATTTTCTTTCTACTTATTTATTTACCTGGTTTGCTTTCTGTGTTGGTCAATTCTCGTCAGAAGAATCCATATTATGGATCAGATCATTTTTTTGTGATAAGTAATATAATCTAAAAAGTCTCTTTAACACTTAAGAGTAATGTATGTCCATATAAAGAAAGCAGAAGTGTTATTGTACAAAAATAACTAAAACTCAGAAAATTGAGGGCAATTCTTCAATTTTAACCTGCAGTGCCTGGCTTTCAGTGATTTGAACATGGGTACTGTTGTGTGTGTAATTTTTTCAATGTTATATTGTATTAGATAATCTGGGCTATCATAGTTTGCTTTTGGTAGCCCAGCCCTCTGTGCTCTCCTAGTCACAATTAGCTAATGACATGAGCAGGATTTTTGACAAGGACAGGATTGAATTACCTTCAGTGTCCTTTATAGTAGAACAAAGTTATTATTTCTGTCCTTGGCTTTGCCCTCACATTTTAATCAAGAGGCTTTACTAACCACAAAAAGTTTGAATATTCATGGCAGTGGTGCTGACGTACAAGCCTTCACTTCTTATTATGATCTTTTCCCTTATCACCCCAAAATGATTCTCCTACAATTGGGGTGGAAATAGTTAAGCTTAAACTTAAATTTAAAGCTGTAAAATGATAAACAACTCCTTCTGTAAATAGGTCCCTCCGTATATCGTCAGTCACACTACGTTATATCTTTCTCTGTACAGACCTGGTTGAGTGCTTGTGTCCACTACGTAAGTTTACTGCGTACCAGCTGGAAATTGGCCGGTATATAAGTCTTTAGTCTTTTCTCCGCTGGAGTAAAACACTAGGATGAGAGAGCTGTGTGAATACGGTTTAAGGAAGAAGATTAGTGGTACTGCATAGTTCTCTGGCATCTGAAATCTTCAGATAACATTCCAAGTAGGCAATCAAATTAGTCTGAGCATAAGAGCACCAAAGCCTAAATAATCTAGGTGGAGTGGCTGGTCATAAAAGGTCAAATCTTCTATCTTTAACAAGGAAAATCCTTGTTCCAGGTATGGAAAGCAACTTCCAAACAGATATGGACAGATAAATTTGCTGTTAAATAATGACTCCAAGGGTTCTTGGCATTTGGGGAGGGATTCAGCAAAATTTTATCTAATGTCTTGGATAGGAGAAAGAAAACTGTTGGTGTGTGTACATTGTGATGAAGTGTGGGGCACTGTGGTTGAGGGACGGTATTTTGGAACACGGACATTACGCAGCCTCTTTTAAGGTGATGTAGTCCTATTGGCCTGTTGCAGTAGGACTACAATCCCCAGGAGGCGTGGGGTGGACGGGCAGCCATTTTAGATTAATTAATTAATTAATTAATTGGTTAATTGATTGAACAGCTGCTTTCAATTAAAACAACTGTTAGCCTTTAGAAAGGGGCAGGCTCAACCAGCTGGTTGAGGAAAGTGAGGTTTGATCTGAAAGTAGTATTGAAAGAATGAGTGTTTGTGAAAATTAGGACTAGTGTTTTGAGCTGGTAAGCAGCTTAGCTGCCCAGCCAATTGGTTATGGTGAAGTTAGCTCTCCAAAAAGAAGTTAGGCTTTTGTTTGAGTTATTTTCCTTGCATGTTTTTCTTTTGTTTGACACACTATAAGTAATAACAGAGGTAACACAGCTACCATCCTGTTTAAGCATTATTCCTGAAAATTTAAGTTTTTTTTTTTTTTATGCTAGAGGCCAGTGTAAAAGATCCGGAGGGAGTGAAAACCATTGCCAGAGTTGTCACAACATCCAAGAGAATGTTTTCTAGGTAAGCTGAAGACCTGTGGGTTTTCTAAAGGAGAGAAACAGTTGCAAGTCACCCATTTACTAACTATACAAAGCTTTAGACAAGATGCAATGCAAATCCAAGAAATATTGTTTATAAAAAATAAATATTGAAATATTGGATGAGTGACTTGAGCCATGAGGAATGCCTTATCTGAGGGGTTTAATGTGACCATGAAATCGAAAGAGAGGAGCGCTGTCTAAATGGAGTTATTTGGCTGGGGACCAAATGCTGAGGGTCAAGGTGGCCGTTCTGGAAAAGCTTCAGTAGTTTTAGACATGCCGGGCAAATATAAGTTAGTCTAAAGACAAGTGACCTGTGCAGAGTAAGTAGTTTAGCACATAGGAGGCAGCTTGGAGGAGGGAGCCAGAGATCGGATCTTGAGTGGAAGTAGTGGGCTTGTTAGATTTGTAGTTGGGGAAGGGAGTTAATGTTGCCTCTCATGACTTGGCTGAGTGGTTAATGAGCCTGTGGGGTAGGTAAGGTGTTTACAGAAATTCCTATAAACTTCTTATAACTTTGAAGGTAAAGGAGGTGGCAATAATTGAGTTATATATGAAAATGGAGGGAAAACAATCCAGTGGTCCCCAGTGGGGTTGGGAAAAGCTGATCAATGCAAACGAGCAGCTAACCTTGCAAAAATATTTGTACGGAACAGGATTCAATAACAGCAAATGACAACAATGATAGGAAAGAGCCAGGACTGAGAGGGCAGTCCCATCTGGACAAACAAGGAAGGAAAATTGAGAGGAGGGCTTCTGGAGGTGGAGTGGAATTAGCCAATTTGTCATTTATATTGTTTGTAAATCATTGATAAATTACTTTATAGGCATGGACTTTGAGTAATGCATAATTCCCTAATGTACTGCAGTGTTGTGATCCTCATAGAAAGATGTAGCTACATCCTGACCTATTACTAACTCTGAACAATCCAAGCTTCCTGCCAGGAACATGGATATGCTTTGACATTTCCTGCCTTGTTTTCCAGACAGTTATATAGAGCGTTCTGTTGTCATGAATTGGGACCATAGAAGTGTCCCATAGAAGCATGACTGTACCTTTTTTATTTTGTGTGTGTCATTTCCGTGACAGGTTTTTTTTTTTAGTTTTTTTTTTATTTAAATAAATATGCACTGCGGCCCACCCTCAGCGCTGCATTTGCAGACATTAAGATGCATAAAGAATACGGAGGAAAAGTGCAGCCCAAGCAGAGCTTTCAATCCCACAGCGACTCGCTGAGCAGCGAATGAGTGGAGCCGCTCCGGGGGCGTGCAGCTCCGCCGCTTGAATATTTGATGCAGATGGATGGCTGTTCACTCCAGCGGAACAAAATGTATTGGAATTCACTCACTCATCCGGAAAGGTCATAATTTTAAAGTCACGGCAGCTGCACATTAGAGAAATCCTCATTTCCCCATCAGCCTAGCTGTCCATGCAAGACTCCTCTCAATCAGTTTTTCAACCCAAATTTTAAATGTCTTTGGCCGGAGAGGAGCCTCTTGTCCCCAAACATATGGTTTGGGAAAGTATCCTTAGTTGCTGGTAAGAGAGATTAATATGTAAATTTATCCTTGCTTTACTCAACTTTCTTTTGCTCTAGTGCATTATAAAGCTAGAGTTCCTTAATAGCAGTGCTATATATAGAATTGTTGGGCTTCTCTGACAATGGGAGTCCATGCTCAGTAAAAAAATCTTAAGGATGAATTACAAATATGAATGCAGTGTGGTTGGTTCCCCTTTGTAGCACAGTGATGTGATGCCTTTCAATTGGCATTTCCGCCATGATAATAAAAATACAACAAAAGACGAACTCCTAACAAAAATACCATAAACAATCGATTTATATAAGGCCTTTTTTATTGCCTTCAGTACGGGGAATACCCCAAGGCACTTTACACTGGAAAGGAGGACTGAAAGGCTGGTCTGAAGAGGTGATTCTTGAGCTGTGTCCTGAAAATGTCAAGTGAGTCAGAGTTTCTGATTGACCTTGGCAGAGCATTCCATCAGAGGAGAGCCTAATAACTAAAGGATATGTTACCAGTGGTTTACCAGCATTTTCTGGGGACCGCAAGGTGCCCAGTATCCAGAAAAAGTAAGGGTATTTTGGGAGTGTATTTATGCAGAATATCAGATTGGTATGGTGCAGTGGAGAGCTCTACGTTCAAATGAGAGTTTAATATTCAAGACGCACATCTTTAAATTGACTCTATATTGAATGAAAAGCCATGGAAATGGGATACAATGTGAGTTAACTTGTTTCCTTGACTTGGTGAAGATACAAGCAGCTTAATTTTGTACATGCTCAAATATATTTTACTAAAGCATGAATGTGAATTTCCCTGATGGTTAAAAGGTTCTTAAAGTGATAATATGCTTTGTTTGAGCTGTTTTAATGTTGTGGTCAAAATTGAGGTCAGGATCTATGATGACTCCAAATATCCAGTCTTTTGGCTGGGATCATAACTTCAGCAACCTACTAATCGCAATTTGCATAACTGCATTCGATTGTTTCTTCTTTGTATGAGTAGAGGAAACAAAATACTTACCAAACATTATTAACAACAATTTTATTAAATGTGATTAGCGGGTTGTGAAAGTTACGATTTGGTCCCTGCCTTAGTATTATTCCCTCCTTAGATTATCAGCTGTAAGAACAGAAAAGAGAAGTGGAATAGGAATAACAGTGAAAGGAATAACAATGTATTGTTCAGACACAAGCAGGAAACTAATAGGACTCATAATGTATTCTGAGATACCAGTGCTGAAGGAGACAAAGACATGAAAGTGTTTACCATTTTGACAGGAATCTGTTGTAGTGTGGCTCATCACGCCAAGTACCAATAATCGCAACTTCATGGTTTAACAACATTCTTCAGTTTCTAACCAAACGGATAGCCTCTAACTAATAACCCTGAAATGTTAACTTTCAAGTCTAATGTTTGATAGGAAAAACTGGTTTGGAACAAAGTTTTAAGGCAAGGTGTGAATTATCTTTTGGGAAAGAGGGGTTTCCCCAGGGTAAAACTTGCAAATGTAAACATGGATTGAGTCCAAGACTGACTTGTGGCACTCCTTTTTCTTCACCCACTCCACAGGTGTAAGTGTAACCTCCACGCGGGGCAATGCGCATTCCGAGAAGGGAACCTGCAGTGCGAGTGTGAGCACAACACAACAGGCCAGGACTGTGGGCGCTGCAAGAGGGGTTACCGAGCCAAGTCCTGGAGACCCGGCTCATACCTTCCAATGCCCAATGGATCACCTAACACATGTACGTATGCCTACTGATGCCTGTCCTTCACCTCCCCGATGTAAGTTAGATCTGCTTTTCAAACCAATCATTCTGCTACAAGACAGCAAAAGCTACAATGTAAGGCCTCAACCGCTAGTATGTTTCATGTATGCTTTTACAGTGTCAGTCCACTGTAGACGTCTGGGGGTTTAAGTTCTGGAGACTGGCTAGCCATTTATTACAGCACTCCCTTTGCTTGGCAACACTACCGTTGTAGCCATTTACTACATCATGCTATCACTTCATAAAAAATATGTTCTTACTGTAAGATGTGTGCATTAAGATCCATAGTAGGCCCAGAGAAACATGTCATCCCCTTTCAGTAGGTTGTGAGGGGGCACTGGTAATAAAATAATAATTTAGGGCAGCTACCCATAGGAAAGGACTGCAGAGCATTTCAGGCTCGATGGCTATTTCAGCTCTGAAGTCCAGCTGTATTCCTTGCCTATTTCCGAAAAAGTAAGCATATATTTTCCATTCATTCATCCTATCTAATATCCAGTCTACAAGAGGATTGAGCATCCTCGTTCATTCTGGGGGGAGCAGCTAACATTCTCAACACTGAGCACTAATGAACCCTCAGCCTGCTTTTTCATGTTTCTGATGTAAGAGAGTAAAAATGCTGAATTTATGAATAAATGCATAAATTAACATTCCTCTACTGTTTTGTCTCCCTTTTAGGTGAAGCTGTTGGTTCCACTCTTGGCAGTAAGTAACATGCTAATCAAACGCAGGAAGACTGGCATTCTCTGCTGCCTCCCTCCCATCTCTATCAAACGTGGATGGCTGTCATTTTCATATTCTCTTTTTATTTGTCATTCTGATCATCCTTTTTATATTATTATTATTATGAGTTTCTGTTTCTATTATTGAGAGTTTGTTTCTCTGCATTGTAATAAGTAACCCACACGTGACACATTTTTCCACAGTGCTTCTTTTGGGGTTTTGCTCAGTGATCGAAGGCAAAGGGGGGAGAGAGAGCGAGCGAATTTTTATTTTTTATTTTTTGTGTGTTTTAAATGTATAAAGCCATGTGGTGCTGTATCTGGCAAGAGGTTTCCTCAGGAGGCTATGAAAGCAAGATGTGCTGGGGATTGACTGTAGTGGGGGTGGGGAGATGAAAATCATGGAGTTGAAAAAGCCATTGGTAAATTGCAAGTTATGTGAGGGTGCACAATTGGGATGGATTATTTTGGCTTGAAAAAGTATGGTGACATTGTCTGTTTGAGGAAGACCCCATGTTATCAATAGTTTCCAGGCCCTAGGATTTAAATAATGGAACTTTCAATAAGGATGCCATTGCATGTGATTTGATTACAGGTATGGATGTGTGTATATTTCCTATATATTTCAATTATTTGGATGATTATTTGGTTTTGAATGGTTGTTTGAATGTTTTTTTACCCCCCACAAAGTGGCATTTGTCTTCTCTCAGTGCCACCAGTATTAGCAGCCAAGCCTGTCCAAGTTACCATGGTGACCATAACTAAAACGACAAACGCAGCCACAACTGCAACTGCAACCACAACTACAACTACAACCACAATCGCAACTACAACTAAAACTACAACCACAACCGAAGAGCCCAAAGTGTACAGCCCGGCAGGTTGGAATGGCAAACAATCATGCTGTTTTCATGGTAGTAGCAGTAGGAACCTTCCATAGTGTTTTTTAGTAAACACTAGATTTGTGCCAACTGGTCTGTTTAAATTTAATTACGTCAATGCGATTCAGATATTGTCTTAGCAAACACTACAGAAACTACATTAGCGTTACAGAAATTGTTATAAAACCTACCACCATGTTACCAGCTAGCTTAATAAATTTTAGATGGTCTCTAAACCCAAAGCACCTACTCATGAGTCCTCATGCAATGGTCCTTCTCTCTCACGACTACTCAGGTCCAGCTGTGATCTGGAAGATCTACTGGTTATTGTTGTGAATTAATAAACACAATGATAATTAAATTATCGGGCAAAATAATCAATTATGGCTGGCAGACATAGTTCACAAATTACACTCTCCAATTGATGCAGGTGGATGTTATTATTTATTAAGCGATTCCTAAACCACTAAACAACTGGGGCTCTTGAGCAGCTCACATGGTAATGGGGCTCTCTGGTGTGCAGACTGAGCCCAATTTGATTCATCAGTTGTGACCGGGGTGCACAGAGGCAGCACGCATAGCGTCGCCCAGGTTTGGGCATCATCCTTCTCTTCTCCAAACAATTTCCTGGCCTCCTGCAGGCTTGCAATACCATCGTGAGGGACATGCCTGCAGAGTAGAAAAGAGGCGGGTGGCTCGAAGGCGGCTAGGATTGGAGGAAACTAGTTGTACTTCCTCATCCTCAGTGTGAGGGGCGATCAGATTTGTGGCGATGAGCCGATGACGCAAATCGCTATTCCTAATTTGGGGAAAAATACAAAAATAACTGCAGATTCTGAAAAAAGGAAAAGAAAGATCCATTTAATAACCTGTTGGCCGCAAAAGAATGACCACAAGTTAAGTGGTAGTTTTCGTGAGACCTTGCTGAAAATCAATAGCAAAGCATGCGTATAGGGGGTAAAGGGAGCCTTTGAATTCTAAGAGTCCTCTGAGAGTTTAATGCAAGAATCAGACTTTTAAGGGGAAGAACCTGTGGGCTTGCTTTGCAATGCCATCGGCCACCCACACGTGCTGAAAGTTGTTTATTTATAGACATTAACTTAATTCTAGTCGTGATTATATGTACAGCCAAAAGATAAATTAAAAAAACTCAGAAACTTTGCTGGATACTTAACAGTGCATTACCACTGCAGTACTGAGGGGGCCCAGTAGGTCTCTGAAGTAATCAAGACATTAAATGAATAATCAGATGCAGTGAGATAAGTGGGGAGCAATGTACCATGTCTGCCCTTCCTTGTCTCCACGGTTTACTTTTAGAGTCTGCCGTTGTGTAACGCCGATCCTTCCCACTCCCCAGATACTATCCAGAGTGCTCACAGTCAGTGCACAGGCAAATTAGACCCAGGGAAACTTCTGAGAAGATAACTTCTCGGGGGAGAAAGTTCAGACGGAGAAGTTGCAACGCCTAGGACGTTCTTCTTCTGGACATCTGGAGTTTTAAGACCAGGCTGTCACAGGAACAATTCTCTCCCCTGGAATGCTTCGCCCAGGGGTGTGAAAGGGCAGAATGCAAAACTGCAAAGGAATGGGGCAATTAAGCAATCCCTTTTTATTGAGGCTCTGTCACGGAGCTTGATAATGTGTATTGATTGTATTGATTGTTTTTGCGTCATCTTTGACTTCGCGCACAAGGTAGAACCAAGTTGCCTATAAAGTTGTTTAAACTTGATTAATAATCAGGCGGCACAAAGCTGTGCAATGTTAATGTGAATTCCTAGGGTGCTTTTGTTATTAAATCAAGGTGCAGTTGACCAGTATGTGGAGCTGTGGTTCAAACACTGGACTTTTTTTAATAGTAGGATGCACTGCAGGATAGGATGCACAAAAGATGCACCTATATTCAATTACTGAATATTCACAGCTGTCTAACAAGATGATCTCTTAAATGTAAAAAGACCTTAAACAAATTGCCTACCATTTAGCTTACCTCGTAAACTTTTATAGCAGCTATTTTGACAGGGCTGACGGAATGTTAATTTAAATCGTCTTTATTCTCAAAGAAAAAACCCAAAGCGTCATACTGGAGGTTGCAATTACTGTGAAATTATAGTCCCCCTGAGTCCAAAAATGGTTGTCGTGTGATTTGTTAAATTTAACCACCAGTCAGCCAATCCCAAATCACTATACACATGCAGCTGTAAACTGAGATTTTAAGAGAGAGGGGTACCATTAATGCATGCAACACTGCAGTTTAAGCCACAATTGGCCATATTGTGAATGTTTCCCTCTTATAAATGAAGGAATTTATTAGATTGAATGAGATATTTCTTTAGAGTATATCGTATACTTATATTTTTTGTTTACAGAAAAAATATAAATTTTTGTACGATGTTTAATATATGAAATTGCACCTATAAATGTTTACATAAACAAATGCCCACACGTTCATTAATATTTTCAATTTAATACATTCTGAAATTCAAGCTGGTTTCCCTCAATATAATATGCTTTGTTAGAGGTTAGAAGTTCTAAATTAGAAATGTTTAATGATTAAATTGGTCAAAATAAATGATTACATTTAGAATACCAATTCATTATGTTCAATTATTTAATCCTGGATTTTCTGCAGTTTAGTTTACAATTGGTTTTTAAGATGAATTTTTTTTTTTAATTATTAATATTTGAATGTTTTTGGTTTATTTTACTTGACATCAATTTGTTTGTAAACAAGATGACTTGGAAATGTGTAGATACATATAGAGCATATTATCAGTATCAATTTACTACTTTTATTAATAGTTTAAAAAAAAATTAATAATCACTTGCCTGATTTAGAAGTCCATGAATTTTAACCAGTTTAAAAAAAGGTTTTCCTGAACGGAGACCACTCACATTTGAATGCTAGAATTCATTAAACATTGGGTAAAAATTATATTGAAATTTAATTAAATCATGAGCATGACAGGACATTTGGCGTTCTGAGCACAATTTGCTTAATTAAAACATGGACATGCAGGTGTGGTCAAATTTCTTGGTACCCCTCCACAAATAAAATAATTCACAATGTCCTCTGAAATAAACTAGAAATTGTCAAAAGTAATTGGCAGCCTCCATTGTTTATTCAATATTTAATAGAAATTAAAATTGCTTTTGATTTTGTTTTTCAACATAATATTGTAAATGATAAAACAAATGAAAATGGCATGGACAAAAATAATGGGACCTTCAGCTCTCAATGAGACTTCTACACCTTAACAGGTAGTTTAGCCCACTCTTCCTGAGCAAACTGCTCCAGCTGTCTTAGGTGTGCTAGGTGCCAGACTGCAAGTGTCAGCTTTTTCCATAAATGTTCAATAGGATTCAGATCAGAACTCAGAAGGCCACTTCAGAACAGTCCAATTTTTTGTTCTTATCCATTCTTGGGTGCTTTTAGCTGTGTGTTTTAGGTTATTATCCTGTTGGAGGACCCATGACCTGTGACTGAGACAGAGTGTTCTGACACTAGGCAGTATCTTTCTCTCCAGAATGCTTTGATAGTCGAGATTTCATTGTGCCCTGCAGATTCAAGGCACCCTGTGCCAGGCACAGCAAAGCAGCCCCAAAACATAACCAAGCCTCCATGTTTCACTGTAGGTATGTTGTTCTTTTCTTTGAAAGCTTCATCTTTTTGTCTGTGAACATAGAGCTGATGTGACTTGCCAAAAAGCTCAATTTTTGACTCCAAAGGACATTCTCCCAGAAGGATTTTGGCTTTTCAATATGCATTTTTGTAAATTCCAGTCTGGCATTTTACGTTTTTCTTTCAAAAGTGTAGTTCTCCTGGGTCTTCTTCCATGGAGGCCACTTTCGCTCAAAAAGCAACGGATGGTGCAATCAGAAACTGACATACCTTCACCTGGGAGTTCAACACTCTCTTTGGAAGTTATCCTTGGTTCTTTTTCTGCCGTTCTGACTATCCTTCTGTTCAGTCTGGGGTCAATTTTCCTCTTGCGGCCACACCTCCATGGACCTTGAACTTCTTAATATTTTCAACTGTTGTCAAAGGAAAATCAAGCTGCTTAGAGATGGTCTTGTAGCCTTTACCCTTAACAATGCTTGTCTGTTATTTTCTTTCTGCTCTCCTTTCTCTGGACTATGTTCAGTGTGGTGCACCCAATGATACCAAATGGCACAGTGACTAATTTCCTCCATTTAAATAGGCTGAATGACTGATTCCAAGATTGGAGACTTATGATACTAATTAAAGAAACGAATTAGTCACTATAATCCAATTATTTATTATCTCATCTAAGGGGTACCAACAAATGTATTCAGACCATTTTAGAATATCTTTGCTGGATAAGCAATAATTCATCTCTTCACAGCTTATTTGCTTTATTCTATAATATACCAAAGGCATGCAAGTATACATGATGCAATAGCTTTTAATTTAATCACTTTTCAGGAGGAATGAAGCATTTTTATGAGTTGTAAGGATACCAACAAATTTAACCACGTCTGTATAATCAAATATGAACCTCTTGTAAGTATTGAAGTATTATGTTTATGCATAAATTACATTGCATGAGAACAGATTTTGACTAGTACTGCTGTCATTATGGTACACCTCCAATTGTGATTGTTTTTGACTGTGCTAGTGTATGAGAATGCGTGTGGATTTCCATGTGGTCTATTTGTGTATGTTCGCATGAGTGGCTGCTAGGGGTTGCTAGGAAAATGGCAATGACAGCCCAAAAGGAGTGCCTATAAGGACAGTTTGTCAGTGCTGTTTTTATTTTTTTGTTCTGTTGTCAACACATCACTACTCTTCTTTGTGGAATAGAGAGCACAACCATGACCAGCACCATGGCTGAGGCACGTGAACCTGAACTGAGCTCAATGCTCAGTGACTTTCTCAGTGAGGAGCAAGGTGGGAACCATTTAGCAGGCTAGTGTCCAAAAGTAGTTAAGTAGCCTCTGGGACTCATTGAGAAGTAAAAATAGTCTATGAGTTTGTGGTTACTTTATTCACATGATCCTTTCTACATTATTGTGGTAGATCAACTTGTCAAAAGAACAGAACTGCCCATTCTTATGTGGAGTTGGATTCACAAATTAATATAAATGTATTAATATAAATGTCTGCTACTGGGGTATTTGTGCACTGAATGCATAGAGATAATTTATATGATCAGAGACTGCCAGAAGCCCCAATGTAATTATTTAACCAAAAATAGTTTGCAGCTGTTATAATGCATAGACAGATATCATAGCACAAAATGGTTAGCTAAACACAAAACATAATAATGTGGAATCTTATGGATCAATTCCTGTCCTTTATTTATTTATTTATTTATTTATTTATTTTGTAGATGTAGTGGATTTATGTGCAGCATATGAAAGGCTATTTTAAATACTGTTAGCCTGCTGAGCTTCAGCCTTTAACTGTATTGATGAAAGGTGTGTGTATAGGAGGAACAGGAATATCATTGAATTAACTTGGTTGTGGATGCTGTACATGAAAGAAAACTGTAATTAGATATTGTGTAGCAGAATGTCCGTTGCATATGTAGTGTCTATTCCTGGCAAACGTCTTTAGTTTGCCTTGGAGTCTAAAATTGATTAGTAAGATGATACATCAAGGTTATGATGTATCAGCCGCCTTAATATTGCTTTACAATATCTCTTGTTATAAATGAAGGAAAATTGTGACTGTAATCATTTTTTATTATCCTTGTCTACTGCTCTGTAATATAAGCAATGCAACCATATCGTTTTATTGTGCTGCCGTGGAAATTCTACCAACCCATATTAATATGTGTTGCTTCAGTCATGGCTGGTCTCCAGCACTCCAAGGGTTAAGTCAGTTAAACGTGGAGAGGGCAGCGTCATGTGTATATATGAAGATTCCTAAACCCTCCCCAAAATTCACGTTTTTCTACTATCTCAGTCAGTGCTCTCAATTTGTTCCCTCAAGAACTTTTTGAAGTCACTGCCCAAACCCCAGTTGCACCTCCTACTGTGCCTACCCAGACAGATACCCCGCCTTCCACCACTTACCTTCCCCTGCCTGAGGAAGAGACTGTCCCAGTGACTAAAGAGGAGGAAGGTAAGCCCCATCCATGGAAGAGTTCCACAGGCAACCAGACAGAATACTCATCAGTTCTACTCACAGGAGAAATAGTTCCATAGCTTCTACTTCTACAGTTTCTGCCATAGGGTGCAAGTTCCAAACTATGTGTATTTGAGTCTTGTAGTGCCCTAGAACATGAGACACGATCAGAATGAGTTTCATGTATTTTCCCCATAAAGATGTTGTAAAGACCCTCAGCGGTTCCTGTGTGAATGATTGTGGAGAGGAGAAACAACATTTATTCACAGTTTATACCAGGGTTGGAAAGACCAGAGGGCCAGAGAGGAGAGAGTGCAAGAGAGACAATGGTGGTAAGGAAAGGCAGGGCATCTTCATTCCTCCTCCTGGTTCATAAGCATCAGTCCTTATTGAAATCCCTGGCAGTAGTCTTCTTTGGGAACAGAACTAGATACCGTCTGTGGCCCTTGATCAAACTGCAGCCTAGCAATAGTCCAAATATTCCATCATACCCCACCCCTTCCCGACTTAACCCTGGGTTCACGCAGGACGACGTGAGCCCCACACCCCCTGCCTCTTCAGGGCTATTTGAGATTAATAGCACTAATTTTGAGACACATTCTCCCCGAAAGCAGGCACGAATAACAGAGATTAAATGGATTTATACTTACTGCTGAGCCAAATCTGTCATTAAGGTATATGAGCCATGATGCCAACTTAGCCATGCCATACGGTGAGCTCTTCAAACATTATGCTTCTCTGTCTGTTGTCTGCTCAGTAGTTCAGTGCCAGGGGTTTTACTTACAAGCTGTGTGGAATCCCAAAGCCTTGCTTTTATAGCTCTATATTCTTGTGCTGGAACACTGGGGGTAACTGCCAATGTGGATGCCCTCATATGCTCTCTTGATAGTGCATGAAATTAAACAACCATTGTGTGTCATTGTGCAATTTGTGAAAAAGCCTCACTAGATTTTCCACATTTACGGACATGGAGAAATAAGAGGGGCAGAGGGGAGGAAATATAAGAGGCAGCATAAAGATCTCTTAAGTAGCAGGTTCCTGTCTCTACTGCAGCATCTTGTTGGGGGAAAACCAGGAAGGATTTGTGTTGGGATGTTCGGGCTGGTAAGGGGATAATAGGTGGAATCAAGTACATCACCCAGGCAGAGAGCAGGAGTTTGTTTGTTTGTTTATTACGGGGAAGGCACCTGGAATTCACAGTGAATTAACCCTTAGTCCACGCTACTAGGTGGTCATCAGAAAATCGCTGCTTAACACAAATGCTGGGTAACAGCTTTTTAGGTATTTGTTTTGGTGGCTTGTCCGTCTAATGAAATGTAAGGGTATTGCAGACAAACCTTGCATTTGCCAGATGTATTTCAAAGTGCCTTCTCAACATTTATCTGATTTAATATTTCACTGCCAGAAAGGGCAGCCGGAAACAGAAGGGAGATATGGCACTCAAACAGGGAGTCGGACACATGAAACCATGAGCGGATGTGGAGATAAACACTGTTATTTCAGGAGAAATGTGTCTGCAGGAGAGAGAATATGTATTGGACGTCAATTTGGTCATAGCTATGTACGAACTATGGTGCCTGTGGAAATATGTTATGTTTCCTTGAGAGAGTATCCCATTTCCTTATGACTAAAAGAAATACTGCTGTGACCTTAAATTGAATCAATGACTCAACCAATTGTCAATTTTCAATATATTTGTATACCAATACCTGGAGGAAGTAGTAACTGTGTTATAGTTTTAATTCAAAAGCTTTTATCTAAGTTTCAAACTACAAAAAATACATAAAAAGGTACTGATTCAAGGTAAAATACAGTATTAAAACTGTCCTATAATTCCCTTAATGGTAGGCAGCAAAATATTTCAGCCATTGAAAAGTGTAATCAAAAAAATAAACAGAAGAAGCTTGCAAATGTTTATTCTGAGAGACAACTGTGGTACTGCTTGCAAAATCTTCAAGATCCATCCGGTGTATACAGTTGCCCCAATCCCTGAAGACGAGGATGCTGAGGACAAAGGCCAGAAGAAAACATACTTTTGGTGGGAAGAAGTGGAAGAGGAAGAGGAAAAGATGGAGAGAGCAGAAGTGAAAGAGAAAGATGAAGAGCTGGAGAGAGAAAAAGAGGAAGAGAAGGAGAGAGAGGAAGAGACTACAAGAGAAAGGGAGGGAGAGAGGGAGAGAGAGCAAGATAAGGTGATAGAGGTAAATGAAGAGAGGGAAATAACGGAAAAGGAAGAGAAGGTGATAGAGGAAAAGAAGAAGAAAGAAGAAGAGAAGGAGAAAAAGAAGACAAAAACAGGTATATGTTTATGACTAATGTAATTATTACTTTGGGCTGTGCTAGTAAATTAGTTGCCGGTCAGTGGTGGCAGTATTGCCATGCTGATATTATGAATACGATTTGATTGGGTTAAGTGATTATCAGTTGGTCAGTGCTTTATATTATGTTAATATGCAGGGGAAGAAGGTGAATGTGCAATAAATAATTAAATGCTTCAAAAAGGATATCTCCCAGTCTCCAGTGACCTGTTTTAACATTACCAAAAAAAGAGAGAGCCAATGAAAACGGATACGAATGGAATACCGCATATAAATGCCGACTGTGCTGTGCTGATGGATGCAAAGATGATTATGTGGTATGCCTTGCAAAATCCTCACTCTTTCTTTGGTGCACAGTCTCCCCAAAGCCCAAAGATGAAGATTCTGAGGCCATCGAAAAAAGCAAAAGCTCTTTTTGGAAAGAGGAAGAGAGAAATGAATGGAAAGACAAAGAAACAGAGAAAAGTTATGAAATAGCAGGTACATGAGGTGTTTTAGTATACTTTTGAGAGTAGTATACTTTTTACTTTTGGTCTCATACTAGTACATTCAATTAATACTTAAATGAATACTGGGTGAATTACTAAATATTGATGCAAAGAGCAATTAGACTTGAAAATGTTTGCTTTGTACAGGTGTAACCTGTGTTAATGTAACAAAAACAAATAAGGAAATAACTTAAAACTTAATAAGTTAAATTATTAATTTCTTACCATACTGCAATCCTCATGGGCCATGTGGTATGCGACTTTTCGAGCCACCTTGCCGTTAGCATCTGATTTACACCTGGAAACACCAGGTTTCTAATATACACAATTATTTGAAATAAACAAACAAATCAAGATGTGAGGTTAAATAAAAACATCAGACTCTGCTGCTTGCAATGATCCTCTGCTATGGGCAGAGCTCATCAATGCAGCAAAAGCCACTTATTTTATTCTGAAAGACGATTGTGTGCTATCCCCCTTGCAACATGCTCACCAGTCACCCGGAATCCTGAAGAGAAAGTTGAGGAGTCTAGGGACAAAGACAAGAGAAAAATTTCTTCACGCAAAGAAGAGGAGAAAGGGAAGGACCAAGAAAAAGAAAATAAGAGAGAAAACGATAAGAAAGAAGGTACTGGTAGTTCTGTAGTCTCAGTGTGTCTGTAGGTAGTCAACTTCCTACTGTGTGCTTTGTTCGAAATATGTAGAATGAAGTAGAATAGTAGACAGTCAGGTATGATACTAGTGATAATGTAACACATCTTGACCTCATCTTGTGCTCCCTATTGATCTCAGTTGGGAGAATTCTTGGCAGTTCTCAACTCAACCAGAGTGGATTTTTGTTCCAGAACAATTAAAATAAAAATCAGAATCCCACTAGGACTCCCACGGTTCCTCAAAAAGTTTACTTCTAAACGTTCAAAACAGGAGTGGTCAAAAGATCAGTCGGGCAACCTACATCCTTTGGTTTTCCCTTTAAAGCTGACTGGGGAAGCAATGGTAGTGTTGTTTAGACTCACCCCTGAGTGTGCATATACTATTTGTACTCTCTTTTTGCTACAGTGGACAGTGGCAGGTATCAATTAAACTTATTTATCTGGATGCCTCTGAGAAATGGGTACCAGTGTTATTGCTATTTGGCCTGCCTGTCCTTCTCCAGGGTAAGGTTCAGAGAAAACACATAATACCATATTACCATATATAATACCATATTTCTGAAGTATGTGGCATTACAGACCGTTATGACTGAACATTTCTTCCTAGCGATAATGACATTTTAATAAACCATTGTGTTGGTGGTGACTGTTTTGAAAACTTGTAAAGTAGTATTGATTTAGGGCACAGAGGTAGTGCTGTGTTGAAATTGCAGAAACAATAAAAAGGCGATCATGTTATTTCCCAAAGGGATCTCAAAGCTCTGGATCTCTGGCAAGCCCCAGATCAGGCCACAGTTAGGGATCCCCTTTGGCCAGTTTGAAGGTAAGAAATCTAGGGATATTACACTCACCATGAAAAATGATTGATTTACTGCAATGTAGAAAAATAATTTACAGACCAATATTTGCGTCTATAAGCAGTCACATGACATGCTTTTGAACGTTAGGGAAAGTGCCTGCAATATTCTGATATTACTTTAATGGGGAAAAATGATCTCTCTAGGATAACGTCGATAGGTAGTAATGCCCTTACACATTTTGTCTTCTGGTTTAAGGATATATGTGAGCATGATGGTTATGATATTATAACTGTCCTGCAACTTAATGTAACTATTTTCTTTTATTTTTTATTCTAAAAAACAATGAATGTAAATATTCAGTATTTGAATAATTGACTGAAAGTATATAACACTGTGGAAAAATTGTGGTCTAAATTTTCTAATTTTTCTTCTTCCATGATTTTTTTGTTTTCTCACTTCACCCCATAATTGTTTACATCGTTCGGTTTTGTTTGACTTGTAAGGTAAGCATCTTCTTGTGTCTTTACTCCCTCACATCATTCTGTCCTATGACTTTCTTGTTATTTTTTTAAAGTCAATGCCTCTTCCCCTGCTTTAAAAAAATATTGTTGATTGATAAAATTATATGTGCCACAAAATCACATTCTTCATTAAATTACTGAGCAGCTCTTCTTCCCCTAAAAAATATTCCAGTCTTTTCGGACTGTAGTCTGCGTTGAAAGGCCTGCCTTGACCCAGCAGTGAAACATTTACCATTTCCACAACAATCTAGAGAGTAATTGGGCATTTATATTTAATTAGCCATTCTTTCCCGTTTTTCTTTTTTTACTGCTCTGCTGAGAGAAGCACTTTGTTCAGGTCCTTTCCACAGCTTCACTTAAACACCCCATAAATATTTTATCTCATGCAACAACCAAACAATAATAAAATAGTAATGGAATGACTGATTAAACATCTAATTTGCTCCTTAATATGCATTTAAGTGTGTATTTGCATAAATATGCTTAATAAATGGCTGTTAAAAGCACGGTGTTGCCTTTCAGCGCATAACTGAGCAGAGACTTCTAAAGCTTTAGAAAGCCTTTGGCTAGATAATTATTTTAAAAAGGAAATAAACTACACACCCAATACACTGAATGAGATGGTGAATTCTTCTGGATTTTGTTTCGGATGCTGCTCTTTATTTTAGAGCTTTTTACTGTAACTTTACTTTCAGAACACTCACCCATTACTTTGGGAGTTTCTGTGGGGGTATATAAGCATGTCAATGCCAAGCCTTTATACAGGGTCAGAAATGGAAAAATAATTTTGCTGTCTTTCATCTAATGATGCTGTAACCTGGTGTGCTCATTGGTATTAAGTACATTAACTTTTCATCCATCTAAAAACATTGTCCTCCACTGCTGGGCAAGTTGAGAGATTATTATGCCACTAGAGCCCCTGCTCTAGCAACCCTGAACTAGCAGCTTCTCCTCTCTTTGCCTGGACCTTATGATGACATTAATAATGTTCTGCTCTCTTCTCCTGTTAGACTGTGAGTGCTACGGCCACTCAAACCGCTGCAGCTATATTGATTACCTCAACATCGTGACCTGCGTCAGCTGCAAACACAACACTAGGGGGCAGAACTGTCAGCACTGTCGGCTGGGATATTTCCGGAACGCCTCTGCTGAGCTGGACGACGAGAGTGTTTGTATAGGTCAGTAAGGACTTCCCTGCCGCAGTCTCTTTAGCCCAAGCTCTCTGGGGCATGGCACAATTTGTGTCTACTTTGCAACTAAAGCTTCGCTGTTGTTGCGTTCACGATTGGCTTACAGAAGTAAATCCAGACCCCCTTCCTCACGCTTTACATGTTCCAACTGGTGCACAAAGTAGAATAAGCGGTGTAGTAAGACCAAAGCATACAAATGCCTTTCATTATACAGAGGACAAAGGTTAAACAAGGCCTTCACTTTACTAACCCTTTACAGACTTCTCAGTATTCTTTTTTTCTGAACTAGATGTTTAGATCGCGGGTTCTGAGCAGAAGCACTGCCTCTCTGGTAAGGTGCATCCGGGGTACTAAATCTTTGCGGTTGTGACAAATCAATCAGCACAAAACTTTTCTCTTTTCTTCCTATATTAAATATAGGATGTGTCTAATGATTGAAGAATGAATACATATTTTGGTTTTATTGTTTAAATCATTTTTTTTATTAAAAAAAAATAACAAAGTGGTGTATAATTGATTGAATATATTCACATGTCTAACATGAGGGATTGAATGGATATTGGTAAAACAACAGAAACCTTGACCAAGCACACAAACAAAAGCCTTGAATGGCGATTTAAGGCTGTTCTTCTATGGGTGATCTTGTTCTGGAAGCGATAGATTTTAAAAGAATTATATAGTTGCTCAATACTCTACATTGTAGCGATACGTTTGTATTACTGAGGTTTTGTCTGATCTGACAACTGCTAACTGGTGAGAAAAGAGAGAGAGCGAAAACAAGCACTCAGATCTGTTGATTTGTGTGTGGAATAAAATCGTTACATCCCCGTTGCTTGGGTGATGGGTTTCAGTATTGCTCCCTAGATAAAGATTTTTAGAAAAAAGCAATAAAATAAATGTTGTTATATTGACATAAATGTTAAATCAATAATACATTTAAGGACATCTACGTCATTTAAATTAATAATATTAATTGTAATTATCTTCAGATTGAACATAAATATGGCAACACGCTATGCTATATTTATTCTAGGCTGCCCCTGACTAAAGATTTTCCTAGACGACTAGTAGTCGTTATTTTAAGCCATTAGTCGATAGGTCGTCGCGCGTTTAGTTTATTAATTTAATTAGGCCTACTCACATATATATTTTGGGGGGCATCAGAAAATAGTTTGAGTAACAGGGCTGAGAAAGAATGTTATGTCTTGGTTTGACAGGTCTGGCTGATATAAGACGTCATACCTTAGCACTACCTGCATTCCAGTGTAATAGAGGTTCCCAACAGAACAAACATTTTGTGGAAACATTTAGCATTTTAGCACAAAAGGAGAAAATAAAGGAGTTACAAGTGCGATGACTCCTTTTCTAAATTTGAAGTTAACACATTTTAACAAAGTATACAATGTGGACTATGGGACTGTATTTACTGCTTGGTTGGTGAATAATGTGCGAGGACATTGTTTAATAAGAGCACATGACAGGGGACTAAAAAAAACATTTTCATATTGACAAAAAACTGTTCAATAAAACGACAGCAGCAAGAGAAAGCAAGGATTAGGCAATATCAATATAGGCAGATCACCTTTAGAGCTCCTGCTGTGAAAATGTTAATGGTAATTTGAATCCATCTGCTCCTGAACCCCAGGAGGTTGGAGGGTAAGCTCAATCCTGCAGGGAGACACGCAAGACCAGAAGCCAAGCCCAGTCAGCAGAAAATGGTTTTCCATCAACACACCCTTCTAGGCTTTCCAAAATCCCACCTCTAAATGACTCGAGGACTCCGTACACAGGTCATCTGTGCCAAAGCAAAGTTTCTGAAGTAACTCCAAAATACATCCCCACAAAACAAAAGTCGGAGTCTTCACCCCTGAGAAGTATTTTGGACATGCTATAGTCTGTCCCATACAAGTATTAAATGCATTTTAAAGCTAAAGTACTTCCACTTCAGGACTCCCATAGTCACATGTAGGCTGAAAACAAACATTTGTTCCAGGATTTCAACAGCAATAAAATGTATATTTTGACTAGACCTTCAAGCTATCCAAACCTTATAACTTAATAATGGGGTTCTAGGAAATATTTTAAGGCAAAGATGAGTGAACATGGGTTCAAAACTGATCATCTTGGACTGGCGTGTTAGCTCATAACTGTGTGTTTACCGGTGTGTGTTGCCAGTTCAAGTCAGAGCTGATGCCAAGCTGGCGGGGTCACAAGTTTTTGTATCAATGTGTTTTTATTAATCTGTCCGTCTGTCCTCCCTTGTGTGTTTGTCAGCACAATAGTGTGTGTTTGTGACCAGTGCTAGTCAGAAGTCAACCACAATCTTGTGATTACACTTTCAATAGAATGCAACTGTAACCAGATCGGGTCCATTCACGACCGCTGCAATGAGACAGGTTACTGCGAGTGTAAAGATGGTGCTGCTGGGCCCAAATGTGAAGACTGTCTCCCTGGATACTACTGGAAGCAAGGATGTTTTCGTAAGTAAAGAGACAGAGGAGTTACATAAAATTAGGAGTAAAGATTTGATGCATTATCTGCTGGTTAGAAGGTCTTAGCCAGTGCTGTATATGTCAAGTACCTTGCACCAACCATTTTCGTTACCTGAGGTACAATCACTGATTCTATAACCATTGCATGAAATTATAAATTATGCACACATAATCGGATGTATCGGTTGATGCGGTTTATATAATTCTGGAAAGTGGAAACACACATTATCATTATACTTTAATTAGAAATTATAAAGATGAGTTCTATAAATTGCATGCACAATCATCTTTCTAGCCTAATTGCTAGATGCCAAAACTAGTGACATTAGTGTTTTTTCATGGTTTCCATTAATAAAATATCTATTACTAGAAGTCAGCAAGAATATTTTATTTAAGAATAACAACAGTTTGCAGTACATACAAAGGCCAGAGTAAAAGGGTTTTTACTTTGTCAAGTAAAGAAGATAGTAAGAGGTTTAGTTGATCTAGTTGTTTTCAATGTTTAGGTGATAATACTGAAAATGTCAGCCATGCAGGAACAGCTCTTTGACTGGATTACTTGTGATGCAAATGAATTTACTGGCCATTTAATGATAATAGACCAAAAACCACTCTGGAATTATATATCACGAGTTGCCTTAATGCCCAATTCTCATGCCTTTTAGTAAGCATTTCAGTCAATATGTATAGGACAAGAGATTGTACAGTATTAAAACAAATGTCGCTAATATTTATCTCCACTCAAAAATCATTGCCAAAAACAACCCGTGATGAAAAGAAACACAATATGAGATCAGATAAATTCCAAAGAAAAGAAGGTATAAAAAAAAAATGTAATTATATATATGTATACATAATATGTATATTAAGGATTGAAGGAAGTCAAGTTCCTTACCAGAACACTTGTTACCATGATAACTGCTCAATCTCTCTCCTCCATTCAGCCAACGTCTGTGATGAGAATCTGCTGCTCTGCCAGAACAGCGGCACCTGCTACGAGAACCAGAAATGTATATGTCCACCAGAGTTCAAAGGTGTGCTCTGCGAACAACCGCGCTGTGAGGACGAGGACTGCAATGCTGCCCCCATCTCCTACCTCAGCCACGCTACCCTGCTGCTTTGCCTCCTGGCCAATTGGCTGGGTAAATTAACTGCTTGTTGAACCACACCAGGGCACAGACTGTGGACCTCCAGGGAGGAGTGGGACTGCAACGACAGAGGCCTTTAAAGAAGGGGCATCTGAGTGGGTGGCCACTGGGGGAGAGCCGCTAACTGCAACACTTCTCCCAAGACACCAGTGCTGATGGAATGTCATACCAAAAACACTGCATTAAAAAAAAAAAGACTTAAGTGACAATTGTAGAATAATTAAAATGAAGACTCATCTTGTTGTTGTTCTGAGTTGAACCCCACTTAAGTACTGCACTTATCCATGTTGTTTTTTGAACTAAGACGTTTGTAATCGCTGCTGAGACCTACTTAAATCTTAAGTCAGGTTTAATTGTCCTACGAAACGAGACTTGTTTAAACGTTTCTTTTCTTTGCTGCAATCCGTCCGAGTCCCGACTAACATAAGGGGGGAGAGAAAGGAAAGACAATTTTAGTCAGTATCTACTGATTGTAATAGGAAGGAGTGTTCCTACAGTTTAAGTGGTTAAATGTCACATGGTATTCAGGAAGAAAAAACAGAATATGTATCCAAATGAGATCTAAGAAATCTAAAACTCTAACGAAAAAAAAATGTTACCATTATATAATTACATTATTTAAATATTTTTTGTAGAAATTATTTTTGTTCCAAGTTATTATAATTAAAACTAAGATAAATAATTGACCACAAGTCTTTTAATACTATATACCAATATGCCCATTTCCTAGCCGTCCGTCCTATTCTACAGCCAAGCTGGACACAGAAAACACTGAAGAGGAACCCAAACATCTACAACCACCACATATTTTGCATAATGAGCATAAAATGTGCAAGTGACCAATGTTTACCATAAAATAATTTTATTTTACAAATCCAGACATCTCTCTATCCAGTCAACCAACACAACACATTCTAAGGAGAACGTCACAGAAGTTTAAACAATGTGATGTTTGCAATAATGACACAAATTAATTCATTCTTAATGTATTCCGTCTGTTTCTTCCTTATCTACATCCTTATAAATGCCGAGGAGAAGGGGGAATGGTTAAATAAATTAAAACATTAAACTGATTATTAAAGGCCAACATAGGGACAACACCAGTCAACACCTGAGTTATTCTAAATCAAACATTAGTTAATCCTTGGCATGGAGGTTCCTAAACCAACAAGACCAAAAATCCAAAGGCATTTTGTTTTCCCTTTGCTGTGGTCATGTCCAGTCAGCAACAGACACATAACTGCAATTTGACAAAGATGCTGCATCATCGCATCAAATTACAGCAGCAAAGAAAGACTGCAACCTGAGATAACATACTTGTGAGGAAGTGTTCAAACTCAATCAGTGTCCACACACTTGGAACAAAACCAGTTTTAATATGTACCACCGATTGGGACCAAAATACTGTTCAATGGTAAGTATGACAAGGATGGGGGTGGGATTAGTTTTTAACTTTGAGATATTAACTTATAGAATTGTATTTAATTGCTCAAGCCAGATAAAAGTAGGAAATATTTCTCCTGCATTAAAAAATTAAATTGAACTTCAAACCCAACAAATAAAGGCTAATTTGCAGGACAGTTTAACAGATTAATATAACTTGAAAACATTTTCTAAAATTGTCACAGCCAAATGAACAAAACTTGTAATTACTATGTAAAAAAAAAAGAAAGTTAATTTTTTTGCAGGCATTGTCAAACCCACCATTACAAGAAACTTTTCGAATATAGGAATGGTTAAACCAAGTAGTAAACTACGACATTCAGTCCTGAGACAAGACTTACTCTCGGAAGTTTACATGGACATGGCCTTAAATTATTTTACAGCAAATCCTTTACAAAACATTAAAAACAAGGAAAGGTCTTGATTTTTTGTTTTGTTTAAATAACCAAACAAATTTTTAAAAATATGACAAGGAAAACGCATAATGCTATATGCTGAGACCCAACATGTACTGGTGTTTTTTTAATCCTGCCCAAACATTTACAGCAATCCTTAAGGCACTGCTGTGATTCCCCACTCCACAATGATGTAGGTATTCTGACCTCAAAAGAAAGACGTGGGAGTGGCACCAAATCCCACTGCAAATTATCCATTTGTTTATTGTAACCGCCCCCCCAACAAGAGAGCAAGATAAAAAAAAACCGCAAAACAATTCTAAAGCATGAGATATTTCGGAGGATTTCTTTATCTGAGATACTTTAAAGAACAAAGCCCCGAATTAAAAGTGCATGATGGGAAACATGAAAACTGGACAAATGTATAAAACATAGAAAACCTATAATACAAAAACATAGAAAACATAAAACATATAATGTAAAACAGAGAAAACTAATGCAAAAAACACACGAATACAAGATCCTTTAGGCATTTTTAACAATTCAGGAAAACTAATATATCCAACTGATGGAATAGTTTTTAAAGCACTAAATTACCTCTGATTTGTCAAATTAGATCAGGTCATTCAAAATGCAAGTTTTCATGTAAAGGCCAGATAGCACTGAATGTTTATACTATAGGGTTTATGTCAAATACACAGTAGACAAATTATATTAGATTTCAAAATACTCAATCGGATGATGAAGCCATCCATTTTACCACCTGTGAGCAGTTGTTAACAGCGGTTTAAGTCATAAAAAATGTTCCTCATGTTAATATATTGTGTTACAAACTGCTGTATATTACAGATAACGTTTAACCTAGAGACTTGCCACAATTTCTCCATATCTCTTACTAGGTAGAGCAATGTCAAACTTCAATGTTATGGAAAAGGTCCCATCAAAAGATTTCTTTAAAATGTTACTGGACTAATTCAACTGAACAGTCATATGGTATACTCATTACAGAAATATACAAAACA
Source organism: Hiodon tergisus (assembly GCA_025775045.1). Taxonomy (NCBI): domain Eukaryota; kingdom Metazoa; phylum Chordata; class Actinopteri; order Hiodontiformes; family Hiodontidae; genus Hiodon; species Hiodon tergisus. The sequence continues at coordinate 5,281,046 of JAOVYW010000093.1, read as the reverse complement.
AGCTAAGCAGTTAGACAGCAATTAGAGTGTAAACATCTCCAACTAGAAGCAAACAAACAAAAGGGGCATTGGGGGAATTAAAAGTCCTTCTTTCCCTTCTTTGCTGTGACTTCTGTTGTCAATTGGGTACCAGAAGGTCGTTTTGTGGGCCGGGTGAAATGGCTCTGTGAACTCCGGGAAAGGTGAGATGAGGTCCCTCTGTTCGATTCTTTCTGACGGGACTCAGTTTTGTGCTGGGGCACAGCATGCCTCTCCCTGGCAACACCACTTGAGCTAGGGGAAAACCTTGAGGAGAGGGGGTGGTCCTTCCCTTCCCTGCTTTGTGGAAGAGGAGGGGCAGGATCAAAGGTTTTTGACCAAGACAGTAAAGACCGGGCAGACAATTCTTTGGTTCGGTTGTCTAGCCGAGGGTCTCTGGGCCGTTCTGACGCCGGAGGCCTGACTGGTAGTCTAGGTGGGCTCCTCCCTTTCCTAGCTATGCTACCTGGGAGACGTTCTGATATCCGGTGACTGGAGGCGAGTCCTGCTCTACTCTCGGCACAACCGGTGGAAGTAGAAGCTGTGGCTTTGTGTCCAACAACGGACGGGGCTTCATCAGCGTGACCCACTCTAGAGGAAATGTTCAGCACTTTCGGGGGAAACGACAAGCTCCTCATTTGCGCGGGTTCTGGCTTAAAGATCATCAGGGCATTTGCTTTGAAATCCTTTTCATGGGTCTTTATTATAGTGTCTCTCTTACATGCGTCCTGTATCAGCGCACCCCAGTCTTCATTTTCCTGCAGGCGGAAAAAAAAAAAAAAAAAAGGAGTGTAACATGCCTGAGATTTGCTTAACATTACCTTTAATGTCCAAGTGTACATACCCTGAGTGTCCGTAGATGACCCAATATGAAGAGACTGAATTTCGCCCTTGTGATTGTTACATTCATCCGCTGCCGATTTCCAAGAAATCTGTGGGTGAAAAATACATGCATTTGCAGTACAAGACTAAAGTACACATTTTGCTAAATATTAATCTAGTCTATTTTTTTTTAGATTGAAAACAAGTCAATTTTTTCTATCAAAAATTGAAATTCTTGATTATTTCAGCCATCCTGCATTTTAACATTTATTTTAACAGCCTAGCTAAAACAGACTTAACGCCGAACCTCTATATAACAAATTAATTTAATTTAATCTAATGGCACTGCTAATGAGGTAAAAGCTTAACTGACGCGATTAGGACAGAGGACTGGTGGGGTGGGATCCAAGGGCAGTGTGAAAAAACAAAAAACTACCATAAAAGGAACTCAAGTTCACATTTTAAGCTCAAATCTCCTATGCCACAGTCACAAAGTAATCAAAGATTGCATAACTAATCACGAATTACTGACCTAAAATTAACACTTTTTTTAACTCCTTCCTGCCATATAATATTAGGTGAGATCTCAGAAAAACGGACTGAAATTTAGTGGATAGGCAATATTACAAAGTGAAACATTGGTCAGTAAGAAAACATGGGAAGTTTCAATCTTAAAATGAAATGACTCCAATCAATGGGAGCCTCATCCACTGCTTAGCCTACAGACTCATGGAGGCCAAACTTGCTTGTGCTACAGTCCCAATAAAGCCCAACACATCACTCATCTGACTCACCCAATGGAGCCAAATTCACTGCTTGCCCGGACGCAAGAGACAATGATGCAGTCCATTTCCCTGCCCTGGAAACCATCCACAGTGTCCACTTCAACCCTGAAAAAAGTGATGCCATTAAGTGTGCATGCCATTTCCTTTTTTTGCAATATATTCTACAGCCAGCACAAAGGAAAAGTACAAATATGCTGTCACTTAGTTTGAGTTTTAACTACATGAAGTATTTTACAGTTAGTCTTGAAGCAGATCGATCCATCAAGTAACCTAGTACTCTCAATTAAAAACATTTTAACGTCTTTTCAAAAACTTAAGAAATTTAAGACTTACTGGAAGTTTTTGTTTTCCTCCTTTGCCATCTCACGGTTGAGGGACTCCTGGATCTTCCGCTTTTGTGCATTGTAGGGGGTGATGACACCAACTCTACTGATCTGCCTCTCCAAAATCAGCTTGACGAGAAACATCACCAGAGTAACTTCTTTTGGGTTGCAAAAAGAACTGAAAAAGTTTTAAATACCAACAAAATAAGAACACAACAGTATCCTCCAGCATTGCTTTACTTTTCCATAAAAAGGCTGAAAAAAATATTTAATTCAGTTTTCCAAACTTCCCACTAATTCTACAAGACTGACACTACAAGGTTTCTTAATTTCTGGCTTAATCAAAGATTTACCCACATTATATTCTCCAAGGTTTCACACTTACAGTTTATGAATGAAAGAACATTGCTGAAATAATAGTTTGATATCAAGAAATTGATATCTAAGAAGCAGATGTTTTGCAGTAAACTGAGTAATTTAATTTATATGTAAGGGGGGGAAAAAACCCTTGATTTAAAAAATATTTAATTTGATGTACGTAAATTCATGTTTGCGATTTAAGACAAACATGACAAATATTTCATAATGTTCATTGGATCTATGATAATGTTAATTGACAGATGATACTATCATAATTCAAAGTACCCACTACCCCCCTCTTGCTAAAATACATTTATGTAACTAAGCTATTTAGGTAGAGGCTAAGATCCAGGTAGGTTAAAAATATTGTCTCTGTAGTAACCTTAAACTATTATAAAGCTCAGCATAATTTTAAAAATAAATAAAATTAAAATAACTAATAATTTTTACACGTTTTTTAAATCATTATTGGTAATGGTTACTTCATGTATTAATAAATATTTGATTAAGGATTAGGAACACTTACTCCCCCTCTCTAACCTCATAGCCGTCCATTACATCAAAAAGTCTATATGACTGGAAGGGCCAACTGGTTGCACATCTCTTCTGTGCCGTTTCACTGAGAAAAAAAACACACACACACACACACACACACACACACACACACACACACACACACACACACACACACACACACACACACACGAATAGATTTTTCATTAGAAGACACCACCAGCAGTCAAGTCACTGCAGATAACACTGAAATTGTCTCATCTGTGCACTATTTTACAGCACTTGTTTGTCCCCCGAGCTCGTCACCGCTCTACAATTCACCACCTTACCCATCTGTTTTGAGCATCTTCTTGTAGATGTACTTTGAGGGGAATTCGCAGATGTCAGGATGCATGCGGTACTGTTGGCTTAGAAAAGTTATGGGACAGCCGAGCTGGGGATTCTTCCATGCCGTGCATTGAAGACACTTCCACAGACGTGCCATCAATGACTGGTCGTACTTCAGCTCCTTTGCTTTCTAGACAAAACAAACCAAAATTAAATTAAAACATAAAAATTTGTCTTGAAAAATTATACCGTTTTTTTTGTGTGTTTACTAGAGAAAAAGGCAGCTTATGTCTTTTCTTTAATAAAGTTGCAGGATAGCCAACCACAGCATTGTCAACAACTGTGGCTTCCTGAGACATCCATGATTGGCAAGAGAATACTCAATGTCAAATTATAGATATAAATTGGTTAAATGGGGTGAAAGATGAAAAATGTTACTACATGCATTTTGCATTAGAACATACAACATGCATCTGATTTTTTTTTTATTACTTGGTACCCTTTAAATCGTTCATAGGTTTTGTATGGACGCTACCTGGGAGACAACAGTTGGGGGTAGTTGTTCAGGATCCCCCACAAGGATCAGAGCAGGGCAGCGGTGAAGCATGGGGATGAGTGTCTCAGTTTCTGTGGCCTGTCCTGCCTGTAGGTAGCAGCAGCAGAAAGTTAAACTGTACCATTTACATAAAAAATATATATTGCAAACCAGTCAACAACTGTTTGACAATAGCTTAAGTTAAACAGTCAAATGGACCAAAAACATTTACCTCGTCCACAATCACACAGTTAAACGGCTCATGGCCTAGGCGTCGGAAGGCAGACTCCAGGACCACGTTCCCACTGGTGCTAAGGGTACAGCAGATGATGTGGGCATCATGCAGAACTTTGGTCTGGGTCTCCATCTTCTTGCTCCGATTCTGTGCGGGAGAAAATTTTAACTAAATACAACTAAATTCCCACACACGACACAGAATATAGAAATAACCACACAAATAAATACAAAATACGAAACACAAAATACCTCTCTCAAATGTCGGCCTAGCTGTTCCCTTTCTTTTAGTAGTTTGTACTTCTGATTCGTCAGCTGTTGGAACTATACAATCAGGAGAGAAAAACAAAACTAGATCTCACCAACTACAGAAATTACATGTAACGGACATAAAAAGGCACAATCACCAAAAAAAAAAAAAAAAAAGCAAGACGCTCCCGGTTATCGACCCACAAAAAAATTAAATATATATATATATTTAATAAATATATAGATAGTCGAGCATGGTCTTATCATAAATGTATTAAGCATCTTGGCACTTGACAGTGCATTTTAGCCTAATTATCAAAATGTCATTGTGGTGGTATATTTACTTCATGTCCACCATTAGTACATTAACTTATTCGTAAAAGTGGCTACCGACTTATAAAATAGTAGATTTTCAGACATTTACTACATTACCTTACTGGTGTCCTTCTCCACCATGGCACACTCCTTTAAGAGATCTTCAATGTGTTGGTCCAACTGCTCTTTGCGTCGGTTGATGTCCACATCGTGTCCCTGCTGTGCTTTTACTGCATAAACAAGGGGAGGTTTAAGGACAGTGAAATTAAAAACTTATATAAAATATTAAAACATAAAAATGAAATAAAAATTTATAAATGCCAAAACCCATTTTGTTTCACAGAAATCATGTGAAACTCAATCAGGTATGTGTCCAAACAAGATTCTTGAAGGTTGACTTTTTCTCCCATTACATATGGTTGGTCTTAGGTTGAATGTTCCCATATTTTAAACACCTAGACAGTGGCACAGCTCCAGGGCATCCCCCAGGTTATCAGAATGTAAATTCTCTTGTAATCTTCAAAAGCACTTAAATTATCATAGAACGCATATAATTTCTGTTTAGCTACTGCTCCATGCAAAACAAGCCTCGTCTCGGCTCTTAAACTCAGACTGAAAAACGTTGAGTTATTGTCATAACCTGCGCCACAAAAGCCCCCCAAACCCCCTGTGCATTTCACAAACCACTCCAACCTTACTTGGAAGCAATAGTAATCAAACTGTGGTATCGTTACTGCACCCAACCTCACTCCAAGCTGTAAGCAGGCAGGTCATTTCCACCAAGAGAGAGGTAGTAGCACATCAACAAATGGTGAGAAACCTCTGCGTTAAACCACGCCTGTAGGGGGTGCAGGCCTCTGGGAAGGGATTGTGATGCCATCATCATACCCAGAATTCTCTTGCAAGTCACCAGCTCTTCCCAGTTGAAAAAAGTCCAGACAGGCTACAATCCACTACTCGTCTGAGAGTAGAGAGCATGAGCCAAACTCAGACCCAAGTACATTACAACCCAAGCCGGCTCCAAATGGCTCTTCGTGTTTATTCGTGTGGGGGTCGCTGGAGCCAGGCTGGAGGCTGGGAAGAGAATATGCAGCCTTTTTCAAAAGGTTTGTCACTTAGCACTGTTGGTTTGGCCCAAGTCCTGAAGCAGCAGGACCAGCACAGAAACGAAAATTTTACAGAAATTGTGAATTTCTCCTCTTCCTACACCTAAGCCGAGGTGAGGGTGAAGGACAAGGAGCCGTGAGAACATGTACCTAGAACTTTCCTCCCTTCATCTCCCCAGCCAGTCCTGGGAGCAATAACGTCTTCCCCATTCCTTTAGGTGTTTACTGGTGCGCTTGCCAGGATGTTCTTCGTAAACGCTTTAGGGAATTGCAGTTTGTGGTCAAAGAACACGAGCGGTCCCTAGGAGCACTCCCACCCATCGAAGGGTTTGGGCTCAGAGCTCATCTCTGAAATGTGGAACAATGCTCACAAAAAAGTTTCTTCAAGGGCCCAATCAGTGTACACCTACATAGGTGTTATGGCCATTGGCCGATGGCATGCTCCCCTGGCACCCCCCACACTTGTGGAAAGCACTCTTATACATTATTCTAGAACAAAATCACAACAAATGTAAAGGTTACATCGTGTCGCACAGACCCAAATTCGTAATCCAAGATCTGTTAAGGGTACAAAACAGGTAAAAGTGTACACTGCAACCCACCAACAACCAAAACCTAAATAATTGAGCTGGCTACACAATACCTGTGGCTCTGCACATGGCTAATAACTAGCTCTAGGCAGAGACTAATCAGAATATCAGTATCATATCAAACATTTCTGCGTGTTTGAAGGAAAAGAAGAGTGAACGGTTTTAGGATTGCAGTTTCCCGACAGGGGCACTCTCCCGTGATTTGGCTTAGTGGCTCAGATATTTCTGTTTTTTTAGGGAAATTATTGACGACTCATATTTAGCATAAGAGAACTACCTTTTCACCCTATTCCTTTGTCAAATGTCCACTCCGGATCAGTAGAATCTCCACAAGAGGGCACACAAGTAAACAATGGCTAAATAACAACCTACATTACAAAAAGCGCAGGTCCAACAATGCCTTGATATAGCCTAGCTTTTTGTATACTTTTTTGGAGTCTAAAAGACAAATGACTGACAAGACAAATTACCCGCTGGAAGAGTTTCAAAAATGTAATTCACTGTAAAGGACCATCATGTACCATTGCTACACAGCTACAAAGGAAAGAAAGCATTAGGCAGAGGCCTTAAGCCACCAATTGTTTTACCTCCAAGTCTAATGATTTATCTGGTTTCTGTCCTATTGCAACACGTATACCTTATATTATGTTAGTCGTTTCCCTCATGTAGTGCTGCAAAGGATGCTATTCCCAAAAATTTCAATAAAAAACCCTAGCATTTTAAATAATAAAACTAAATAATGCAAATCATTGTTGTATTCATAAAGGCAGACTCACAAGTTCGGCTTCTTGTCTGGTAATCAAGGCTGAACAGTTTCAGGTTTTTCGAAATGGTCTTCTCCAATCCCATTCGCACTAAATTTATGTCACCACAGTTGCCTGCAAAGAACATATTTTTAAATAAAGGATGACATTGAGCAAAAAATAATAATTTAAAAAAAAATCGGTAATTAAGACTTATTACAACTACTCAGCAAACAATTAATTGTTTTAATCCAAAAGCCTGTAAGAATCATGCAACATTGTGTGTGAAAATCCTTGGTTTTGAAATCACAACGATTATCTTTAGAAGTGCTTCATACCAAGCGGGGTTTGAATATTCTTGCAGCTTTCCTTGAAGACCACAATGATCTTCTTCATCAGACTGTCTATTGCCGCGTTGGACGGAGCACACAGCAGGACGCGGAGTCTGCGGCCTTTGGACTGCCGGCTGCCCACAGGAGTCGAGTTCTCCAGACCCTGCCAAAGCGTTACCTTTTACTGGGCGTAGCGATTAAGGTACTGGATTCACCCCATTCATTTAGGGAATGTAATGAATACTCGAATATTACTTACCAGTATGTCAACAATCAGTTACTGACATCAAATAATTATCCTAAGCCACAGGAAAACTGAAAAGTATGATATACCTACCATAGCTAAACGATATATATTAATAAGTTAGCACTAATAATCAAATTTTTTTTACCCATATGCTTTTGTTAGCGTTCGTTAATACAGAGATGATTAAATTGGTTTGTTCTTCAATAGGGCAACAACTAAAATAGCTTTAATTAAATCCAGGGACACTATTCTCTAAACTACATTGCCATCTGCAGGTGAAATGATAAAATAATTTATCAAATATAGGTTCACATAGGTGTAAAATCTAAGTGTCAAATTTAGGCAATTCAATATTTTTTTGTCTTCAAATATTTGATTATGTGTCATTAGTTAAAAAACAAATGGGCACCTCTGAAAAAAGTCTCTGCAGTAGTCCCACAATGGTTTTGCTTTTCCCTGTTCCTGGGGGACCATGGATGAGGCAGATCTTGTGACTTCTCTCATTCACAATAGAAGCCCCACAGTTAATGGCTCTTACTTGCTCCGGGTTGTACTCCTGCAGGTGACGAACAAATAAACAGATATTAAGACAAGATGACAAAAATATCTGAATAAGTATATAAAAAAGGTTTTTTTTGCAGACAATAGGGAAAGGAAAAATAATTTCTACGTTCGGTAGTTCTGGTAACTTAAAAGCTGAGTGTTGTGTTCCAATGTGCATAAAAACATAAAAACGGCAACTCAGCGGAGCCCAAAACTACCCTAATGATTTAAATAGTGTTCAGGAGCCACAAACAAATGTTAATGTTAATGTTTTAGTACGATTACAACATCTAGAAGACTGAATAGTTCCTTACAGAGGTGCTGGAAGACTCAACGATTTGCCTTGGTTGGAAGTAGGTGATCTGAGGTGCCAGGAGTGGGTTGAGCATTCTATTGTTCTTCAGCATGTAAAGGGCTTTGAACTCGCGAAGGGCGCTGACCAGAGACCCCACTAGTTCACATTTCACAAGCTGGTTGTTCACAGATGAAACATTCCCCCGAGTTTGGATGGTAAGGTTCAGAGTTGAATTTCCACCTGGAAACGTATAAATAAAAATAAGTTAATAGAATAAACCACTTAAATAATGATTAAGACAACAGAAGGAACACATGCAACTTAAATATAAGTAGTTGGTGACTTTGAGGGCTACATATCAGCAAAAATGATACAAACACCAAATATATTGAAATGTCTCATGAAAACTTTTTTAAATTGCCAATGAGTGAAAAGCCCAATCACAAACCCCAATTAAAGTTAGTTCGCGTCACACAGCCAAAGTAAGCTTGAGGTTCCATCAACTGGGGCTCATAGGAATATAGTGTCTTTTTATTAGGTAGCCACAATATCACAAGGTCATCCTCTTTGGGGTAGAGCTGGTGTTTTGCCTCATGGTCAGCGATGCAAGCTGAAAAATAACACATTTACGGTCAACGTTTGCCTGATTATCACATAGAAAACTAGCACAATCATTAAACAGTCAAAACACACCAGTGAACATGGAACTGAAGAAAAAAAATGTCTGGCATGTAATTAATGCAAAAACAAATTTTAAAAAAAAAACTTTATTTTTACAAAATAATTAAGCAAATCAAACTTTTATACAAGATTAACCATAAACAATTTACTGCTTTTACAATGCTTCATACTCTGCAAGACTGCAAGATTCAGAGGCCAGTGACAGGGCTTCTCAATAGTGTGAAGTCAACTCACCTGAAAAACTGGCATTGCAAATCTGACTGCAGTATTCAATCCCAACCACTTTTAAATTGAGCCTTACTACTTTTCTTAAATTATTATTTTTTTCCCAGTCTTTGGCAAGCTGTGAAATACAGAAGTAAATGAACCACATACATTTTTTTAATTTTTATATCAAGTCTCTCAGATACAATGACCGTTCAAAATGACTGATATATTGTAACAGTCAACTGAAAAGCATTTACTTGGCAATAGACGCACAATTAATCTACAAAGACAACAGAACCCTAGAATGTAAATACAAACCAATAAACGGCTTTTATTTCCAATTTTAATTTTTTTTATTAGGAAGTATTGGCTGTATTAGAAAATTAAAATAAATTATATATTCCAATAAAATTAAGTTATTGCCTACCTCTTCAAAAGTGTTTATCAGCAGCAGGGGATAAAAGGTCTGAAAGTATTCATCATAAGATTTGTAACTGTTGGCAACTTCTTTTAGTGAAAGGTTGCAAAGATCTGATCGAATTCCAAACTGAGAATAACTGCAGAACATATCATAGCTCCATTGTACAATTGTCTTGATCAAAAATGCCTGATCAAACTTGTGGGTGGCCCCCATGGGAGATATTTCTTTAATGAAAGGAGCCTCTGGACATGAGTAAGTCTTATACGTGGGGACTTGTGGTAAAGAGCCAACAGGACTGAGCTGAAGGGAGCAGGAATTGACTGGGACATGGGGTTTCAAAAGCATGGGCTGGCGAAACTCAGGCTGGGGATGGCTTAGTTTTCTTGCTGGTAACCCCGGACTAACTGCCTTTTTCTTTACAACAGTTAATTGTGGCTTGGCAGTCTTTTCCATCTCTTTGGCCAAGGTGGCAGTCCTGGAGCTAGGGGTATATATCTTAGTCGTGGATGGCTTGGCCTTTTTCAATGATAAGGGTGACATGCCAGGCTTCAGAAACAGATGATCATCCTGCACATGAGAAGTGGCCAGTTCCCTGGAAACAGGCCCCACCTGTGGAACATCTGCTGGGACCTGCCCATTGCCCGCCTGATGCATCCAGGGAGAATGTCCTGGACTGGTTTGGCTGTCAGTGTCAATCTCCATGTCCACTGGATCTCTCTGTGTGAGGAAAAGACTATGCTCATCATCCTCCTCCACTGTCTGTGAAGATATCTCCATATCTACAGAGTCCATTTCTGTGAGATTCATCAGATCTTTATCAGCAGGGACATTAGTAACATCAACAGCATCATTTACTGAGAATTTGTATTTTGACATGTGAAGGTCGTTATTGTGTAGTGGGGTTAAAGAGCTGGGCTTGTTCTCAGACAACTTCATTTCAGTGACACTTGTACTCTCTTGGAGTCTTTGATCCACCTCAATTTCTTCATTGTTATAATCAGCTGCAGGGTCAGGCTGTGATGAAGGTAATATAAATTTGTCATCCTCATCCTCGACCAGATTAGGTTGTAGAATAAGTCTTTGCTTGCCATTTGTTATTTTCTTCTTTTTATACAATTCTTTCTCAGATGCACTTTTGCTGTGCAAGGGTTGTGGTTTGGCTCTACTTTGCCTAAAAAACTGTAGATCTTGAGAAGCTAGCAACATTCTGTTTCCCCTAACATTGAGTTTCTTCGGGCTGATTAGCTTTGATATTTTTGCTCTTCTCTTCTGCGGTTTCTGCTCCACCTGGACACCCTGTCCATACTTTCTTAGCTTCCCAACACACACTAAGGTTCTCTGGGAAAGCTCGAATGCCTTACGTTCTTTTTTTTTCAGACCTAGTTTCTCTGCAGTAGAAATTAGTTCCACTGGCTTCCTGTCTTTTTTAGGAGGAACTATTGCAGGGGTCGAACTAGCAGAGGGAAAGACAAAAGGAGTTTTAACTGAAGGTGGTTTTGTTTCTGCTTTTTTTTCTGCTTTTTTGTATGGAATCGCAGCTTTAGTTTTCTTTCTGAATGGACTTCTTTTCCCATTGTTCTTAATCGGCAAATCTTTTGGTTTGAGAAAAACAGTTTGTTTAACACTCGTTTTAGGTTCTACAGACTGCTTCTGATTTTTCAGCTGCTCTTCTGCCTGTAACAAAGCGTTCTCTATTTTCTCGTCAGAAACAGGATCTGTATCATACTCACAACTACCGGAAGTATCAAACTGGGTTGGACTCAAGTGTAGCTTGCTGACTGCTGGAGGTTCTTTCTCTGTTTCTAGAGCTTGCACAACGCTAGGTGTTTTACAGACATTCCATTCTGAAAATATATCCTCCTGAGTTTCAAACTCAAACAACTGCGAGTCACTTAAATCAACATCAAAATGTCCAGGACTTTTCTGTGAATCAAAGCCATCCGGAAGTTCACTCTTAACTGTAAATTTATCTTCACTTTCAAACTGATTTTTTCGTTTTTGGTCCTTTCTTTTCCGTACAAGGATCTCATCATCCTCCTCAACAGACTCATCAGAAATAATGATGACATCCAAGGCAGGTTCTGTCATCTTCATGTCTTGATTGTAATGGTCCAGTGGATTTTTATCTATATTGCTAACTTTACTCTTCGTTTCCTGAATTATGCTGGATTTTTCTGGGCTGGAGTTGCAAGGAGAGCCATTTCTTTTTACACGGGTAGGCAAATGCAGTCGATTGCAATCTTTATCAACTTGATCACCAGTCAATTCATCTATGTGTTTCAGCTTCCTGTTTTTTTTCAGTTGACTTTTTATAACAGAAAGAGGGACATCATCATCACAGACATCTGATTTAACAAGGCTTCTATTTTGAACCCCTAACAAACTTCTCTCCACATCTGATGTTGCAGTGCTTAAACCTTCGGATACTCCCTGATCCAGGGTTAAGCTGTTCTCATTGGAGAATTTGTCAAGAACTGGTAAATGTTCACCAACATCCCCTTTATGATTTTTAGAGTCTGAGGATTTCTTTGCAATAACTTGAATCTTGCAAAAAAGAGATGGACTCAATTTGGATTTGATAACTTGCAGCATTCCTGGGTCTGAAATCTTTGTGGATAGTGGCAGATTAGGGTTAAGTTCCTTGCCAGCCTCTCCATAGCTTTCTTTAGGAACATAAGGCTCTTTTTTCACCCGAAAATACTCATCTTCAGCTTTAAAATCAACATTATTATCCATGTTTTCTGGGGCATCTGGACTATACTGACCATAATCCCACATCGGTTCCTTTTTTAAAGCATTACTACAGCCCTTAATGAAGCCAGACTCTTTGTTATCATTCGTAGGTGGTGTTACAGCCCCTATGTCATCACGACGGCCAGGAGCTGTGGTAGGCTGCTTGTCCTTCATCGTTTTCACAAGTTGCTTCAAACAATTTTGCAGCTCTTTAACCTCAGAGACCCCAAGACTCCACTCCTTTTGTGGTGCTTCACGGATTTGCTTGTTTAACATGTCTAGAAACTGCATAGATTTGCTGTGTGAGGATAGTTTCCCTCCCTCTTTAAGAAGGGACCGTATTATCTGAATACAAGCTTGAGGGACTATGGCGCTAACTTGAGGATTCCGTGACAACTGCTTAAGGGAGGATGTGGAAGATGCATAGTGTGAGCCACTATCCAATCCGTGACTGAATGCCGTATAGGGCAGTGTAGCACACTGCACTATTATCTCCACCCACTTGGGGGCACTGTAATACAGAATATTCATTTGGCTCTTATTCAGGTGCAGCTCAATGATAAAAACAAGTATGAGCGTGAAAAACTCGGTGACTTTATCACATGCTCGTACTGGTCCTTTGATGTGATCCTTGATTTCGCCACAAAGGTAATGGATGATTTCCCCAATATAGACAATACCAAGTTCATTGAGGTCCATCACTGACTGTACAAAAGGGATGAACCAGAGAAAGGTGCTGTCATGCACCCGCATGTCTTGGCCCATCTCTGACTGCAATACATTAACCAAGGATTGCATCTCCTCAAATATTATTCCACTGTTCTCTGTGCTTGAGCATCTGACACGGGTACCCTACAAAAGAATCAAGATCAGGCCTTATTTTCACATTACAGGAAAAAGGACATTTTACAAGGGCACAATGCCATCCTTTTGTTTACACTATTTTCCATTGGTTAGATGGAATAGTTACACAAATTTAATGAAACATTCTGTGTTTTCCGTATATCATATGAAAACTCAACTGAAACTAGTCAAGCCTGGTTCATCATTTAACACATTTGCATATTATGAATTGTTCTTCACAATCTCATGCAACCTCCACATTTTAAACTATTATACATTTTAAATTCCATATGGTTTATGAATATTTTAAACTGCTTTTTTGATGATTTTTGAGTACTCATTTAGTCAGCAATAAGTCATTTCCTGCCTTCCCAAGATTCTTTTTGTAATACTTTTAGTGCAATAAAAAATATTTTAGTGGTATGCATGAAGAAAACAGACTAACTACTGTGAAATAAGGGGATGCAACTTGTATAAAAACTGACATATTTGCAGATTTTATTATTTTAAAACCAGACTTCAAATGTGCCAAGCAAATTTTATCTGAATATAGAAGCTGAAATCTCCACAAGCAAGAATCTAATCTAACTAATGTTAGTTTGAAAATGTCACGTACATTACCTTTTTTTCTTTTATGTTACAGTCATAGATTATCTGACTGCATGTCGCCAAGTCATCAGAAGGAAATTCCGTTTTGACTTTTGACCTTCAGTGGGCAAACAATTCATAGTAAATATGAAAACAAATGTTAAATATTAGTAAATATACATGGTAACTATGTAAACTGAACATCTAACATCATGTGTCATACACAGACACACTGCAATGGTTTAAAAAAAATGGTCATGATAGTTGGATAATCAATCATAGTAAACAAAAGAAACATAATTAACATACAATGAAGTTCTCTGACGAATCTTGCCGATCTCTGTAGCGTAGCTAGGGCTCCCGGTTATTGTTTGGAAAGCAGGAGCAGGCTCAATCAACTGTCCCCAAATTTTGGACCCCAAACGATCCAAGATCACCATGAAACACTGCAGAGACGGCCAGAAAGGATCTGCACCTTCATCTGAAAACAAAACCACTGACTTATTCTGAAATCTACAAAATTCCACAGTCATACTCATGTAAACAGACATGCAGAAAAAAATTCAGGCGTAATCCATGAAAATTGCAGAACACGTAACAAGTGCAATGCCTCGCTCAGCTAAGGCCAAACATTTTTCAGCATTTTACCAACACTGACAAATGTTTAATTAAAATAATATAATTCATGTTTTAAGTAAGCACACTTTAAAAGGACAGTTCAAAAGATTACTGAAGTCTTATCGTTGTGTTTCAAACAAAGTAAAACAGATTTAATTTCTAAAAGGTATTAATTAAATTAACATGTGAATTATTAATTTGCCAAGAGAAATATTAATGGCAGTGCATAAAACGATTATCAGCCATTTCCTACAACTGCGGCAGATCTGACACGATCAAAAGAAACTGAATGTGCTTTTTTTAAATAGTAACTAACATTTGCAATGGCAAAAAAACAAAAAACATTCAATAATCTTTATGCAGTCACCTATTTTAAACTTGCCATTAACCATCTGGTTGTGACCCCTCTTCTGAAATGTGAAACAGCTAGTCAATGTAACTAATCTTTCTTACAGTCAATACTGCATTTGAAAAATATCTACAAATTACATTTATTTAATTTTGTTGATAAGGGATTTTTTATCCTTCACATTTGTATATTATCACTTGTTAATTGCAATTCATTCTGAATGTCATTTGATTAATTTTGAAAAAAAAAAATATTTATTATAATATTTTTGCCTTACCTGCTGCAATCAGACAAATTACAAATAAAACATTTCTCAAAACAATAGATTATATTTGTCGCTATATACATGTAAATAAGATAGGTTTTCTAACTGTTTTGAGACAGGTTTTTTTAAACCGGAGACCAAAACTAAACAGAAAATTCCAAATCCGCACACCCCCTATATATTTTTTATTTCAACAAACAGCCTCACCTTCTTCTACCATCTCCATTGTGTTAAGAATGCACTGGATAATGTCAGTTTGCTTTTCTGGGCCCAGGAGAAGGGAGTCCATTGCCTGGGCATCCAGTTGGGTCAGGAGCATGCATATCCCTGAATTGTAGGGAACAATTTAAACACAAAATTGAGTAACAAGTAATGAAAGGTTTGCTCACTCTCAGACAATGGCAGACAAACACTCGTCATGATTATAATTGCATTATGAAGGCTTGCGTTTTCATTTTTAGCTAGCAATAAAAACTGATCGGAAAAACCATGCCTCTAGGCAATTTGCATAAATTGAAAACAGAATTACCAAGCCAGTAGTTTTTGTAGTTGACTGCATCGTAGAGGTGGCGAGGGAGTAAAACCAGCTTGTCATTTTCAGGAGCGCAAGATGAGTTTATTTCAGAGTTATTGAACAGGTCAAGGCTGAGTACACGAAACATGCTGCAGAAAATATCCTGAAGGTCGTAGAAGTCATCTCGGTCAACCTTTCCCAGAGATCTGGCAGCACGAATTGCCCATCGTCTCACCTGGATAAATGGCAAAGAGATGAATGCTTGCATGTCTCCATATGTGAGACATGTCATTACAGACAAAGCATCTAAAAGGAATTTGTTAAATCACAATACAAGTTTCCTCACAAAATCATTTTTCCAAACTTACCATTTCATTAGGGTGTACAAGTAGCAGGTATATCCCTTGATGTTTGTCATAG
This sequence comes from Hiodon tergisus, assembly GCA_025775045.1. Taxonomy (NCBI): domain Eukaryota; kingdom Metazoa; phylum Chordata; class Actinopteri; order Hiodontiformes; family Hiodontidae; genus Hiodon; species Hiodon tergisus. The sequence continues at coordinate 5,265,070 of JAOVYW010000093.1, read as the reverse complement.
ACTTGAAAGGGGTACGACTGCTCCATCTTACATAGTGCCTCCACACACAATTCATCTGAAACAAAGGGTAAATCTTGCCTACTTTAACAATTGAACACTGGGTTACAATACTGAGGACAAACAGGAGGTAAGGAAGACTTTAAACCAAATAAAATTATTGAGAAGTCCGGGAGCAGGTCTATCTAAGATAGGTTGATGGACGCCAGCCAATTTCTGTAAAAGGAGGCTAAGGGAGTATTTACTCACTTATTTTGGGGTGCGCCAATAGATATGGATACTTTAGTATCTCAGTAAGTGGAACCCGTAGTAAGCTCTCCGTTTCAGCGGCTGAGACTCGAGTCTCTTGGTCATATTCAACAATGAACAAGTCATCGTTCTCCAACTCAAACACCTGACAGAAGCGAGCTGAAATGCGAGATACTTCCAACTCCCACAGCCGCTGTAGAGAAAAGGAAAAAGGAGGGAATTGGTACTCTTGTTCTATTAGCTTCACACAATTTAAATGGCCCATTAATTTTCTGCCTTTGTTTTGGTTTGCCTGTCGGATACTCTGAATAAATACAGGCTCCACAAATCTAGATATTAATACCCTAAAGGAATCAACCCTAGTTTCAGGAAGAAACGAGAATACCGCCTATATCACTTACTATAGCCCACCTCTCAGAGCGAGAAGAATTCTCTAGTGTTTTTGTGGCCGTGTCTTTAGTGTGGTCACAAGAAAACCTATAAATCTACATTACGACAATGTTCGAAACGTTTTCCAGTATTAGAATTATTATATAACAGTATAAGTAATTAAAGGCAAAAGTATTGTTAAAAAAAGAGGAAATTACCGTATGCAAAGATGGCAAAGCAACCCTTGCTTTGTGGTACTCCACCACGCAATCCAGACAAAAAGTGAGGTCTTCATTGACTGCTTGCTTTTCCTCAGCTGACAATAACCCAGAGCAATACTTCTGAAGCAAGTCCCCAGCTCCCAGTGTGACAGGGGTACACCAGCGGCAGGTGCTCATCTAGATGCAAAAAACTAAAATTGTTGGTGCTTCTTCTTTCGTCACTTTGCATTACATTGAGTCATAGGCAAACCATGTTTTTGTTGTAGGGAAAGAAAATGCAAAAGTCTGAATAATGTTTTCATTAGCATCATCTCAAACACTTCAGTCATGTCTGACAAGTCACTAAGACAAGTTATTAATATCATACAACTATTAATGATCTCACTGTTTAAGAAGATCTAGGCTCTTCTTACCAATGCTCTTCAAGGTTAAAGTGTCACAAGCTGCAACTGGAACCAAATAGCATCTTGTTGTTTTAGAGGGTTTGCAGTCTATTTGCCATACCCAGTAGTTCCTGCAGCTGATTGAGTGTTGCAGATTCTTTGGATTCCACAGTAGTTCTGCTCATAGAAATTTTCCCCTAAGCAATCGTGTAGCTGGCCATTTATACACACAGTGACCACATTATTATGTAAACCCCCGCATTTCATGAAATACACGGCACCCTCAGCAACAGCATCGCATGTTCAGACCAAAGCCGGTAGGAATTCAGTGTGTGCAACTTGGTGGTATAATGGACAGTGTTGGGGGGGGGGGGGGGGATACCCCTTAAGACCCCACAGATGAGCTTTTATCCGTCCCGGATCCGTCTATTCCCAGAACAGTGCATCAATCTAGGTGTGAATTCAAGCACTTGCGTTTATTACATTTACAAATGGGAAAAAGTAGTCTTACCCATCACTCTTCTGAAGTTACAATGATGAAACCTCCTCTTTATATACAGTTCAAACAATACACTCAGTACTTTTCCACCACACAGGGTGGGTCTAAAGGAAACTAGATCAAACTTCTGTACCTTTTGAGCCCCTCAGCACAACCCAAATTATAACTTGGAGATGGAATGGAATGGACTGTGTGTGTAACAAGCACCCCTCTGTCTTCCTTATCAGTCAAGCAACTTCTCATGGTCAGATCCGAGGCCACCCCATCCTATCTTTGGCAGTACTTCCATTACCTTCAGTTCTGTTTTTTCACTCCTTACGCAGCTGCATGTTTCTGTGCACAACAATCTTACACAGGATTATGACACATTATAAGGTCACATAGTTCTCACACTTTTTCCTATCACACAGAATATAAAATACGATTTTTATTATCCAACTCTACTACTGATTAAAATTTCTCTCACAGCAGGTTGAAGGACCTGAATGGGGCATGGTTTCTGCCAAACGAGCTAGTATGGGTGGCTCGGAAAAAGCAAACTTGCTCAGGTTTTTCCATCAAGAGTGTATCTTGAATGGTCCATCATCCGAAAATATCCAGCCAACCTGTGGTCAGAAACAGCTTGTCAACAACAGAGGTGGACAGAGGCTTATGCATCTTATGCAGGGTGACAGATTGACTACTGCCGGTCAAATAACAGTGGAGTGCAACTGTGACGGCAAAAAAAAAAAAAACCTTTCAGAGGGGCCAACTCGTCTGACCTTTTCATGGATGAGGTATGGCAGCCGACGACCGAGCCGACTGTCACTCCCGTCATCAAAGAGCAAGATACTGCAATTGCATTGGGAAAAACGTAGCCAGGTCTGATGAATTATAGTTCCTGCTATTTTATACTGACGGAAGCAAAAACCCCAAACCTGCTGGGTGTCAATGCAGGCTGGAGGGGACTGTGTGTGTGCGGCGTGTGTTTTCGTGGCACCTATTGGGTCCCTTGTTACGAGTGGAGCAACACTTGAATGCCACAGGATATATAAATCATTGTTGATTTGGTGCAGACCTTCACGGCAGCAGAGTATCCATCCATGAATGAGTTATTCCACAGGATAACGCTACTCTAAGTAGAGATCCTCCACCATCCAATTTGCGAAAATAATGGGATCCAACAGAACTGATGTAAGCCACTGTGGCGCACTTTCGACACCTTTAGTCCGTACCCCTACAAATTCAGGTTGTTCTGAGGGCAAAAAGGGGAGCAACTTGCCATTAGGTAGCGGTACCTAATCAAGTGGCCACTCAGTGTATACAAGTGAGAACCAGGTTAAATGGTGTCACCTGATCAGTCTTTTGACGGCAGCCTTTTTGTACAGACAAAAAACATGGAAGCGCTGTCCAGATCTGGTATATTTATACATGGAAATTTACGGAGAACATTCCCCCCATTTGAAAGCCTAGCCCGGACAGATTTTCTACAGTATGAAAATGTTTTTGGCCAAATCTGAATTTCTACATTTTTTCATTTGAATTTGGTCAGATCTATTTGTGGTTTGTAGAGGTATAGAGCCTGGTCCGAGAACCATAGTGTCTGCAGGTTCTTGAGCGACCTCTCAGTAGCTGCTGATTTACACCTGATGAAATCATTTCTAATCAGAAATAATTGGTTCAATTAAATAAGAGGCGACTGAAATATAAACCTGCAGACAGCGGCTCTCACGGACCAAGGGATCTCAACCCATGATATATATATTTTCCTCTTGACTCCCACTATATCAAAGTTTGTTGCTTCTTTCATGTTTGGTGTGCAAGGTAATCAAACAATCGTCAGGAGTGAAAAGTTATTACTCCCCTCCCTGCTAACTTAACCCAATTAAAGGGATAATTAGGTTTGATTACTTGAAGTACTTGAATTCCACTTTAGAGTTCTACTGGAGATTGTCAGACCAACCATCCGTAAGCTGAAGAATAGCTGGGTCATGCAGCAAGACAATGATCCAAAACACGCAAGCTAGATCAGAATTTTTAAAAATAAATTTTAAGTTTTGGAATGGCCTATTTAAAGGCCAGACCTAAACCCAGTTGAGATGAGGCAGGAGCTGAAATTGGCTCAAAAACCCACAATCTTAAGCAGTTCTGTACTCCATGGAGTTACCTACAAGAATCGTTTAGTCACGGTTATTACTGCTAAATTTGGTGTAACCAGTTGTCTCATCTCAGCCTCTTGGGAGCACACTTTCACCTTGAGAGCCCTCCCACGCTTTCCTTCACCTGCTCCAAAATTGATTAATTTGTTTTGTGCACGCACACACACACACAAGCCATAACATTATGACCACCTGCCTAGTATTGTGTAGGTCCTCCTTTTGCCACCAAAACAACTCTGACCCGTCAAGGCATGGACTCCACTAGACCTCTGAAGTTGTGCTGTGGTATCTGGCAACAAGACGCTAGCAGCAGATCCTTTAAGTCCTGTAAGTTGCGAGGTGGGGCCTCCATGGATTGGACTAGTATGTCCAGCACATCCCACAGATGCTCGATTGGATTGAGATCTGGCGAATTTGGAGGAAAAGTCAACACCTTGAACTCATTGTGTTCCTCAAACCATTCCTGAACCATTTTTGCTTTGTGCCAGGGCGCATTATCCTGCTGAAAGAGGCCAATGCCATCAGGGAATACGGCTGCCATGAAAGGGTGTACATGGTCTGGTAACAATGCTTAGGTAGGTGGTACATGCCAAAGTAACATCCACATGAATGGCAGGACCCAAGGTTTCCCAGCATCACACTGCCTCCGCCGGCTTGCCTTCTTCCCATAGTGCATCCTGGTGCCATGTGTTCACCAGTAAGTGACGCACACGCCCCCGGCCATCCACAAGATGTAAAAGAATGATTCATCCGACCAGACCACCTTCTTCCATTGCTCCGTGGTCCAGTTCTGATGCTCATATGCCCATTGTAGGCACTTTCGGCAGTGGCCAGGGGTCAGCATGGGCACCCTGACTGGTCTGCAGCTACGCAGCCCCATACACAACAAACTGTGATATACTGTGTGTTCCGATCCCTTTCTATCAGAACCAGCATTAACATTTTCAGCAATTTGAGCTGCAGTAGCTCGTCTGTTGGATCGGACCACACGGACCAGCCTTCGCTCCCGTGCATAATGACCCAGTCGCCAATTCACTGCTTTTCCTTCCTATGACCACTTTTGATAGGTACTGACCACTGCAGACCGGGAACACCCGACAAAAGCTGCAGTTTTGGAGATGCTCTGACCCAGTCCTCTAGCCATCACAATTTGGCCCTTGTCAAAGTCCCTCAGATCGTTACGCTTGCCCATTTTTCCTGCTTCTAACACAAACTTTTTTGAGGACAAAATGTTCAATTGCTGCCTAATATATCCCACCCACTGACAGGTGCCATGATGATAAGATTATCAGTGTTATTCACTTCACCTGTCAGTGGTCATAATGTTATGGCTGATCGGCACACACGCACACAAACACACTGTATATATATTTTTGACGACAAATCCCAAATTTATCCAGTATAATGTATGTATCATTTCTGTCATAGGGGTAAGCTATAAACCATTATGAAAGTGAATACATGTATCAAGTTATGCCATGATTTGAAATTTGGTATACATTTTCTATTCAATTACTCTGAAAAACACGTTGATATGCGTTTGAAATGATTCGTTGAGTATTACAAAATGCAGACTATACATTTACGTGGGACGGCAGTACTCACCACATCTAAGTGTCACAAGTTTAGTTAGCTAGCTCCATTCCAGTTTTTCCAAATGATCTAATAACTTCTCTGGTTTTCAATGGACACCCAACCTTAGAAAGCCAACTACATAATACATGTGACTAGACTGCTACTGGGCTAGGTAAATGGATGGAAATAGTCCGTTAAAATTAAGCTTCCTACTTTATTTCTATGGTTCACTACGAGAACACTCACAAATAAAATCCTCTGGCCAAACAGCCTGCAGTGAGGCTGCTGTAGCAGAGCTCATTAAGAATAAGTGTACAACAGACAGTGACCTAATTTCCCAGAAAGCATAGGTTCCCTCGGACAGGGATTTCCTTTCCTTAGCAGTTTGGAGGCTTTGTTAGATGGTCTGCAGAACAAAGACACAATCAGTTCTACTAGAAGTATTGAACGGCGTGTTACTTAAATGACTGACAACATAAACGAGCAGCAGGCTGTTGCATTAAAAGACGCTATGGTGTTCGGCATTGCACTTGATAAGTGTGGACATTAATGACATTCCACATTTGGCAATTGTTGAGACACTGCAGCGAGTTATTTTCAGCTTAAAACATTCACATTGCTCATCCAGGAACCAACGTTAGTTTACCAATAGCTGCTCTGGAAATGCCAATACACAATATACAGTGGTCGACGCCCCACATGGGTCACTGGTATGCCAAACTTCCTGGATGAGCAATAAAACCCTAGAACTGATGGCTCTGAAGGTGTAAATCCACCAAGGCCAGACCATACACAGCCTAATGGAGTGAGGAATCAAATTAAGTATTTTGCCGGCTGCTTCGACTGATCGCCATGACAATAAGTCAAGATTTCCCATCAACAATCTGAACTGTTCAACTTATTCACTGGAATAATGGGTAAAGCGAACTCCAAAACGTTGAATTCACTCTAGTACAGGCAAACAGGTGAATTACTTTGAAACAACACAGAATCCTTCCATTTTACAAGTATCTTATCTTCAGTCTAACAAACTGTAGACAAAGATTCCCAAGTAATGCTATGGACAATTCCTCTGCACAGCAGTGGAAAAGCAACTGTCCAATACACCATTAACATAAAATACTGATTTCCCTGGTCAGAGTTCCCACTGAAATTTTTTAACTATGGGGAGTCTAATTTAAAAACATATGCTCATTTTGTTCTTGAGCCATTTGAGTGCTGAGGGGGGAATTTGGCCACAGAATCTTCAGGTGCAAAGACCTGTGCTGTCATCTCTGAATCAGTAATCCAATCCTCCATGGTCTGGTTGTGCTCTCAGGAGGCAGGAAATACTCAGGACACCTTCGTGGCTATATTACCTTCCCTTGCATCTCCCCACTTGTTTTGCCTTTATATGCTGCCAGAGTTTATTCTTGTCAAGACTAAATAATTGTTGTTTAAACACTGAATTAATGTAATCTCCCCTTGCTTTACAGCTTCCAACTACATTCCGCTTTTCTTGACTGTTCCCCCTCTACCCCAGCATGGGAGAGATAAGATGTGGCCAATCAAGAAAGAACCTCCGTTTTATTTTATATGTGTCTATTATGACATTTTCCAGGAGTTCTTGACAACCAGTGGGATCAGGGAATGGTCTCTTTTTATTCCCTCTGGAAAATGCAATCTGTTCAGCGCTTTGTGACAAATTCTGTTTATAAATATGTGCAATAACAAATAAAATTTGATTTATTGATCCATTGAACTAAGGCCACTTGAAGTGAACCAATTTAGTTCTGTTCCTGGCTTGGATACATAAAGGTATGGAGCAAATTATTGTTCAGCATTTCTTTGCAACTAGACAGACTATATTGGATACTTGATATAATTACTTAAAATATTTTAATACTTGAGTTTTATGTTATTTTTAGATATTCATTCAGTTACTTTACAGTTTTATGTTTTTTTGTTCATGCCATTTAAAAGACTGACACAATAAAAAGATTCTGAAGCACAGTTTGTCCTATCCTCTGTGATTTAACAGTTTTAAAGCAATGAGTTACTTATACATTTTGCAGGGCTCACAAAAAGTTTAAGAAGAAAAAATGCATAAATATTGTGATATTATAGTGGAATGTCCAGCGTGTGTAAAATATCGTGATTTAGTATAATATAATTGATTTAATTTAAAGAATTGGGTCTTATCCTAAATATTTCCAAAATAAACGAATTTATTATTAGTTATAATTACTTAATATAATACTATTGTTAATAGTTGCTCATATAAAATTAGTATATTTCCGAAAAATTCAGATTAATACAAAATGCTTTAACCAGAAGAGGATCCCTTTAAGCGATAAATGTCTCGTAAAAATGTGATTCAAATTTTTTTATTTTCACTTTCCATGGAAGTGTAGTGGGTCAACCTGCGTCGTATTACGCAACCTCTTAGTTAACTGCGTTGGAGCGTGTGCATTTCCGTGTTTTCATATTTTTATTCTTTAACTAGTTGTATGGCAGTAGTTTAACTAAACGGTGTAGATCACGTTATAATGACCCAATTGAAACTAGTTGTTTAATAATGAATACACCATGCAGTTGCTAGCTGACAACTTAAACGGCCAGCAGCAAGGTTTTGCCAATTTAGCTAAATGTTAATAGACTGAAAGTTAAAAAAAAAAAAGAACACCAAGATAACGGTCTTGCTTTTGATAACAATATTGTTAAAACAAATGAATTGTTATGGGGCTTCCCAATAATCGGAAAGTCACAGGGAAAGCGTTTGACGAAGTTACCAACAACCAAAAGTAACACATGCACTTTAAAGGCCTTTAGATTTCTTCTGCATTAATTTTACTCACCATCATTCATGTAGAATTTACCCTCCAGGATGTGTTGATTAGCATTACCGTGGAAAAAGTAAATGTCACCAGAAACCATCTAAACACTGCTTGCTACATTAGCAATGTTTAGTCTCCTGAACCTTACCGAATCCACCTCAGACCAACAATCGGGAAGTGACGTCACGTGAAACTTCCTCAGTCCCGAACAGTTAACTTCCTACTACTCTATATAACGCATTCTTTTATAGAATGTATACGCTGCATCACTCACATCAGGGAACACACCTTATCCTCATTGAAGGAATAGAAGACCTGCTTCTTGCGGAACAGGATTTCCCTTTTCTTCTTTGGTAAAACTTTAATTATCTTGCCGCCACCTACTGGCTTGGCATGTAGGTCATTTGAGTTCCCGCTGAAAACGTGGAATACATAAACATAAGAAAAATATGAAGAATCGAAGGAAAATATGTTCAATTTTCAAATTAATTAAATATATTAGGTAATATCTATATCTCCACAGATGCTGTATTGCAGTGTTTCCCAGGCCAGGACTGTTTTTTGGTGTTGTTTTGACAGCTACCCGATGTAAATATTTAAAAGAAACCACTTTCTGTAAAAGTAATACTATATTAAATGGAACTTTGACTGAATTAGTAAATTAGTTTTGTTATTGTTTGAAATTATTTCTAATTAGTCACAAAAAGCAATTAACACGTTACCAATATGGCGTCAAGGACAGGGGCACTCCGTTAATACCCTTGTGTCTCACATACCTAATGATTGCTTATGACCAGGTATCTCATCTGGCACCCTTTGTTACAAAAATAACGATATCGTTTATTCACAGCAAATGCCCAGATCCACGGGAAATCGTGTTTTCCCTCACCCAGCAGAATGTACCTTTGTCCTTTAAACATCTTCACAAATCTATACATGGGAAACAAAGCCCACATGCTAGATATCGCATGAAAACCACAAGCAAGACATTACATTTCGAAATGTTTCAAATCCAAACTTTTACATGTGTTGTACAATCTCAATATGTCTGGCGATCCAAATGTAACATCTGTTAAACTAGAACAGAGAGGCAGTTTGTTTTTTTAATTCTCCCTACCAATCCTACATCAACAGCCTAGGGATTAAACTTCCTTCCAGATTCAGAATCACTCTGAATGGGATATTCCAAGGAACATTCAATGGCAGACTTGATCAAATGAGTCATAACCCTGCAGCAAAAGCAACACAGGATTTTTTCTCTGTAGATGCAAAGGCCTGGCAGTCATTCTACCTGAAGAGCAAGACAGGAAGATCTAAAAAATAGAACCTGTTACTAACTTGTGCTTTGAAAAATATTAGTATTTTTGCCAAGTATATAGATCTTGAAGTTTTATTTTAAAATGTATAAAGTTTGTGGATTATGGGGAAATGCACCACACTTTTCACTATGCATATACTGTACTAGAATAAATCATCACCAATTATACTGTATGGAACATAATCCAAATATATCTAATCCCAAGACTCAATAAGAATCAACCAGATTTTGCTTTCAGATTCAACAGATAGAGTTCCTTAAAAAAATATTTCAGCCAAAACTAGGCTTTTTCAAAGGCATTGCGAAAATATCTGTACTGTGTTAGATTAAGTTGCACTGACCGTTAGTGACAGGTATAGCAAATGTTAGGAGTGTCACTAAACAGCGTGCAGTCAAATGTCCATTTCAGAACTGCAGAATACTTTTACCAGTTTCCCTTTATTTTGTGCCCAAAACTGCAGGACTACCAATGAAAATTTTATATCATATTAAAACAAAATTTATAAAGGAATTTGCATTGCCATTTTGGTCAACAATGTGGAACCGATGGCCTAAAATGAGAAAAACATACAAAAAGTTTTTTTTTATTATTCTGCCTGGTTTACACATATAAGGTAGTTATACACAGGATATGATCTAGAGAACTACTTCCAATCGTCTTGTCTGTTTTCTGGTAACTGCTATAAAAAAAGAAACCAAGGCAGGTCACATGCCTAATCCCCCCAGGAATATTTTTCTTCTAGATAACAAAGGTAATTTGAAATCAACATTATTTTTACTCTACCAATGAGGTTTTGTGCATGGGAATGACTGCACAAAATCTTTCTAAATACATATCCAGAGCACAAACTTGCATATACTAAACTTCCAAATAATTTACCATATGTTTTAACTGAATGTATTTTTGTGTTATTAAATGCACTGCAGAAACTTGGTGAAGTCGTCACTACTACAGATCCCCATAACACAATGTAAAAAGGCCATTATATGAACACACCTCAATACTGACTAAAAAGGTTTACAATAATACACAGACAGATGTACCAGAGGAAAGCTTAGCATTAATGTTTTTTTCCCTTTTTAAAAACTTCAAAGTACAAATTTAGTTTTACATTTCTACCACTTTATTTAAAAAGTAGAAATGTTTTAACAGATGAAAGAAAAGAACTGTATATTATCCCCCAACCAGGTCTAACAAGCCAACAATAACAACAATTCTCCATTTAAAAAATAAAACTACCAGTTTCATGCTGCAATACCAGCAAACCACTTGTTTTTTCACTTTCCTTGGCTCCCAAATTCAGTTACATACAGTACTTTTTTCTGCCTGCGTGCATTTAAGGTTAAAATATATATTAATTTTTAAATTAAATAGTCTGCCTCCTGCACGATCTTGCATGCACCAGGGAGCATCTTGCAAGCAGTACAATCACCCAAAACAAGAGAATTGACTCATTTAGGCTGTGTATCAGTCCCAGTATTTCCTTTGGTCCATCCTTTATAACCGGTTGCAGTTGTGACTAGGTCAATCCAAGTCCAACTCTTCTGTATGTGTGGTCCTTTCCCAGTTAAAACAAGAAACCAAACAAATCACTGAAGTTTTGCTCCCAGTTTTCGTTGTCTGTTTCTGAAAACAAACACAGATGGCATCATGAATATAATCAATATTTTCAAAAAATGATACGTGTAAGGGCATGAACATTTTTTTTAGCATATTAAAACAATTATACAAAACGAAGTTTTCACTGCATATGAAACCAAGGACCCAGAGTATGTACATACCTGGCTTCTGATCGTGTTACTGTGTATTCAAACCACAGAATGTTCGGAATCAAGCTTGTGTCACGCACCAAAAAGAACTCGGAAATCGGCCTGGTGGTGATGGTGATCACATTAAACGTTTGTTAAATGTTAAATTGGAGAAGAAAAATGAAACGAGGAAATGAAACTGAAAACATTTTAAACAAAATTTATGGCCACCATTCCTTACCATGCAGCTATTTTAGGGAATAGTGGCGTCAGCACTTCTTGGGTGACAAAAAACCAGATGACTCCGATGACACTTCCAGCTATGCCTCCGTATATTACCTGACTCCATGAATGGTATAATAGGTAGACCCTGGAGCACAAATTAATCAATTTTATAATCATACAGTGGCCTCCAAACATATTCATACACCCTCTGAATCGTTGTGCTCAGCTGTCATTTATAAATTTTATTTTCATTTGTTTTAATTCAACACCAGTATTTCTTATTAAACTGAACAACTTTTTTTGATACAATAATCAAGGGTATTTCTGCGTATTTAAAATAATGATAAAAATCCATTAATTTATCGTATTACATTTTCTTTTCCCTCTATAATAGTAAAGAAACTAGTAAAATCATCATTCGTACTCCCGGAGCAGTATAGTAACATTACCTGCTATATGACACGGATGAGGCCATGCCCAGCAAGAAGACGGACAGTACATGTCTCCACAATAGTTCCACACACCTGGCATTGTTAGTTTGATGCATTCTACAGAGATAAAGAAAATTGTTCAGTATTTTCACTGTCATAACAACCAGAATGATCGTTTCATTTCAAGTAAAGTCCATGCTGCTATTAACAATATTGATATTTGGAGATTGAGATTGTGCTTCCAAAATTAAAATAATATCCTACGGATTAATAATGACTTTATGCAATTGTATATAAGCAGCAACCACTTTGTAGAAGATGTCATTTTGATAATGTAATCCAATCGTCAATACAGTTAGAGTTTTGATTAACAGATCAAATTGTCAGTCTTTTAAATTACACTAATTTTAAACCTATTGCATTGCAACCTTTACAATATATTAGCTTAATTCACATTCATTTGACAAGAAATCCATAAAATTAATGAACACAATTATTTTTACTTTCAGAAGTAAAAGAGAGGACTGCAACTCTTAAAAGCTCACCTTAAATAAAGGAAAAGAAAAAAGTATACAACAAAAAACCAGATAAACTGGGAGTGACTAGAAGGCATTCCATACTCTGTGTTCAGGGTGGTATGAGCTCCTATGAAGATAAAACACAGGAGTCACCATAGAGACAATGAAGGCATCCACAAATACGCATTTTAACTCTCAATTAATGTTTTATGCACTCAATTAGCTGAGCCAAATAAAAGTTTAATCTACATCCTCATACTACATTTTACACATTTAAAACACAAAAAATAAAAACTATTAAATGTTTTCTCTTCATTATGTTAATTTAGCTTTGAAGCTAGTCACAGTTTAATGACAAACAAACAAAAACTGGATGACACCAGCCATACTTATCTAGTACTCAGTTCACTACTAACTGCCAAAAGTAGTCAGCTGTGTAATTGGTACAGCTGGAGGCAACTGTTTAATCAGCCAGACCATAAGAGATATCTGGTGTGTTAAGTCTGGGCTGGAACCTGGGCAGGAAAGCATTGCTTGGTAGAGAACCTGATTCCGGCTAACAACTCTTTTTGGAATTTTATCTTGCCCTAATGTATCTTTGCTTAATTTATTTATTATTATTTAACACCCTATTTCTTTTTAAAAACAACACTATTGTTTTTTTTTTTGTGATCCTGCACTGCCTGAGGATTTAACACAAATCTTTTGTTTTACAGTACAGCATATAGGTTTCAGTTTAAAAAAAAAAATTCTATGGAAAAAAATTAGAAGAACAAAGGACTTGGCTCGAGGAAGACATGGACAAGAACCTCAATATTGTGCAGATAAACTGAGGGGAGTTTTGCAGCTGACACCAGCCTAGCAGAAAGTCCAAGTAAGGGATGGACATTCTGTAATGATTGAAGTTGTCCAGACTATAAGCCAGCTGTAGCAGAAATTCCAGAGCGTGGACAACTGGGAAGCAGTAACCACAGAGCAGCTAAAGACGAAAGAGCTACACCAGCAGCGCACTCAAAATTTTACAGTTGAGGACCCAAGTGACTAATCTGCAGGGACATAACACTGACCTGGAGGGGAACAACATCACTCTAGAGGAACAAGAGGTGAAGCAGAGTTGCATAGATAACATGAAGACATACAGAGGACACAAACTGTTGGACCACAGACACACACAAGCCATCAATGAGCAAGGGAAGGGCGAGTATAGAGCCTCATTGCACAGCTCTTTAAAGAAAGCTCACAAGATGTGACAGCAGCAGATGGGGGTTAAGAAGTTCCAGAAAGAGAATGAGAAACTGCTATGTGACAGCTGCCGCCTGCATGACGCTGTAGGAGAGACTGGCCACAGTTGAGTGCTTGAAAGACACTCAACAGGGCAGGGACAAGCTACAGGACAAGGTAAACCACTATGCCCAAGAGAGTTCTAGAGGAGAACTGGAGCTTTGAGACCTACCACCCAGCTGGAAGGAAAACTTGAAGAGCAGAGCAACATGGAACTGGTCAGTAACTAGCTGAAAAAAGCCTGAAGCAAGTGTCCCTATTCAACACTTTAGGAAAAATTTAAGAAAAGCTTCAGCAAAGGGAAACAAAGCACCAGCATACTGAGCAGCAACAGAGTGAGGCAGAGATGCTTGCTCTTCATCAAGAAATACAAGACCGGTCACTGGAAGTTTCTGATTTAACTGATTTTACAGCTAAGTGGGATGTCATCAGCAGGATGTTCTGGGGCATAACATCCCACTGAAGAGTGTTCGGTGGCTTAATTTGAGGTACTCCCTTACCAAGGAGAGCTATCCAATATGTTGTCAACATCTTGACTGGGCTCCAGAAGATCCAGAGCCATTCCCCAAGTTGTTAGATCGTAAGAAACCTAATAAAGATTACCAGTACTGCGGATGCAATAATTGCCTCCAAGACTGTCCCCAACAGCACAAATATTTTTTTTTTTACTTTTTTTTACTTTTGATGAGTATACAGTGGAGGGCCACTACTGAACAAATGGCACCCGTGAAGGAAGACTGAACGCC
>JAOVYW010000093.1:5211094-5247928 GCA_025775045.1 Hiodon tergisus | reverse complement strand
TACTGTTTATCATGAGCATTCGCAATCTATGATTATACCATATTCAAGATAATCAGAGAAACCGTTTATCTGTATACTGGGGATTTGAAAGAATTGTATATTTTATTTAGACTTCGACATCTAGGCCAAATGGGGCTTCAGTACTTTGATTTATAATCTTCATTATCTGGGTCACATATGCATGTGATTCAGCATTGTTAAATGCATTCTAGGGGCCATTACCGTATTACATTAAAGAGAATGTCTGTTCATAATCCGGGCATAATGAACTACAAATGCACCAAGCTTTGCTGTGAATGTCAAATAAGAAAACAATACTTTTAAAATTCACACTAGATAAGAGCAATGTCATTTTCATGTTTTTTACTTGATCAAACTGAAAACAGATCTGATTATTTCTATTGCTACTCTGATTTAAGTGCTACAAACGTACTACTATGAGAACCTGGATATTTCTTCATTTGCATCAGAAAAGGTTTCAGATTGGGCAGTCTCTTACATTTGTTTTTAATTACATGTGTTTGGTTTTTTTTGTACCTCCCTTGTCAAAGGGTGGGGAACAATTACTCACTGTGTGCAGCTCCCGCTTGAACATGATGAGGGTGACCATGCCCACCAGAATGGCTATGGGGAGGAGACTGGTGAAGGCCAACACTTGCCCTGCTATGTCACCTTAAAATAAAACATACATATTTACTTTCATTTAGATTTATTCCTGAGCCATTACATTTTTACCATAGGGTTTCAGATCCTGTAAATTACTAAAGTGTATTGATAACAATAACCAGATGCATGTTGCCCTTTAACAGCACAATTTTAAAAATAGTTTTTTGTACTAGAGTGATAATGCTTTACATTTAAACTTTAAGAGCCAACACAATGCAGCTACATATCTCTAACTCTATTGTTCAAAATATTATAAATTATATATACAATTTTTCTAAAAAATGTATTCTAAATTGTCCATACAGTATACTAATTTTTAAACTATTGAGCTCTGTTTGGTTGCTATTCATTTGGTTAGGACTATTGCTTCAGTGAATTTTTCGTTAACTAAATTATAAATTTGTATATATTGGGTATATTCCCAAACGTTGCATGTACCACGAGTGGTGCACCCAGAAGTGTTAACTCGCCGTGAAGTAAGGTTAAATCTTCAGAACACCATACGTCCTGCTACCTTAGTTAACTTAGTTACATAGTAAATTGTGGCAAGTTGTCTTCATAACAATAATATTCTTAAAGTAAACCTGATCGTAGACATCTATTTTAAAACGAATCCAAAACATTCGCCACATCAATTATTAGCAATAATTCGAACGAAGCCAAAACTATTCGCTTTGGTGCCTTACGTAAACTACCAATTTCATCAATCGCGGATTTAGGTCTATAACACTTAAAAGACAATTACCAAGTTAAAGTTAATTAATGAAAATGAATTCGACAATTAACCAAAGCAAATGCTTATCAACTACGCGTGATGCAATTGCTTCCAACTTGAATGATAACGTTAGCAGAATTCAGCAGAGCCATCTGATCGAAATATCATAAACTGCTTTTTGTAAACAAGCGAACTAAAAACTGCTAAAAGTTCGCCGATGGGCCACGATATTATGCTTTGCAAATGGAAATGAATGCCCACTTAAAAGCCGTAAATGCATTGTAATTGAGACAGAATCTATGTTTTTGTGTCCAATCCAATGCACCGCGCATGCGGAGCAGGCACACCATTTGGCAGTCGATGTTACGTCCCCTGCGGTGCAAAACGTCCACTCGCTGCTGTGGCTCACTATTTGGCAAATACCCATGGCAGAGTCCATTCAGTAGCTAAAATTCCAAAACACTATCAAAACTAAAATATCCGCAAATCAAGTCGCAGTTGAACCACTTAAGAGAAAAATAAAGACTTATACAAGATCTTACCAGCTGGGTATTCAACATGGGTAAGCGATATCGACCGCCATCGAGGCGGTACCGAGCACTGTTCTTCCGACGCCATCTTACCCGGACACCGGGCAGTAAGCATTGACAAATCAGAGTGTTACGCCCAAGTTTCTCTAACCAATCATAAAATGTAGCTGCTGTTACGGAAATTGACCACTCACGGCGTATGACCACACAAAAGCCGTCGGGAAGTTTCGTCCAATCATATCTATAGTCGTATGTGCAATCCATTATGATTTTCATGGGCACATGAAAAGTAATGTTTTTTTATTGAAAACGAGTGATGAACTGAATGGGGGGAATCAGGTCAACAGAATACAGCATTGTTTTGTGCTTCAGCAGTTAAATGCAGTTAACAACAACTTGCAAGGGTTTATATTCCGAGTATAGTTATTTAAAATAATTACATAAGGTCTTATGTTAACAAATAACCAATTCCTGTAAAATAATGAAGGCTACTGTGGCTATTTTTGGTCTCAAAAATATGTTTCTGCTTCATAGTATGAAAAAGACCAATTAAATTGACAATTTTTAAAAAAAATGTTTGCTTTTCCCCCCCAAAGTTTAACATGCATTAGTGTTTAGAGCTTATTACAGTTTTAGATAATTTAATGTCACTCATTTATTTTCCTGCTGCTATAGGCATTGTGGGTTTTCGTGTATCCCTCTGTTGAGTGAAATGTAATTTAATAAAAGTTAGTAATTAAAATTAGTAATTCATTAAATAAATGGATGGTAAACTATGACATTAGGACTAACATAACTGTAACCCTTTGAGTATGAAATGTCCTGTTAGTCCTTCCAAAGAAACTTCTGACAAATAAGGTAATTCCTTAAAGAATATGCAACCCAGATCCTTCACTAAGCAATGGTCTTCCAAACTAGGCTACTACAGCTCCTCTAACCAACCAATTTCTTGATTAGATGTCACCAACGTCTTTGACCTTCAAGATAATGTCTATGTCACACTTTTGTCTGTGACTCTCCTTCAGCTACTAACATCATCTCACATGATTCTAAATAGTGTTGGTCTGACAAGCATGCCAAGAGCAGAATACTCAAGCACCTGCAAACATTAATCAGGCTCTACACTGCTGCCTAAAACCTCGGCTTTGCAAAAGCTTATACAGGACACTCACCTCGACCTGTTTCAAGTAGAATACACAACAAACTACGAGATCATTTTCTTAGACACCCCCTTCTCATAGCCATGTTGACTTAGATTATAAAAGCTCCCTCGGCAGGGAGACCCATTCCTGCATTTTGCTGGTTTCTGTACGTCAGTTTAATTAATTATATTGATCAAACCTGCATACTGCCCTTTCCTGACCCATTATCCTCTGTAATCAAACAAGATGGAAAATTTTCACGTAAAAAATCTGAAGTGTCTCAATTTTTTCCTTTAGTTAAAAATGAAGAAGATAATTTATCAGGGAGTGCACATGTAGTTCACAAGGCTTTCCGATTACTGCTAACACCTACATATTAATTTAGAGCTGATTTTTTAGCCAAGGTAAACGTTTTCTTTTTTGTGAATGTTTCTAAACGTATTCATACCCTTACTAAATTGAAACAAAGGTATGTTTTATGTTTAATGCAAAAAATACTATTTTAATACAACAATTAGTTATTGTTCACCCGTTTCACATCTAAAAATAAAATTTTGTCAGTGTTTATGAGATTTAGGTACTTTGTATTTTAACTAATCCTAATGGTAGATTGTGAACATTTCTCATGACGTTTTGCGTTTCCCTTCTGGACTGCATCATTCATTAAGGGAATAATGTGCTCCCCAACAGCATAACTTCATTGGCGAGTTCAGTGGTGATCAGAATGTTTGTTAATCTTGACTGATATTTAATTTGACTGCAGACCATGATTTAAAGCAGATTTAAGTGTCAAATTAAAATCTTAAATATAACTTGAACACTAACTTTGAAAAAATTCAAAGAGAAGCTTTTTGTTTTTGAAAATCCTGTAATGTCAGTTATGAAATGCCTGTAATGTAATATCTCTCTTTTTTTCTTGTTGTTGATGTTGCATGTATTCATCGCTAAACACACAAACATAAAATGAGACCTTTTTGGACAGGTGTAATTAAAAGCAAATTTAAGTCCATCAGACACCCAAAAGACCCAAAATATCTCAAATGCTTGACAAAATAAAAATAAAAAAAACATCAAAACTTAGTTTGGATGAGAACAAAAGTTTCTTTTAAAGCCTTTCAGCTTCAAATGTTTTAGTTTTAGAAATGCTTTTAAATTTGACAAACAAAATATAATTACTCTCCTTAACACAAATGGGTAAATTTATATTTTAAAGCTTCCACTTCCACTCATTCAAAACAACTGTCCAGTCTAAAACACAAAGAACAGAAGTGAAATTGCACAAGGAACATAACTCAAAGAATCTCACTGAAAGCAGAATATACAAATATTTGAGCACACTTGAACAAGAATTAAACATTACTCACAACATACAACAGCTTTAAGCTCAATATATTACATTATATGTCTTTTGACATTGCATTATCAAGTAAGAATATAGCTACTTTGGCTACCTGATAATTTATTAATTCATTAATGTTATTAATAATCTATTTTTGTCAAATTTATTTGACTCAAAAATCATGGTAAAATTTTCCATCATTACAAGTTAGTGTAATAAAAGTGGCCTTTTTATTCATACCCTTAAAAATAAAATAAAAGTAAGTGATCTAATTTGCCTAAAAAGGTAGTCCTAGTGCACCGTAAACTCTAAAAATCCTCTTAGAAGTTTTAAGTCAGGACCATCACTTGACAGATCACTCCTATTGGACCACCGGTCAGCACAAATTCCTAATTCAAATCTTGAATTGTTTAGTCCATCTACAATTTTATCATTTTTAAGAACCACCAGAAGCATGTTTTTTTTTGTGGCCATCATGAAATAAATGAACAGCCTTAGTTAAAGCGCTTCTCAACAGTACTTATTGACTAGGAAGCTTCCAAACCTTCAATTAACTCTCAGACACCAGAAACTAAATACAGGGTGACATTTTCAGGTCTTTTTTTATTCCAAGGCTTGAAAAATTTAATCAGTGTATCAACACAGCAGTTTGAATTTTAAATTTACATCATTACAAATAATATCTCAACTTCTAACGTTAAACCAGCTTTTGAAACAAAGGGGGGGGGGTCTACGAGTGGTACTTTACATTTTCAATTTTTTTCCATTGTTACTTAAAAATGTTTGAATTTATTTGATTAGATTATACCAGCAACACAACCTAGTTGTTTAACATGATTGGAAATCAAAAGGCATACCTTAAATTATCAATGACTAAATTATGAATTAATAACCGATTAAGTATTAAAGTCGTAAAAAAGTACTTCTACGCTTAAGTGCACACCTAAGCAGTAATATAATTTTTTCTGGAAAAACCCAACCACCCTGCATTAAACAGATGTGAGCATGATGGCGACTGACAGCTCGTCAATCTTTTTAAAGCAATTACAGACACACAAACAGCCGTTTCAAGAACACACTTAACGTTCTACTTAGTACTTAATACCATGTAAAATTGGTTTTCTAAATGGGCTATGCAATAGTAGATAAATATTTTCAAATATGTTCGCATGCAAAGAACATTTAGGCATTATAAATTGTGATATTTTAATTTACTAAATTTTTACTTTTCCAACCTGAAATAATGCATAAGCCCATGTTCAAACTGAGTAATATACAGTTGACACTAGCAATTGTCATTCTGAACCATCGTCATTTCACACATTTCAAACATTTAACCTTCAACAGGAGGTCATATAACGTAGTAGCAGTATTAAAATGACCGACACTCAATGTCTCGGAAACCATACCAAAAAAAAAAAAAGTGTGTGGGGGGGGGGGGGGCATCTGTCTTGACAAACTTTAAATATACCTGAACACTGAGTGGCAATTCAAAAGATAAACATCATCACGGAAATAGAAAAAACAGTAATGTTTAATAATGTATAATTTCTGTATTAGATTAAAATCAATTTTGTAAACTGTTATAATTAATTCAACAAAGAAAATTTGCTTAGTCTTCAAACTAAACAAACTGAAAAATACTGGAGGAAAACCTTTAAAAATGACCATGTTAATGCGATATAATATGCAATTTTTCTTTATTAAAATGAACTAAAATGTGAACAGTGGTTTTTGGGGAAAATTGTTTAGTAACCTGACAGGACCACAATGTGCTGGGAAACGGTGACATGGGTTAATGGATAAAGTGTGAAAAATATTTTCTTGCAAAATCGCTTCCACTAGATCTTAAATGCTACCACAGATAATGTGACAAATTTTAATAAGAACTGCTGTGATTTGTGTTCAACAGAATTTCAAGTAGCATTTCAGACAGTAATTATTTATACATTATTATGGTCCAACCCCATGATCAACAAAACAGAAGTAGCACTGCCACAAGTCAAAATTCCAGACTATACCTTGAAGGCATCAGTTCTTCCTTTGTTGCCCTTGTGGGTGTGATTGAGAATGAGGGCAAGTACTGGAATTCCAGTTAAATTCCAGTCTCCTGTTAAAAGAACTGCCCACAGCATCAACTTTCAAAATATTGCAGGAATAAATTTGCTTATCCTGATAAGTATTAACTTATTTTTGTTTTGCAAGTTGCTTCCATGACCATGATATACCTGCTGGACTGTAACATCTTGCATATTCTACCTCAAGGTGACATGCTTGAGAACATGGAGTACTTATTCATCACCTTGTCTGAATTAGAAAATGTCTCATTCATCACACCAACAACTAGGACCCTGACATCTTCCCCAGTAATTTGGAACTGCATTAATTTAAAAATAAGACCCATCAACACGGGAACAAATAAGACAAACAAATCACACTCAGCACATGTTTGCATTATAAAATAAGTATTTGTTGAACAAAACTAACACAGTGCATTTTCATTTGGCCAATAGAACCTTTGACAAAGATATATTTTCCACCATCTCTCCTAAAAACTATTTCTGGCATTATTTAATTTATTTTTTACACAATGTAATTCTCTGACCTCTAACACAAGAGAGTCTTTAAAATGATTATCAAAAGATGTGTCGAGATGGGGGGGTCAAACCGATCAAAGGCATTTCAGACCTGCCCTATGGGTCCAGTTTGGGCTCAGAGGACCCTTCCTGTTCCACTGGCAACACACCGTTTGGCTCAGGCAGACCGTTGATACCGAGGTACCCCAACAGGATCTCACTCCTCCGATGGGAAAGGCTCAGAATGTCGTCAGCCAGCGACTGAGCTGTTGTGAAGCGAACCTTATCGTGGTCGAACATGTCCTTCAGGTACTGCACAATTTGTTGCTGGGAGGAATCATTACAGGCTTAAGCATTAAGTAATCTTAATAGGCATCAACTTTAATATGTGTATTAGTGAAGTTATCTTTGAAGTTGCAGAGCAAATATAATATTCCTTTAGCATCTGTAGAATAAGCAAATTTATAAAGCAACATTATATATCAACTACAGCCCCTTTGATGACTTTTGTACCTGTGAACCCCCAGCACCCCATTTTCTGGTTTAGGTATCAAAGACTGTGGCACTTCAGGACATCAATCATAGCCTAACATCAATCTTTCTTCATGCCAACACATTGTTGATTTTTTATCTAAATTTAAAAAAAATATTTATATATTCTTAACCCTTATCTACATTTTTCTGAAGAAAAACCCTTTATTTCAAATTTTAAATTGATCGTTCTCTCAAAAAACACCAGTCTTTATAACCACTTTAGAAAGAAAATGTTAAAATAATCAAATACATTCCAACAAGGGATTCTACGCTTTAATTTGTGCACATTCCTTTGTGAATGCCAAATAATAACCAAATGAATACCTCATATTATTAAACAATCTGAAATGGATTAAAACAGTATTTATGCTTACATCCCTAAATTAGGCAATCCATCAGGTCAGATATTACACAATTCCCTTTCTCCAAGTCATAACTACCCAACTCAATAATTGATATGTTATACTTGTGCCATTAGATGTTAAAACCAGCCCAGTATTCGTTTTGCTTCAGTAACACCCAATAGAAAATTGATAATAAAAATTGATTAACTGGCTAAACAGTGATTAGCAAACTGTAGTATACAAGATGCAAGCTACTTTTACACAAACTAGTTCGTGACAAAGCAATATATACCCATTCAAAATGTAGTTTTTGGAAAATTTGCAGTAGAAGACACTGTTATACATGTTTTTTTTTTGCATTTACAAAAGCTTTTATATTAACTGGTGTTATTTGTAACTAAAAAGGTATGGCTAACTATTTTGAGTGTGTGTATATGTAGAATTTAAAAAAACAAAAACAAACTCTGCCTCACCTTAAAGATGGTGCACACTTCACTCAGGTGCTGTCTGGGTCCCAGGAACCCGAAGGCAAGAACCGGACTCACATGCTCAGAAATGGAATAGAAGTGTGAGATGAAGCCATCTGGGACCTAAAACCCAAGAAAAGGGGGGGGGGGAACTAAAACCAACAATCTCAACAATAATAATAATAATACTATTAAACAATGAAACGTTCAGGTTGCATCATAGAAGATTTGTGGTTTGCAGTTTTAAGCTTTAAATCTCATTAGCTTACCATCAGAAGGCGTCTCTTAGCCTTCAGAACTGACCAGCAAGCAGTTGCTAATGCCTGTGAATAAGAAATTAATTATGGCCATAAGGTATAAAGTACATAAACAGCCATTAATTGTATGTAAAGACCTAATGAATAGAATGGGCATGCATCTTCAGGGCTAAATTGTCTATTCCAATTCAGAATCACCACCTCATTACCATTGTCTCTTAAGAAGAGAAACCTTGCCAACTACTGGTTTAAATTGCACAAGGGCAGTTACCAATATTTTTTTTACTTGAATCACTGGTTCCCATGTCCATCAGGAACCAACAGGTTCAAATGGGACTAACTAATTACTAATCTCGATTTCTGCAGAACAGGTTAATTCCCTTGTTACCTGCATGCAGTGGCACAGCACCGTAATAAGAGTAATTTTTCTGTACACTAATAGATCATAATGACATGATCGCGAGTACGTTATGGTCAACAGAGAACCCATTAATTACCGTCTCCTTGAAGCTGTCGGAGAGCCAGCGGTTCCTGAGCACGGCCACCACAGATGACGGGGGGCTCTCCAGGTCTTCGAACGCGTCCATGAGGATGAAGTCCAGCACAATATCAAAGAAGTTCATGCACACCACCTAGGGAAGGGACAAGCCACCAACACCACTGGAGAAGCATGCAACTCACTAAGCATTCTGAATGATAAAAATTAGCTGTCTATTATTTTATCATCAAAATCCAATGACTAGTGAAGTTCATTTTTCCAGTTTGGATTCTAACTCAATCCAAATGGGGAGGAAGCATTGCTTTACAAATATTTAAAAACTAATCTGTTGGCAAAGGTGCTTGCCTGTAAATCAAGGTGCAGAGCCCTGGGGAGGATTTTGCAGGTTTTTAATCTGAACCTGTGTTCTGTAATCTGATTTGAGCACCACCTACAAGCATCTAAAAGCAATGCAATCAAACGATTTTTACAGAATTTAATCTGTAATCAATGTCACGATTTAAATCTCAGTTGGAATGGGAGTACATGGCTCAAGCTTATGTATTAGACAGAAAGGACTACAGAGAAAAACTAGATTCATCTTTCTTTAGGTTTTGTCTAGGTTAGTACACATGCAGACCGTGTATGTGTAGTACTCATACACCTACCCCTCGACCCTCCAGTTCCATCTTGGAGGTGGTCCAGGTCTCTTCCCTCTGAGTATAACGTAGCATATCTTCATAGCTCTCCAGAAATGCTTTGGGACTCTGAAAGGAGAAGAGGGGTTTGAGAATGACAATAGAAAACAGAGGTCCCAGCGGTGCAGTGATCTTCACATGTACACATAAGCAGGAACATTAAACTAATGAATAGATCCATCTTAACGGACAAAATTAACATTCGTCTCGATAGCAGGCATATGACCTTTTACACATAGTAGAACGGTGAGGCAGTGTACAAACGGGTGAAACAGCATAGGGAGAGGCTGACCTTGTTGGCTTTGGACATGAGCCCTGTGATCATGCGTTTCCCTGTCTCGCTGAAGAACACCCGGTGACTTTGATCCAGCAGCAACACCTGGGGAATCATGACCGAAGCCTCGCCAATGACATCATTTCAGGACACAACATGCTCAAAACAAACCATTATTTTAGTGAGGTTATATACTTGCAATAATTTGACTTATATTTTACAATAACCTGTTGTTAGTTTCCTCTTTGAAGTGTTATAAGATGACAAACCTCAAACGCTTGCCTCACACAGTGCAGCTTTGCCAAGAAGTCTTGGTCACCGTAGCATTCCAGGAGCTCGGTCCTACAAAAGAAAAAGAAAAAGAAAAGCAGGAAAGGAAAGGAAGTACAAAGAGTTGATCTAGATACCTATATCATCTATACATTAGCACACAGATGCATGTGGACGCACCACATAAGTCCCTTAGGAAAACGTACAGGTGCAGTGCTACACCCTTCAGCAGATTTTCTCAACCCATGATCCTCCACTCTCCACCCTTGCTCTCAAAAGGACATTTGGAATTACCTGAGGGATCTACATGCTACATGCCCCTCTCTCACCAGGGACAGCGCCTCCTCATAAAGAGCAGACGGCCTCAGTGGTTGGTATACATCTTGCAGGGAGAATGAGTCAAAAAGCTGAGTGAAATAAGTAAACAAAAAAGTAAAGTTAACATTGGTTAATTATTACAAAGATGGTGACCAATTGAGGCCAATTAAGGCCATAGTGCATATCTATATGAACTCAGAACTAAAATTTTTACAACTATTTTTCATTGAAATAAAGGATTCTTAGTTTGTCATGGAGCAACAGGGGAATACTAACCTTTTAAAATGTATTAATGCGGGTTAATTACAAAACTGATTTTCAGTACATCGTACTGAACATATAGGACAATGGGAATATCATATACAAAATTATTTTCAATTGCATTCATTCACAGTGACTCCCCATAATAATGTATAATGAAAGGTCATATTTGGTTTGAAAATTGTGTCTGTTACAGCAACTTATTTGATAGTTAGCAAGTAGCATATTAGCTATGGAGCTATTAGTGCCTCGAAATACAGTGATGCCATGAGAAAGTTGATTGCCATGGTACAGAGTGCATATAAATGGGAGTTGGCTGCACCTCAGCTGCAGAGAAGAAAGAATCGTCAGAGCTGATGCTGGCACCATCATCTGTCCGGAGACGGTTTGAGCCCTCCGCGTTGGGCAAGATGAGGGTCCCCTCGCTCTCTGAAATAATAAACTGAGGTTATGTTGAGTGGCCGTGAAAAGCAGAGGTTAAGAGTGACACCAGGAGAGCACAGCTGTGACACACAATTGGCCTGGAGTAGGGTCTCATCTGATTAATCATGAGAACAATTTTAAATTCTAAATTGTTAGGAAGTTCTCTCTTAGAAACCAAACAGACTTCAATTTCAGGACGGCGATTAGATTTTCTTTAACGACCATCATAAATTACCAAAGTCAGCCAACAGGCAGTCTGGGGGTATGGTCGACCCAAAATCCTCCTGCAGATGGTATGCCCTGTGCAAAAGGGTCTCCAGCTTCTCTGCAAAAGCTTTATTCCGTGATTCCGTCTGGAAAAATAACCATGAAAACTCACTTAAACAGGGAATCACAACAAGAGAAAAGGCAAATTTGCGTTTTAAAAACAGGAAGTTGGCAGTAAACATTCAATCATTAACAAAACTTTCAACAGTAGTTTTATTTCAACTGAAAACTTTATGCTCTGTGTGTTCAGAATGCAATAATCAGGAATTTGTTTTGCTGAAAAATGCATTACAAAGAAACAAGTTCAGATCAATTTGTAGAATCCTATTACTGTACACTGACAAAGAATGCAACATAGTCTTAAGTCCACCATCATCCACTGTAATCAGTCTAACTATTTGCAAAACTTTTTAAGAGTTGGTGTAATGGAACTGAAACAATTTGGGTCATTAGCACAAAAACATATTTTTATTTGGCACATTTAATAGGTTTATATAATTATACAGACCTAGCAAAAATGTATTTTGTTTAACTTTAACAGATTAAGATTTTGAACTTGTTTTCTGAGATTTGGTCCCTACTAACAAACTAATTTCACAACACGCCCTCATTAGAGGCACCGGAATAAGACCGCTTAACATTATTCAAAAATTCTGCTGAGAAGAATGTGGGCACAGATTGTGGAAAAAGGTCCTCAGAACCTTTCTACATTTTTTAAATAAGCCTTACATTCCCCAATGAATCTCCCAAGTCATGAATATTAACAAGTTTGAGAGTTAAGGTTGACACAATAATTATATTAAAGCATAACATGACATTTTTTTAATCGTATAAAAGAGCTTCTTTTTTTTAAACTGTTCCAAAAATATACATTGTTTTACCCAATTTCATACTTAACTAATCAGGACAGTGCATCTTGCTTCCTGCCTGCCTTGAATCCTGTTTCCACAGAGTTGTCTGGGAGCCCTGGACCTTTACCTAATGCCCAAATCACAATACCATACTGCTTCGTAGTGGTATGACGAAAACATAAAATACCGGTGGTTTTTCAGGTAGGGCTGTCGCCTGAGGGACGAGGCTGCTGGTGGAGGAATTTGTGCGGGTCTTGTAGCGGATGTTCAGGGCCTGCTCCCATTTCTGCAGTGCCTCCTCAAACAGCTCCATCCCTGGAAGGCCATTAAAATGATACCCCATACCTAGCAGAGATCAGCTACAAAGCAAACATATTAAAGTCCATGACTAGGGCCACATTTCCCATGTTTTACCCATGATGTAGAGGTTCTCTGCATTGGAGTCCTCCACGGCCCCTGGCTCTTCTTCTAATCGCTCCACCTCCCAGGGGGTCGAGGGAATTGCCGATTGGTTTGGGGAGGGTGGAACCCTCATCTGTAAGAGAATATGCAAAGGCAATGATTCCTTAGACAAGCATAACCTTCTGACAGGTGAAGCTTGCCTCCAAAGTCAATCAATTACCCTGATAAAATGGTAATAGTCCAGTGAGCATGAGTAAGGTAAAAAAAGAATGTTTAGGGAACAAACCATATAAACAAATTAATCAAAACACTATTTTTAGAACTTAGGATTCCATACTTACAGAGGCCAAACTATGAGAAGAGCTAGAGTGTTTGCTGGGAGCAATGGAGGAGATGCCACTCATGGTATCATTGCTTCGGGTGCTGGGGCTCATCAACTGTCGGCCTGGATTGGGACCTGACAAGGAAAACGTAAAATGGCATACAATAATGCAAGCTCATAACTTCTATCGTCTGGACAAACACCACTTGGATTAAAAAATGGCATTCTTTCGCTCATGTCACCTCTCTTTAATGACATTGGCCTCCCCGATTTCAATAACATCTCTGGCATTTCTTTTGCTTTCTGGGCATTCCTTTCCGGCGTCGCCGGTTTTCTTTTGCGACCACGCCTCTTCAGGTGGTGAGCAGTGAGTGCTAGCGCCACGCTTCCGAGAGCAGTGGCAAAGAGGACCTTCTTCAGGTTGGGAGATACACGCAGTTGGGAGAATATAGACTGCAAGAAGAGGGACAAATGACATTCCAAAACCATCCAAAGACCATAAAACAATTAAATACATTGTAATCCACTTGGGTAGGGAAATTATCTGGCATTAATCATTTTAGGTATCAAACAATTATTCAATGTAGTTTAAGTTGACACTGAAATTGTTAAAGGTGGAGTAGCAAAGAACCGGGGGGGTCCATAAATGTGAGAGGAAAGATGTTCTCGTCACAAAAGTCAGGATCTTCTATTAAAGTTTACCTGCCCAAAGGTGGAGT
This sequence comes from Hiodon tergisus, assembly GCA_025775045.1. Classification (NCBI taxonomy): domain Eukaryota; kingdom Metazoa; phylum Chordata; class Actinopteri; order Hiodontiformes; family Hiodontidae; genus Hiodon; species Hiodon tergisus. The sequence continues at coordinate 5,234,075 of JAOVYW010000093.1, read as the reverse complement.
AAAGAAACATGGGTATCTCCGCCACGGTCATAGCCAAGGCCTGGATGATGGACACACCTTCTGCGCTTCTCAGTGACATGTCAACTTGGCAGTAGCCTCAAAAAAAATCCCTGTTCACATTGAGTCTGTGCGGTTAAGCCAGGGTCAAGCCAGCCCCTGCAAGCAATGTGTCTTTACCAGCTCGGTAGGTCCATGGTACCTCAGCCCTGCCACCAAATAAACAAAAATAATTGAGAACACACATCAGCATGATATTTTTCATAACACAAAATGTTGTCAAACTAAACACTAATCTGAACCCTAGAGCAGTGGACCTGTATATTTGACATTCTTTCTCATTTCCCTTGCTTTTACACTAGCTTGTCAGAAAAGTAGGTGGCCTTAAGTCAAAAAACTATCCTCATTAAACAATGCTGAGTATTGGTTAAGCATACCAAGTAATATAATACACTATTTAACACAAGTTGTTTTATTTTTCAAAATGGACTGGTAAAACTATAAGAAATACATTTTCTCTTTTCTGTGATTTGTTATTAAATTGTCTGCTAAAACTGTTAGCCAAAACCTATATAAACAATTTTTAAAAGGTACTGCAACCTAATTTGCTCTCCAGCATACTGGTTGCCCACTAGGCAAGCTACATCAAGTAAATAAATCATATTACCCAAGTACTTTATTCTAATATTTTCAAATGACAGAGACCATTTTAATTGGATTTTATACTTATTCAATTTTAGGAGCGCCTCAAATAATTTCCAGTTAAGAGTAAACAGAGAAAATTCAATTTAAATAAAACCTTTTTTGCAATGATTTTTTTATATTGTTAGTAATAGCCCAATAATATTGAGTGTTTGAAAGGTCTCAGGTATTACCAGTATTTTGAAGTGATGTCCGCAAGGATTATAAAACATTAGTGGTTTGTTGTCCACTGTCACGAAACGATCCTCAACTTCAACCATATTCAAAATCAGTGTGACACGCTGGACCAAATATTAAAGCATTTAGTGACATGTTAAATCATTTAGAAACTGGTAGGCCTATAATCTAAGATGGTACTCTAGCATATCAAACTTCTTTTGTAAAGAAAAAAAGATTAAAATATACGTAATCATTGAAACGTTAAAGACCACAATATTTTTACACCACAGTATACAAAGAGATACCAGCCATATTTCGCAGAGACATTTAAATGTGTATGGCACATTAGCCACTGTTGCTACGAACACATATTTAAAACCCACTCCTCTTTGGTATGCACGTTGATTTTATTTTTTCCCTGGTTCGGCATTGCAATATTCTACTCTCGTTTTCTATTCAAATGAGAGTATTGATGCTTGTGTAACATATTAGTGTTATTAGGAGATATACTCTGAACCATATACAATATAAATGGCATAAAGAGTTAATTTAGCGATCCACATCCTAACAACTAGCAGGCTGGCTAGCTAGCGATCACAGCACATCAATTGTTACATGTACATAATGATTTGTAGCATGAGAAATTAATAGACTATAATATGCATACACTAATTAAATAGCTGCATTTGATCAGCAAAAAAACGTGAGAAACCGTAACTATATATATCCAGCAAGGAAACTAAATTATCAAAAGACGTTGAAAACCGCAACAAATTGACGTTACCAAGATAAAAAAAATAAAAACTTTAAAATCAACTATGTGACCAACGAGCAAATAATTAATCGAGCATGGGCTACACAATACACAACTTAACTGTAGTAATTGATTTTAGTTATCTAGCAAGCAGGTGTTGCTGAAATTATGTGTCGCATTTTGAGATCTTTACGTTGTTAAAACATTTAGAATAAATCTGTTTGTTTTCACTCACTGTGCAGCACTTCGATCATCTGGTGCAGAAGGGCATTTTCACCCCTCGATTTACACTTACTACCTTGACGTTTTGTAGGGTCAAAATGTATAATAATGGCGTCTTTGTAAACCAATGACTACGAAGAATGTTGTAGCCAGGAATCCTTATCTGGCCAGTCGCGCTTTAGAAAAAAATCAACCCGGCCTGGGTAACCAATTAGATCAAAGATCGAGGTTAAATCCGAAAAGGTTATGTTATACCAAAGTTCCAACAGCGTTCTTTAATACAGAGGAAAGCGTCACGCCAACGATCTGTAGCTCAGGCAGGTTTTGTGATTTTACCGGTTCACAGGCTGATCATAGTTTATTGATTATACAGGCGACCTAAAAAACGTAAAGCGTTCGTGTTATACAGTGCAAGCAACTAACCTGCGAAATGCAGATAATTCTAATTCATGATATTTAAAGACATGATATTCCATGTCCATTTTGACGGTAAAAAACGCATCCTTTTTATTTCCCCATTTAGCTTACGCCCGTGTCCAGAGAGACATAAAAGTATCCATTTAGCTTACAATGTTACATGGTATTAATACAGCTTAATTGCGTACTGAAGCAATTCAGGACAAGTACCTTCTCAATGTGATTTGAACAGGTGTGTATTTGATTTTGGTCCCCTGTGGAATTATATAACTCCTATGATTTCATGTCGTTATGTAACCCCTGAGATTTTTCTCTTTCCGAAGCACAACTCGCTCGGAGTGAACACTGTATTGTCTCCCACTGGAAACATGTAGGCTACTTCTTGATTTACTTTACATCTGAAACATTCCAGCAAGACACCAAAATCAGCGCCAACTCTTTGCATTCAAGGCTGATACCTTGGCCGCTAGTCACTTAGCTTCTCTTAACAGTTTATATTGTAACGTTAAAATTTTCCGATTTAAATCAGCGTTTGTTCTTGGGACTTACACCTGGACAGGCGATAGAGAGATAGATATATATATATATATATATATACACACACACACATATATATACACATATATATATATATATATATATACACACACATATACACACACACATATACACACACACATACATATACATACACACACACCAACATGGGTATCTCCCAAGATAGACGGGCCAAAAGTCTCATCTTGGGCATTCTGGAAAAAAGCGACAATAATTCGTCCCAGTCAACTGAACTTGTTTTTCTTCATGGTGTCTTCCGGTTTCCTCCACCACAGACGCCGGTTTACCTTTAATTCCACCGAGAGTAAAATGCATGTCAGCGTAAGCACCATCTGATCTAATGCTGCTGGAGAGCTCATAACAACGGCATTTGTTTGAACTTACCCATTTTATCTGTTTTTTATTGCTTACCGCCTTCAGTGACGGAGATATGCCCCCGCTCTGCAGAATGTGCTGATGCCAATATAAATAGTGTAAAATGTAAATTAAAGAAACAGTACGAAAAAATGTGTTTAAAGGACCAATTGTCCTAGAATGCGGAGAGGGTGAGGAAGTACGACTAGGCTCACATCCTCCAGTCGCTTTCGAGCCAACTGTCTTTTTTTTAAACCATATTGCAGGTTACATAGCTGGCGTGAGAGGTTCGGAACGCACTTTCCTCTCAACGGTTCTTCCAGACTGCAGGGCGCCCGTAGCCAGTAGAAGCCAGTAGGAGACACTCGTTAGCCACGAGCCAAAATAAGACATGCCGATATTAACACACACCAGCTAGTACGTCATAGTTAAATAAATACCATAATTTCTTCCCACCCCACATACGAAATTGGTTTTTTTAAACGACGTTCGCCACTATATGCATTAATTAGACGCTTGACTACAAGATGCGACCTCAGTAATGTTACATGGGATATGATTGTTGGTGTCCATTCGATAAGCATTTCAAAATGCAATTGCATTTGCCAAATTCATTTAGTGCTCATGTTTATTGGGATCGACAACTTGTTAAATCGGGGTATAATTGGACGCCTAACTAACACCATAAAGGGGCTTGTTAAGAGAGACTCTTTAATTACTGGGGATAATAAGTAGATATCATTGAGTAGGGACATAAATGTTTGCACCAATAACTAATTGGTTAATGTTTGCTTAACCCAATTATGTTTAAGCAATGCATTTATTTCATGCCCATAGCAGGTTATCTACATACGTCAAACTGGGATCTTGGTGAGACTGGAGTTAATCTTAATTCATTTTAAATTTGATTCAGTGCACTTCATGTAAAGTAGTGTAGTTTTTCCCGGTCTACCCTCCAGCGCTATAGGTGGCGTTGCTTAGTTTTGAAGTGATTTATGACTTGCCCATAAAAACAGGGAAGGAGAAGGTTAGGAGAAATACGGGACAATTGTGACAAAGGTAGTGGTTTCTAGCTTTTTAAAATTGAGTCATGCACGGCTTTGCCCTTATGTTATACACATGCATTTAACTATAATAAAAATAAAACCAATTTTAAAGGGATATATGTCTGGTTGCTGTTCAAAAACTGGCAGTGGTGGGCACCTTCGTGTTAGTTGTGTTACGCGAAACTATGTTTTGCTTTTGTTTAGCTTGTTTTAGAGTATCATGTATGCAATAAACTGGCAACACGTCTATTTAAGATGAAAAGTTTTTAAGAATAAATTAATACAAAATTGGCTAATATTCTCAAATTTTATATAACCTAATATTGAGTTTATGCGGACACGTTTTAAGGCATGTGTCTTGACATAATAAACGAGATTCTAATTCATAAGTGAATAGTTGGCATCGGTTGGCCTAGTGCTATTAATGGTAACCAGGTTTCTGTGATTCTATTTACAATTTTGTAGCAATATATAATCTGAACGCGGCAACTACCCATAGTAGTTAAATTATATTGGATTTTTTGTTAGCCTTTTGTGGTTGTTAATTAATAGTTTTCTCTCTATAGGAAATATGACCGTATCACGTCAACACACAAGTCAGGTCGCGGCCAAAGGGACCACAAAGGAATGAAGTTTCTGGTACAAGTTGAATATTTTAATCTAATTTTGAAAATATCCTACTATAAAGTTATAGCTGTTTAAAGAAAATAATTATGACTGCTGCTAAAATTCATATTTTAAAATAATTTTTTTTTGTTATACCAACTAAATTTGATCTTACATCAACAGAGGATCCACTGGCTTTGTCTGGTTCTCATCACCATTCTGTCATGGTTCTGGTACAATCATATAACCGGACTAGTTGGAGTAACTGTACCGACCCATATTGGTCTTGTAGGGTATGTCCGGATCACATTAGGAAAGATGGATCAGGTAATGTATTAGGCAGTAGTCTCAATAAATGTCTATAAATATTCTCTAAATGTTACTTTGAAGTTATTAATTCAAACCATTCTTGATTCTTATATTTGCTGTCTTTTCCCCCAAATTTGACCAGTAAGGATGTTTTTACAAACATAGAAGCCAAGTCACACAAAGACTTTCTGGCCATTTCTAAAGAAAAATACTGTAATTTACTTAAATAATTGAATGGTTAAGTTAAGAAAAAAAATCAGGCCAGTAATATCACATGGCATATAGGAGCAAAACACTTTTAGTAAGTTATATGAAGTAATTTTATCAGCAATTGAACCTCTACGGGATTTTTGTTTGCTTATTTTCCAGTTACTGGATGTCCACTACAAACAATGTGCCTTAGTCTCCAGCTCAGGTCAGATGCTGAAGGCTGGCAAAGGGAAAGAGATAGACGATCTCGACTGTGTAATCCGGATGAACAACGCACCCACAAGGGGATACGAGCAGGATGTCGGAAGCAAGACCTGTTTACGTGTTGTGTCTCACACTAGCGTGCCACTGCTACTCAAGAACGAGACATACTACTTTCGTCAGTCTGCAAGCACCATTTACATTGTGTGGGGGCCTTATAGGAACATGCGTCAGGATGGCAAGGGCCGCATTTTCAACGCCCTTCTCAGAATAGCTAAGAAATATCCCCGTGTCGAAATCTATATTGTGACCAGGGAGAAGATTCAGTATTGCGATAACATTTTTCAGAATGAAACTGGGAAAAACAGGTAATAGTATAATATGTGTGCTTTTAAAGGATTATGTTATCTGATGTACACAATTAAGTCTTATCTGATAGACATTGCACAGTATACGTTTACCCAGCCAGACATGCTGAAGGTAATTTGAGGTCTTATGTGAATTTTTAGGTTGCACTGATCTATCTATTGTACATGTGGTATTTAAAATGAAGTAAACTACCTTGAAGCAGAGACCAGTGTTAACATTGACTGATATCCTTTTGTTTTGTTTTGTTCAGAATGCAATCAGGGGCCTTCCTTAGTACTGGATTCTTTACCATGGTGCTGGCTATGGACATATGTGATAATATTCAAGTTTACGGTATGATCAGTGATAATTACTGCAGGTATGTCATGATCTTATTCAAAGTATACTTAGACATATCAAGGTGGACAAACCTATATGCCCTAAGCCATCATTATTCATCCTTGCTCCTGGAGGGCTGCTGTGTGTGCATTGGAATGAAGAACAAGCAATGATACATATCACAGCATTATATTAGCATTTTGCATAGAAAAGTGATCATTTAAAAGTGGTGTACAGGGCCAGAATATGATTAAAGTATACGATACAAGTTATATGAATAACCTGAATAATTTGTTGCTCTCGGTTTGTGTTGTAACAGTAGACCACACCCATGTCTTTTCAGTCAAAAAAACCACACAGCTGTACCATACCACTACTATGAGAAGGCCCGAATGGACGAATGTCGCATGTACAACACCCACGAGAGAGCGAGTCACGGCGGCCACCGCTTCATCACCGAGAAGGCCATCTACGCCAGGTGGGCCTCACGCCGGAAAGTCAAGTTTAGACATCCCTCCTGGGCACCGCAGGAAAATGTTCCCTGAATGAATTATAAGAATTATAACTGAATATCAATGCTTGTACCTTCAGAGACGGTGCTTCATAATGTGTATTCTGTGCAATATGTTTCTGCTGTTCCTTAATTTCCAAAGAAATAATGAGATTTTGAAGAAACGGTAGTATTAAACAACCACAGACTACTCCAGTGTCAGCAGATGCCTGCACCTGGATGAACTTTACATACTATACGTTCTACAGCTTGTTCGTGCTGCTGGAAGTAATTATTGGTGCAAGTCAGTTGTAGTAACTGGTTTAAGGGCATTCATTTAATGACCATTGTTTCACATTGTATTTGAACCTTGAACCTTCAGGTTAACAATTCTGGGATAGTAATAATAATTTCAGATTTTAAAAACAGATTTTTTGATGCTCTGAGGTTTGTTCCAAATGGTTTTATGACATTGTGGACATTATCTGTGGAGTTAGAGGTGCATGTTATGACCTCTGATGCACTTGGTAAGATGCACTTTTGTGTTTTTAACTCCCTACCATATCAATAGGTGAATGGCAGTGCTCAAAGACTTCTTCTACACTAATAACAACATTTATTTGTCAATAAAATTATTAATGTACTGCATTTATAAGGAGATAACCTGATCCATAATCTAAACGCAAATTGGATCTGTATGATAGGATTTGAAGAATTCTCGGAGAGGAACAATAATACATCATTGAGAACAACAATAATGGATGTCAGTTGCTCTCAAGAATGAACACTTTGGGGCCTCCTTGAGTGGCTTATTCAGTAAAAAAAACCTAATTTCTAGAATTTTCTGCAAGCTATCCTTGTTAAAAGCCATAAATAATGAATGTAATTATGTATCAGAGTTAATACATAGCTGAAATTCTATTCAAAATTAGTGTTAAATTATTGTGAGTCAAACATTTTACAATGTGAGCAAAGTATTAATGATCGAACGTGGTTTCTTCACATTTCCAATAACCATGAAGCTAATTTCCTATAATGTATAGAGGAAAAAAAAAAAAAGACTAGTTATTTGGCGTGACTATTAAAAGTGCTATTTTCAGTGTTATTTCTGAAGAGTATAACAAGAAATATGAATGGTGAGTACCTATATTACTGATTTGATAATTCTGTAAAATACATTTTTGTCTTTCTTTTCAAGGCCCGTAAAAGTTGGAGCCTATATTCTTGAATTGATAAATTGTAATGCATGGCAGTATTTGTAAATGGGTTTAATATTTTTCATTAATGATTTACTGATTTTCAAAATTTTTATGGGATTGATATCAGCATGAGTGATACTCATTGCCAGTGTATTTGTAATTAATGCTTTATTTCAGCTGTGTCTGTTTTATTAAGATCCAATATATGTAACATTGCTTTTATCTGATTTATCTCATTATCTGATCTTTTATCTAATTACATTAGAGAACTTAAGTGAACTGCAAAACCAAAACTTTTTAAAAACTTGTTTTTAAACTTTCTACTACACATTTCTTCTCTCATAGATCCCCATATATACACTTGATGCATTGTCCTATGAATAAATTCAGACACCACAGAATATCCAGTCAAAGGGTTAATGTAACTTTTAAAATGTATTTAACAAGCTTATAGTGCCTTAGATTATGCAAATAAATTATTTTTCCCTTTACTGTGCTGCTCTTTAGCTTACTTATGTATTATTCGTATGTAAGTAAGCTAATGCACTGATTTCGCTGATTGTTTAGTTACTGTTTTTATTGTAGCTTTTGTATGAGCAACCAAGCACTGAATTTATTTTCAGAGGAAATTAAACCTGTTTTTATACTACAAAGACTTGTCATTGTAAAGGTTGTCATGACTATAGCTGCCACATGTAGCTTTTTGAACAATGTCACTGTCACTATAGATTATTTCATTAAGCCATTATTGAAAATGTGTTTTGTGATCAAGGTCAAATTTGTTTTAAATGTGTACTTTATTTTATAAACTTGGAATTACAGTTTTCCAAAACTCTTTTGGACTGGGTATAAGCCTGCTGTAGCCACAGCTTACCCCTTGACAACCAGGGCTCACCCATTCAGTTTGCTGAATTCCTCCCTTGTTTAAAAAAAAAAACAATTTTTAATTATGGGGATGTGAAAGGACTGGACTTGATTGTCCTCAAGATTTATCGATAAATCAAATGTGCAGCCAGTGGCAGGCATCCCCAACATGTGTTACTGAGGGGACATTCCCATTTTGACCTTGTATTGGTCTGAAAGGTTTCTCTACTTAGGAAAGAAGCATATCATTTTTTTATGTACATGTCATTTTGTTGATTGTGTTTTTTATTGTTATAGCAAATATCCCTGTCTTTTTAGTGTAGTCTCTATTGTGTGCTTGTGAATTGTAATTTGAACAGTATTTTTATTTACCGCTGTATAATGATTGCTGCTACCTCTTGACATGCCACTATGCATTATTGTTTTAATCTTTAAAAATGCTTGTTTACTGTTGTCAAGTTGAGTTCATGTGCCAAAACATGAAAATGTGAATTTTTGGGATTTGCAAATATTAAGTCAAAATTATATTTATACAAAATATGGTGAAGTGTTAGCATTATTTTTAGATGTCAAGAAATTGTATATAATAGTATGATTTAAAACGGACAGTTATGCATTGTTTTGGTGAATGACTCCTTCATTAAAAATTAATGCATGTATTTAATGTCTTAAGTTATAAAATAAATTATATGTTCTTTATCTGACATGATATGACGTAAGGCAAAAATACTAACATGAAATTTTTTTGGCCTATGCCAAATGTTAAACATAACCATTTTAGACCAAAAAAGTCACTAGTAGTTTATTATGCAGTTTGGCAATATAATTTTCAAATTCAAAATTGAATTTGATTTACTAAATTCTCATAACTGTATTTATCTTGCATTGTGATTTTGTTATGGAGTTGGAAATGAAAAAATTGTTTTGGGGATGGCCATAAAGTGGTGTAAATTATAATCGTGATAAGTGTTATAAATAGCATTTCATGTTTCAAACTTGGTAAGTATCTAGTAAGCTCTAGTAAGAAAATGTTTTTTCGATGATTTCTGTGTTTAATTGGGCCTCAGAGGTCTTTGCCACTGTATGTTTTTGAAATTCTCTGTAGTTTCACGCATTAAAAACGTTTTGTAAATTAATTGAATATGTTTTTTGCTTCTTTTTTTTAAAGTTCGGAATAAAAAAGTTCTTAATCAGGGAAAGTTATTTATATCGTAAAGGACCATAAAGACACACAGTTAACATTGACACAGATTTCTGAGATCTGGAAACTTAATTGCTTTTAAGGTATTGGATGTCATTAGTGGTTGTAGCTGGTCTATAGAGTAAAGAGGAAACCAATAAATATGCATAAAGAGGGGTTATGCAATGTCGTTTTTTGTTTTAAAATAAGTTCATAATAATATATCTGCAGAAAGAAACCTCAATAGCAGGTTGAAGTGTGTTATTGTTAATTTTGTGTATGTATTCCACTCAAAACATCACAATCTGAAGCATGCTGTCTACAGTAGAAAGTTGCAATATTAAGACTAAAAGGTGTATAAATTAAGGTATTTGCCTGTAGTTGGAATCATGGCCGTTGTGGTAACTTGGAGTCACTTGAATAACGGAGGAGACCTTATTAACCATATACAATCTGGAGACTTTATTTCCACATCATCGCGTGACACAGCGATCCCCACACCTCGCAGATCCACCTACTCCCTTAGTTAGTCCGGAAGATATGGGTACACTGCATCACCTAGTGGTTGGAACGGTTAGAAACTCCAGTACAATACATCCATGGTCATACATGCATCAAATACCCGTTAAGGGCGGTGTTTCTCAATAATAACTGATGGCTTTTATATAATAATACTGTAACGGGGATGGAAAGCAGCGCCAATTGTGTTTAACCATCCCCGAGGGGGCTGCTGGGAAGCCTGGCTCCCGAAATGTAAATTATGTAAATAATGTGTTCGATGTTTCGTGTTTCTGTAATGTCGATGTGTAGAAGTTCTGTTTAGTTAACTGTATCATTAAGTGGCTATGTAGTTATGATTTAGTTCCCTCACCGTGGGCTGGTTTACTTGTGTGTGTGTGTGAGGGCTTCCTGCGTTTTCCTTTGTGTTATCTGTTCTTTTCACTGCCAGTTCCGTCTCTGTCAAAGCGGTTGTAAGCGCATGCGTAAATAAAGAGCACGTCTTTCTGTTGATATCGGTGTCTGACTCCTTGCTTGAACCCGGCAGAGTAGTAGCACTCCTAAAAACGCTACAATACAACAACGTAAAGTAGAATCAAATGGCGAATGTTTAGTTTGAGTTTTATAGAATTTTTGTTATAACAGCGTACTTATAGGTAAAAACATACAACTCTCGGTGATTCACTGTTTCATAATGCAATTAAGCAGAATGTTTTGAGATCGGAAATGTAGGGATGTGATTGTAGCAGTATTTTCCCTGTTACTAGTTTGCGTTCTAAGAATGACGCACAGGAGTCTCCTCCTCCCTTGATGCAGAGAAATTGAGAAATGGGGGAAGCAGAGAACGAATGCCGAAGATGAACGGGTCCATAAAGCGTAAGATGCTAAAAACGTAAGTAGCGTTAGGGTGTCTTCTTGCTGTTTATTTGCACGATCCAGTAAGTCTCCTTTTTAAATATCCACAGATGGAAAGACGATAGTCGAACATAAGGACGTTATATTAAGTTACATCATTGGTGAAGAGAATATAGACATGATACCATGAATTACCATGTTTTTCCCCCTAGTATATTTACTTTTTTTGGCGATGCCATTTCAAATTAATGAACAAGATACAGCTTAGCTATTTGTGTTACCCACTAAATACCTATAAGTTACCCACCCGTACGGTTAACTGTGCTTCAGTTGTATTGAATAAACTGCAACCCTGTGTCAGAAGTGAAATATCCAGTCACAAATGTTGCAAATTACAGGCCCCAGTTAATTAAAATACTTTAAAATATGCGTGACATCTGTTTTATTACGTTCTGTGATGAGTGTGTAATAACGGCATTATCACAAGAAAGGTCGGAGCATTCATCGACAAAGTTATCTGTCCCCGTGCAGGTAGAGGTTAAAATGTATGTACAAATAAATACACGTTATACATATAAATATGGCTAGGACAACATAAAATGGCCATGTGATCATTTTTGTTTAATTCCTTGTGTTAGCTAATTAATTCTACAAAGGAATCACAATTTTATTAAAACAAATAATCCAAACCGCAAACTTGAATGAATAACAAATTGAAAACTGTAATTCCAAGAATTGATAACAAATGTCAACGTAACGGCTGTTAAATAAGTAAATCCAGACAACACGGAAAATGAACTGAATGAAAACATAGCCCAATGATAATAAACCAGTCAGAAATATGGATAGGCTACTGCGGATTCATCCGATTTCTGTTTTCTTTATCGTGATTTGTTTCAGTTTAATTGTGGGCACTGGAAGCCACTTTGGATGAGGGCTGTGGCCAAATCGAACGCCTATAAAACCGACAAATCGCATTTTACATCACTGTATCTTCTAGCGTTTTTTATGAGTAGAAAAATAAAATAAAATCCTTACAGATACAAGAAAACGCTGTATAATGCAGTTATATAAAACGCGAATTGGTTTTAGCATATAGGTTAAAATAAGACTAGGCCTATAATTATATATAATGTATTTTTTAAATCATAACGTTGTTTTGGACCAGCAGTCCTGTTTGTCATTTTACGAGTTGCTGAATAGTAGGTCTATTATCTACAAAATATTAGAACTCTGGTTATAGTAGTTTATTTAGCGTTTTGCATTTTCGCTATATGACCTGTCTATAAATGATTTTAATACTGTGTCAGTGGTGTGTCTAACTGTGACAGATTATATTGTGTTTTTATATTAAATAAATACAAAGTGAATAAAGTTAAAGAGAGGAGTTAAACATGATCATAAGCTTAGGGAAGTTATTACATTTTTCAATTTGCACTGTCCGTAATGGCTTGAGAGGACTATAGAAATCCGTTAAAGAAACAGTTCCCTCAAAACATATTAATGTTTTCATAAAAGCCTCGAGCGAAATATCTATTATTTAGAGAGAAAACTAAGAAATAAATTAATTTTATACAAGCAATTTGTCGGTGTTAATGAATCAAAGAGCTAATCCTCTCACTTGACTTTTTTGATTACCTGAGTTGATAACCCGGAAGTTGTGGGCCAGAGGGATAGGGTATGTTACATATTATATAATAATATGAGATAATAGATTAAAAGGAGACGTACATTATTTTTCTGGATCATTTCTATTATTTTTAGATTCTTAGAATTTTTATAATTCAACAAACGTTTTTGTTGCAGGAATCAAGCCTGAAGTCTAAAAGATGTGATATTAATTATTGAGCAACCTAAGTCATGGGGCAGAGGCTGGTGGACAAGGTAAGACTGACCTAGTTTGGGTTGCGTAGCTTGGTTTTTTTAAAATTACATAATTCTGAAATCATTATTATATAGCAGCACAGCAAAGCATTAAAATGTATGTTTGCTTAGTTCTCAAAGGAGAATTATGCATTCCTAAAAATAAATTTGATTCTGATGATTATACAGAATCTATTCAATTCAAACTGTGGCAGGTGGGATAGCTTTATTTTCTTATCTGGGTTCAGAATATGAAAGTGGTCATTTTGGGTGAGACTGAGCAGTGTGACCAGATTGTTTCCAGCGTTTTGTTTCCAATGTGTGAAATTATTTATATGGTTTTCACTGCATGTTTTCTAGCTTGCATGTTTAAGCATAAGGCAGCAAAACCAACATGATACAATTCACGTGTTGACAGAAATTATTGTAAAATGACTTTGACACTGTATTTCTAATTGGTTCTCCATCAACCAGTGGTTGAATCAAATTAGAATCCTTAGAATTAGAAGGAGGTTACTATTTATTGTTTTGTGCCAAAATGATATGTAGTATGTGCTTCATGAGACATTTATGTTCCCAGTATAATCTGTAATGTAGTATCTGACAATTAAATTAAAATCAGATTAAATTGACCAATCTCTCTATTCACAGCAGGGACAGCAGAGTCAGAGGATGATAATATTTGGTGCCATCTTCCTACTGATGACACTGCTGATACTGTATACCTCTAACAGTGGCAATGAAATTTACAGTTCATTCCATAACAGTTATCACCACACTACCAAGTCAACAGATCTTAAAAGGTGGGCTGGCAAGGAGGGCTACGTGGCAGTCTACGGCAACAAGGTACTGTAGAGTGCAGGGAGAATGGATTCCTTATGAATAGATTATCGCAAAGTCATGCTATAGGGCAGCCTAAAGTGCATGAAGTATCGGACAAGATTGAACACCACCATCAGTAGTTGTGTGGTTCCTATTTTTTTATGTAGTCACCTCATAGTTATACCCTTGTTTGCCTTTACAGTTTCTATTTAGATATTCTTGTACTTACTGTACATATCATGTCGGTTACATGTGATTATGTAATTAAGAAACGCAGACATTTCTGATGCACATTTATTACTAAATAGTGCTATGTCGGTGTGTAGTTACACACTAATTCCTACATAAACTACACTGTAGATACACTTGATTAAGTCTGTTAAATATAAAATATTACTGATTTTGTTAATATTGTTTTACAATGCTGTGTAATATAAATGCATCTTCACTGGAAATTTGTAATGCCATTTAAGCTTAGAGGTATAATATATTTTCTGTTATTTTGTAATTTTCCTACAGTAATTGTTCTCTACAAGATCACTATTATAAATTCAATTGGATTTAATTTATATTTGACTTCTTACGCACCAGTTTCTGCATGGTAGATTTTTTTTTGTATATTTACTTGAAATTCAGTTAAGTCGCCGATTGTACTTGTGACAAATGATTATATATTATTGATTTATTAAGGATTATAAAGTGCTGTCTGTTGTTTTTATGCTTTGTAGAGCATGACTCTGCATTGCCAGCAGTGCGCGCTGGTCACCAGCTCCAGCCACATCTTGGGCAGTGGTTTAGGACACGAGATCGACCAGGCCGAGTGTGTGATCCGCATGAACGATGCACCCACATCAGGCTTTGAGCAGGATGTGGGGAACCGCAGCACGGTGCGTGTGGTGGCTCACTCCAGCGTGTTTCGGGTGGTCCGGCGGCCCACCGAGTTCCTCAACAAGACCCCCGACCTTGTGCTCATATTCTGGGGACCCCCCACTAAGATTGGCAAGGAGGCAAAAGGCACACTCTACCGCCTGATCCAGAGGGTCAGCATGACCTATGTCAATCTCTCCATTTTCACCGTTGCCCCAGCTAAGATGCGCAAATTCGATAGCCTGTTCCAGAGGGAGACCGGACGTGACAGGTAAGGAAGTTTTGGAAGAAAAGGTTGATAAGGATATCTAAACTGAGGAATGATGATTATGAATAGGAAAGAATCGATGTTTAATATTATACACAATATTCTTTATCAGTTTTTTCATGTTGTTAACAAAACAAGGTAGCACAGTGCTGATGCAAACTCCCTAATGAAAGAGATACATTTTCCTGAAAATTCGATGAATCTGGGGACATGAATTGAACAGCCCTGCCCCATTACCAACCAGTACCAACACCTGAAGTAATGTTTCATCATTGGATAACCACTCAACCCCTATATCTTCAAACTCGTATGTGACCGAGTTTGTTACATAAAGGAAAATAAGAAATGTGCTTGAAAGAAATGTGGCAGATCGTCAAACAAATTTTAATATTAGACAAAGATAACCCAAGGAAATACAAAATGCAGTTTTTAAATGATGATTTAATTTATTAAGCGATAACTGGTCATGAGTCTTTCACATCACTGTGGAGGAATTTTGGCCCACTCTTTCTTTGCAGAATCGTTTTAATTCAGCCACATTGGAGGGTTTGAGCATGAACGGCCTGTTTAAGGTCATGCCACAGCAATTCAATCGGATTTAAGTCTGGATTTTGACTAGGCCACTCCAAAACCTTTATTTTGGGTTTTTTTAGCCATTCAAGAGGTGGAATTCCTGGTGTGTTTCGGATCCTGCTGGATAACCCAAGTGCGTTTGAGCTGAGGTCACAAACTGATGGCCGGACATTCTCCTTCAGGATTTTCTGGTAGAGAGCAGAATTCATGGTTCCATCAATTACAGTCGTACAGGTCCTGAAGCTGCAAAGCAGTATGATGTTCTTTTTATGAAATGCTGTGTTAGTTTTATGCCAGATGTAACAGGACTCACACCTTCCAAAAAGTTCAACTTTTGTCTCATCAGTCCACAGAATATTTGCCCAAAAGTCTTGGGGATCGTCAAAAAGTTTTTTGGCAAATGTGAGATGAGCCTTTGTGTTCTTTTTGGTCAGCAGTGGCTTTCGCCTTGGAACTCTCCCATGGATCCCATTTTTGTCCAGTCTTAACTGAGGCAAGCGTGGCCTGCAGTTCTTTAGATGTAGTTCTGGGTTCTTTTATGACCTCCTGGACATTGCTTTGTAACCCTTTCCAGACTGATACATATCAATGACTTTGTTTCTCATCTATGTCATCGCATGATGTGTTGCTTTTTGAGATCTTTTAGCCTACTTAACTTTGTCAGACAGGTTCTATTTATGTGATATCTTGATTCAACAGGTCTGGCAGCAATCAGGCCTGGGTGCGGCTAGTGAAATTGAACTCAATTTTCCAAAAAAATGTGGTTAATCCCAGTTCATACATGATTTAACAAGGGGGGTCAATTACTTTTTCACATGGGGCCAGGTAGGTTTGGATAGGTTTTTTCCCTTAATAAAAGAAATCATCATTTAAAAACTGCATTTTGTATTACCTCAGGTTGTCTTTGACTAAAGATTTAAGTGTGACAGATATGCAAGAAACTAAGAAATCAAGAAGGGGGCAAATACTTTTTCACGGCACTATATGTCATAGTTTTTGTGCATTTCTACAGGGAGAAGTCCCGATCATGGCTTAGCACTGGATGGTTTACCATGGTGATTGCCATCGAGTTATGCGACAGCATTCATGTGTATGGAATGGTTCCACCTAATCACTGCAGGTAAGTTAGAACAAGGTGTACACAATACTTCATTATGCAGTATCCTTTTATTTCAAATGCACAGTACTTTAAAGGGTGGTGATGTAGAGACTTAGAAAGTAAAGATTTTTTTAAAATGCATTGAGTGTGAACGAACACACTACTTAGAAATGGTGCCATTATGCATGGTTTACCCCTTGAATAAGATATTGAATTGTTGATAGGTCAGATAACTACTTGATGTGAAATGTGTAAAGGGTACCGTTGGTGGATAGAGGTGTCGGCTAAGATGTGATATCACATGTAACCCCTTTACAGCAGGAGGATGCAACCAAAGCGTACACCCTATCACTACTATAAACCCAGAGGCCCAGATGAATGTGTAACCTACCTGCAGAACGAGAGAGGGAGAAGGGGCAACCACCACCGCTTCATCACTGAGAAGCAAGTGTTTGCGCGCTGGGCCAAGCTGTATAACATCACCTTCTCCCATCCAAAGTGGTGATCCCAGAAAGTGTGGAAAAGCTAACTGATAAGGTTGTTGGGACTTTGAGATCACTGCTTATACATATTCAAATGTGGCCTTGAGCCTTTGTAGATATTTACGGATGTTATGGCTTTTCACACAACCCTCGTCCCTGTGTCCAGCTTATAAATAAGCCCTGAGCGGAAAACAGATCTGGAGTCAGATTTTTAAGTAGGTCATCTGGCTAGAGGGTTGTTACTAGATGTCTGCTATGAGCGAACGTTTAATCCAAACAAAAAGATAAGCAAAACTTGGACCAACCTTAATTCTTCAGGATTTTGTGGCAGTAGGCTTTTCTAAGTCAGCACATACCGAGAGTAATTATTAGAAAACCTTTTTGAAATAAAAAAATAAATAATAATATATATATATATATGAGTTGGTTTTCTAAAGATGTATTTTTACATGTTTATAATATTTTTGTTGTTGGTTTTCATTTGTTTATTTTTATTAGAAAAGTCACAAAAGAAAAACTTACATTGGAAAAAAATCCATGGAAAGCACAGTAAAGCAAAACTGTAGATTGTATGATCCTAAAAAAAGAACTGAACAGATTTACCATTTAATATTCAGATAAACTAGAACTTTTTCCATGATCCATGTGCAAGATATTATTTGATAAATTTCCAATTTGTGCCTATCTATTAGAGCATATAGGACTGTCATTTTTATTAATTTTCCATTAACCTATTCTTAAACTCCTCACTTTTTAATGAACAAATGAATTTGAAATGTTTTTATCATCAGACATTATACATCATTGAGTTTTACTTAACATAGAACGTAAATGCTATTGCTCTGTGAGATCAACATGCAAGAGAGTATTTCATGAGGCATGCATAAGTTGGACTTTTGAATGATACCAATTATGTATTTATAATTGTAATATACTATGTATTATGTATGCATTCACATCAGGGTTTTTTTTTGTCAGATCTGATTGTGGAAAGTGTCTAAACAAAACAAAATTTGAATGCATGAAATTAAGCTTCTTAAACTGAAAGCCAGTCTCGTGATTTTTCCCCTAACAGTGTCCCACCTCATGATTGAAAAACACACATGCACAATACCACCAATGCTTACTGTGGTCAATTATAAAAGGCACAGGTATGAAAGATTTGAAGCTAATTCCACTGGTCCAGTTATGAGAATATACCCAAAGGAGTTTTCACTTAAATAAAATGACACACTGTAGAGTTGAGAAAACCTGACATGTAGGATTAAACAAGGCAGTGGAATTTTAATGAAACCAAATGGATGCAAAGTCACAATTAGTGCAGATATCACTATTGATGCACAGACACAGGTGATTTTGTAATTTATCATGCTGTGAGGGAAGTGCACCCTTTGGCATAGAAACCCCAGGACTTTTTATGACTACAAGTCTGTAGATTGAGGACATGGCGAGATGAGTCATCAGACCATCATATTTATTCACTCATCAGATTAAGTCTTTATTCCAGTCACCTCTTTCCAGACAGTCGCCTGTGACACCAAAAATTCTCATGCTAGCCCAAAACTCACACTACTGACAAAAAGACATCTTGCAACCCAGCCTGAATACTAGCCGCAAGGTACATACTTACAATCTATTCAAAATTAATCTATTGAGGCTTCATATCTTGCATATTTCTTGTATGAACATACACATACACATACACATACAAGAGAAAAAAAATGCAGTAATAAAACGGTGTGCAAAATCCCATTTGATAAACTGGACCCCAGAAAGACACACACAAGACAATATTTGTAATTTGACACACTGCAAACTACACACACTGTATGTAGATTAGACACATGAATGTGAACATACAGGCGGCAGATACATGATCCATGATTCGACCATATGGCCAAACTTGCCCTGAGGCACAAATTTCACTGGCTTAGCCACTCAGGAGGTCCTTTTAAAGCATTTACTTCGGCTCCCGAGCAGCTTAGATGGTTTAAGGGCTTGTTCACATGCACAGGTTTCAATCCGGGTCATGTCACTGCCGACTTAGACCCACAGTCCGCAAATGGCAGTGCAAAACTGTCCTCGGTGGGGAGGAAGATGTTGGCAAGGGTTCTCCCAGCTCCTCGATAAACAGGGACCACTGTAGCATCAAGGGTAGCTGCCGTTTTGCTGTGCCCAACGGGAGGAATGTGCCTTTACTCCAATTGGCATCAAGGGTAGCTGCCGTTTTGCTGTGGCATCGGGAGGGATTGCATCTCCTTCAATCAGCACTGAATGTCCTATAAAAGCTGCATAGCATGCCTGCTGTTGTAAAATGATTAACAGTTGGAAGGTGGGTGGGTTGGAAAAGCACACCTGGACTTATGAATTGTGTGGCTGCAGGGTTTCTGGCAGGAGCGGGGACGAGATTGGAGTAGAAGAAGCTTCCTCCTGCGATCATTCAGCTTTCAAATCCTGGAATAACGTGATTTTTGGTCTCAAACCAGAAAGAGTAATCAGGATGGCCTCCTGTAAATCAGCCGTAGGTTAGTCACTGACAACACAAACACAGTCTTTCCCGCTCTCGAGTAAATACACTGTGATAAAAGTAGATTTCAGTCAGGCAATAAAACCGAGAGAATGCTGCTTTCATTCTTGTTTTACCTCAGTTCGGATAGTCCTGCTACCCTGGTTGGGACATGTGTTAAGGTAAAGGCTAAACAGGACGCTGGGGTCAGTGATATCCAAATTCTGGTCACTGTCCACACTGGCCTCCAGACCCTGCAAGCCCCCAAACACCACCAACATATGTCTGCAAGACAAAGGTTACACAGTATTGATGGGGGAAGCTTTTATCCATTGCAGTAGCTGGGCTTCCGACTATTCTTTAAACTAGGGAGTAGACGATTCACTGAACTCTAGATACAACGTGAGTAACTTATTTCTTAATGAATAGTTTTAGACTTCAAACTTTTTGTTCATGAACGGGTCATTGTGATTTTATAAAATAAACTTTTCCTACAGTCAATGGCTAGAGAGCAGAAGGTTAAGGTAAAGAAGAAAATCTAAGGAAAACATACATTTAATATGGTAGCATGAATACTTACCACCAACGATGATACATAAGTGTGAAAATACACATGCATTACATATTCCGTTTTAGTTTATATTTATTTTGCACTAATGTACTTGATTTACTTACATATTATATGTTATGCAAGCCAAAAATGTACATTATAAACATAATGCATGATTATTAAACACAAAGTATTTAAACAGTGTTAGTACAGGGATGTTTCCATTCCATAGTCTTTTGATCAGAAAAAGTGGTTGATTTATTATAAGCAGTTTCCACTGTATTTAGCCTCATGGGTAAGATTTTTGTACTTACTTGAAAGGTGGCAAGGTCACAGAGTCAATGTTGCTGCCCTTCTCTGACGTCCCAACCGTCAGATCATAACCTTCTTTATGTGGACACTCGGTGAATACGTCACCTGTGCCCAGACAAATGTGAAGGGGTAACAGTTTTAACATGGGTTAAAACTTCTAATTTTGAATCCATGCTCAGAATCACTCTTGCGGCTCCTCTTTTGTGGTCTATCATACAAACATATGTACCCTAAAACAGGAACAGGGTTGTATATGTACTTACTAAGACACGATGCAAGACGTACGCTGTAGCCCCAGTACAGCCCAGCTTCTGTCCGAGGTACATGAGGAGCCACTACAACTCCTTTATGGACTCTGCTCTCTGTGTAAATGAGGTAAAGGGCATGCACTTAAAAAAAACAAACGGCACACACGAATGACCTGCAATTACTACTATTGTAACATCACCTGCTTTCTGGGTCTTGTTTAGGCGAACAGTGACTCTCAAACCAGCTTGTAACTGCTTGTCAATCTGAACCTCCTAAAAGAAGGAAACCATCAAATTCATCATCCACAATCTATTCATTCGCTCAGCAGTTGCATATTTTGCAGAGAGAAACTCACAATATTTAAGCATTTCACACAAAAAACAGAGCAATTATATACATTTCCTGGGCTAGCTCACAGTTAATTATGCTCCAAAATACTACAACCAAATGAAACCCAAAAGCACCAATAAGAGTTTAATAAACTGGAAGGCAGGTTAAATTATAACAGACATACCTTCCTCATTCCACAGTTGACAAAAGAGCCCTTTCCTGCTTTGCTGGGCCTGTCCAGCACAACACCCTCACGAAATTTAGCCTCCTCATCCACCCTCATGTGATGGGGACTGTCCAGTGGATTCAACAACCCTGAAACCAGACACAATAAAATAAGAAGAATTTATCCCACATTATCCCTCCACACAAATTTGTTAAATAAGAGAATTCATTATTTTAAAATAGTAAGGTTCTGACCAGCAAACTGAAGGTCCTGATGCTTAGGGAAAAAAGATTTGCGCAGATACCTTAGATGAATAAATACAAAAGTTAAAAACCTTATCTTAAACAAGAGGAAAACCCCCACATCCCAAGGTGCAAACTGTCATATATCAACAACTTACTGGGGACATTCCAAATACTGCAAGATTCGAGCAAGTTGCACACAAGCTTCACCTTTCTTTCGAACACCCTTAAATTCTCCTTCAACGCTCCTGGAAATGGATATAAATAAAGTACAGCATGTGTCAATAATCATATGTCGCTATTGCACTAATGCAAATATTCAAAATCCTTTAATTTTGACAAGAGATAAAAACTCTAAAAACAATACAATACAAAAACATAAGTATTGATAGTTAGGAATGGTTTACTTACTTGGCATTATCTCCCTGCTCGTCAAATATAACCACCTCATCGATACAAAATACTGCGCAGGCCCTAGCTATCTGTCCCGCAAGATAAGTGCGTAGTTCAGGAGACTGGGCGTTGTCCATTACCGAGCCAGGTAAAGCAATGCTCACCGTGTATGGTCGTCCTAAAACAAGACCCCAGAATATATATTTTAGCAATACCAGACTTCTGCCTTAAGCCGAAAAACTTGCTGGGTTAGACCCTGTAAAAGCCATGTTTACATTACCCGTCTTCTTGCCCTCTTTCTCCTGTAACAACTGCTCTTTCATCTGTTCTTCATGCCGTCTTTGCTTATCCAGCTGTTTAATGAGCTTCTGCTCGTTTTGTCGTTTCTTCGCCTCTCTTCCTGAAATGCAAAACACGTTTTACAGGATGACATTGATACCCATGTTAGGGCCAATATCATTCGCAATATATGTGTACCCACTAAGAGAGGTTATTCAAGACGATTTCCACTTCAGGATGAGGCAGACAAACAAGACAAATTGACTTGAGGACATAAAACTTTGAACAACAAAAAACTACTCAACACAGGCAAAACAAAGTTAATGGCCATTGGAACAAAACACAAAACAGAGCTCTTATCTGGTAATCACATTAAAACACCACATTTGCCTTTTCTCATATGAAAATTACAAAACTAAACTGAGATTGCATCATTGAAACGCACGGATTACATCAATGCCATACTCAGGCTTCCCAAACTCAACATTAAATCGCCTCCAATTGCTTCAAAATTAAATTAAAAGACTTTAGATCAGAACCGAAAAACACAAACAAATAACACCAGTTCTAGCTTTCTGTTATGCAACAAACTTACATCTTTATACTACTACATATTTATAAAGCACTCCATGGGCTTTATACCTAACTGAGGGGTTTAGGCCAAGGTTCCAT
>JAOVYW010000093.1:5186677-5210994 GCA_025775045.1 Hiodon tergisus | reverse complement strand
ATCTTTATACTACTACATATTTATAAAGCACTCCATGGGCTTTATACCTAACTGAGGGGTTTAGGCCAAGGTTCCATCTTGAACAAATTTTCAATTTTTCTGCGCTTCCACTAATGTTAAAATACTGCTTCTAATTGTGTATCAACTGTTTCGCCTTTTATCGTCATGGCTGTCATGAAAAACACTTAGAGACTTTCTTGGAAATTGAGTTATTATCATGAATCAATATCGTTTTTACACTTCTCTTCTTTGAGTGGTTGTTTTTGAGTGGTCCTAGTAAACAATTTTAATTTAATTAAATATACCTGTTAAATGTGTGACCTGAATCTGAGCTAAAATCTGTCACTCAGGACACTTATTGACATGGCTTTGCGTGTCTGACTGGAATTATGTAGTATAGAGGAGGTAGAAGCACAACGCATAGACTTCTAGCCTCTAGACCCAAAAACCCTTTAACTACGTTCGTTATATTTTTACTCGGGGTTTGATTAGGACCATCGGTGGGAAACCTACACCGCCGTTCACCAGAATTACAATACAGTAATGTGCTATCAGACAGAACTCAACACGTGCACGTGTTAGTAGAGAGTAACATACATCTACGCAAATCGAACGAGGTCGTCATATCCAAATCACTCATAAAGTGGGAGTGATGTTTTATCAGGGGTAGACACGTTTATGTTTAAAACATACAAATTAAACTTACGCTCCGCTTTCCATTTTTTCCAGTCCACTTTCTCTGGACCCTGAAAAAACACATGTTTATTAAAGTTGCACGTTTAGAATGTGCAAGCTACGTTCTAAACGTGATGGCTAACGTTACCTGTTTATTACTAAGTGCAGCCCGTCATGCTTCCCCCCCAACAAAAATTTTTGATTTATTTTTAGTCCAGTAGAATATAGTTTTAAAATAATACAAAATTAAACGTTTTTTAAGGATATGTACTTTGTAATACCTCTGTAGAAAGCAACTTCTGCTTTGTCAGTTCAGCACGTTCCGACATTGTTGTACCACAGAAGAAATAGTGTAGTTACGGGGTGGAGCCATTCGTTTTACTTCGCAGAGCCATCTTGTTTTTCGTGTGTTTCAAAATAAAAGTGCTGCGTATGGCGTTAAAAAAGAGGAAATGTATCAGTTGACAGGTGGGATTTAAAAGCTTAAAAACTTTATCATGTGTATCTAGTATCTGATAGTGGTGAAAACTACAGTGCCCACATTTCAGGCGGCTACAAATTAGTTTGGCAGCATAACAATACATAAATACTTATATTTATTTTATCCATCAACATGACAGGAGAGGTTTTTAATACTGTCTGTCCTATGTCTACAAATTGTATACTGCACAGATGTAACCAAAATATTGTTCTTTTGTAAGTTTATAGCTCCACAAACACAGAGAACAGCAGCTAATGTACTGTAATGAAGAAATATAATTAATCAAGTCACTAGAATTATAACTTGAAGGTTGCAGGTTCAAAACATGAGCACTTTAAGTTGTTTTCATATGTCTCTATAACTCAGTTTTTTTGTAGCAGTAGAGTACACAGCTGATGATAATCGCAACTTTGTAGGCAGCTTCATACCAACTGTCAGTTCAGTCAACATAACTACAATCACTAGTGAAATGTTTATTGCGTTGTCCATCTTGCCAAACACTGTACTAAATTCAATACTTGAATAACTACATGAAAAAATATTTTGAATAAAATAATGCTAGATCAATATTTTTAAACATTCTTTAATTTCCATAACTAAGAACAATTTAACAAGTGCAAAGAGACAAATTGTGTCAAAATCCCTTTTTAAGAGGTAGTCTGCCATTAAATATAAATCTACACTGTAACAATTGCCATTAACAGAAAATGTACACATCAAACAGAATGTACAGAATCAAATATAACAATTGAAGCTAAAAAAAAAAACACTACTTAATTATAACAGCATTTGCATTGATTTCATTATTCCAAATGGATTTAGCATAGTCATTTATTCAGGTTTTTTTTTGGTGTGTTATTACACAAAAACACAACTTGTATTTTGCCTCAGGAGTGTGAAGTTAGCCAGCTGTCCCCAGCACTGATCAGTATTCACAGCAGTTATGAGTCAGCCACAGCCACTGACAGTATTTAAGTGATTAAATTAAACTGAAGATAAGCCCATTTGGAAAGAATGAAATGGAAACTCAAGGGAGTACACTACTTTTTACATTACAAGACAGTTTCCATATTTTCTGTAGCTCAGCTCATTACTTCCTCTCACTCCACTCTCTCAGGATCTGCTCTGCTGCATTTAGTGTCGAGTCCTCCTGTCGGGTGCCAAAGACAATATGCTTCAAAGGAAATTCACCGCTTCAGAAGTTGCCTTTCCTGTTCTTTAAATGGCAAATCAGGATTACCTTAACAAAGCAGAACCTAACGTAATTGTCGAAGTCTTTGCGGTGTTCTTGGCTGTAAAAAGCGGAGACTGGTATGGTGGCTAAACCCTGTTGAAAAAAACAGGTCTGGACCAAATGCAGAACAAGCTCAATAGCTGTAGTTGCACTTCAAAAAAGTAAATTGAGACATATTCTAAGATACATTTAAGTACTTTAAAGGTGTTTAAGTGTTTAAAACTTTTTGAAAATAATCAAATACACTGGCTCTCCCATAAATCTTCACCTAAAATTGATCTGAAACAGACTGAAGCTGTAAATTCCATTGTTCCACTGTAAAATGTAAATTTCTCCATTATGTACAGGTTTTTGTATGGTACATTTACCTTATTCTTAATGAGCCACTTCACAAATTTGTAATCATAGGGTTCATCTTGGTTGCTTAAGGAGTCTTCCAGGTCTATTTCTAAGAATGTATAGGAATAAAAATAAGAAATATTCATCACTCATTTTGTTAGATGTTGCATTTCCACAGAATAACTTCTACTGCTTTCCATTTTGCATGTTATTCATTCACTAAACTGGTAACTTAAGTCATTAAAATCAAGTATCTTACCCAAGAGCAGTCCTCACCCTTTTCAAAACATCATTAACAGTCCATCCATTTATTAACAACAACTCAGCTTTCCCACAAAACTACCTCATAGCACATCAAAGTATTTAACATGCAGAGGTCTCAACAAAAATACCACAAATTAAACAGAAAAGAATGCCACAGAATGGGGAAGAAAAAAAAAAAGACTCACTCATGGTTGAAATATCTGCAATCATGAAGTAGCCTCCCTCAGGCATGATGGGTTGCAGCCCCACACTCACCAGACATTGAGCTAACTTCTGACGTTTGGCGAGAAGCCTCTTGGGCAACTGAAGGAAATAGCTCTCTGGTTTCCCGTACTGCTCAAACTCCCTCTGAAAACCGTGTGCTACAGCCTCCTAAAGCACAACAGTTAACCCAAGAATGAGCAAGTATCCTTATGTTATTTCAGGCAAAATCCCATCAGATTCCCCTTCAACAGGGGAATCATATTCTACCTGAGCAGCAGTGGCACAGTGGTACACAGAATTCTGATGAACCGTTCTAAGATGCTTTAGAATGTGTCTGGAACCCATTGCCCAGCCAACCTGAAAAACAAAAGCAGATAAACTATCAAAGTACGGTTTTCAGACCCATAGATTAGCATGCAAATTCTTCCAAGGAGAAATGCTTCAGTCTCTACTTGTTGAAACTTACCTTCCATCCCGTAGCACTGAAGGTCTTCCCAGCACTTCCAATTGTAACAGTTCGCTCCCACATACCAGGCAAGCTGGCTGTGTAGAAATATAACAAGAGCAGCATTACTGACCTTCAATGGTCAAATCACACAAATCAACCGGAGATGTCAAACGTGGGAGGTTCTCACCTATTTTGACATGCTTGGCACCGTCATAGGTGAGCCACTCATAAACCTCGTCGCTAATACACACCACATCGTGCTTCATACACAGGTCTGCGATCACCTGCAACTCCTCCTGCTTGTACACCTGTGTTGGGGAAGGAGCACAGAGACCTCTAGAATCTGTGTGAAAACAAACTGCCATGTACGTCTTGGTCAAAGAATCCTTACCTTTCCCAGGGGATTGCTGGGTGTATTGAGGACAATGGCTTTAGTTCGCTGTGAGAATTTACTAGACAGCTCTTCAGGAAACAGGACCCAGTCTGCACTAGATATCGCCTTCCCCTCTTTCTTAGATAAAGCAGACACAATCCAGATTGTTTTCCACAACAGACAGTACTCCACTTATACAGCAATCATCATTAGGTTAATCACAACAGTTATGTTTTGATCATGGTGTGATACAGTTAGCAACATGGTGCAAGTTTCACTCACCAGTCTCAAAGGAACATAGACAGCTTTCCCTCCTGCCATTTTAACCATTGGTTCATAGCAGTCGAAAAAGGGTTCAATGATTATAACCTAAGAAATGACAAACATGGATCAGTAATTTCCTTCAGGATAACCTCTTATGCAAATCAGTGGCATAGCAGAAGCCCACCCACAGTCAACACACAGTATCATTGCCAGGGGCTTTTTTATAGAGTAATATGAAAATACTATATCTATTATACCCCATTTAGGTAGCTGGAAGTCCAAACAAAGTGACCAATAAAAGTATACCACTCTGTGCTTGAAGTTGGCAATGTCAAATTTGTGATACAGAAAGAAAAATAAATATCTTAACCGTCCTAAAAAGAGACACTCCAAAACCATCGACCAAATTAGCATCCAAGTCACCAATATGGCACTTTTGGCAATGAAGCCCCTGGCACTGCAAATACACAATCCAGCAACACACAGAACCTTAAAGCTAGCAACACTGTCATCTATTGAAGTTGTGAACCCTGCTGGCTTTTTAGAAACAGGAAATATGTAAAGTAAATGTGATCCCTTTCTCAAAAAGTGCACTAGAGTGAATAATCTCTGTACATTGATAAAAAATAAATTGATAGAATAACTGTGCAACAAGAATTGCATCATCTAGGAAATAGCTGAGTTTTACCCTGTTCATGTGGACACAATTCAAGGTGTAGCTAAAGGTCAGCAGCTTAGTCAGATTTTCCGCTACGTAACTTCCTGCCAGTCAGAATAAAGAGTTTTCTTTAGGATATGTGAGGGAGAATTGCAAAGTTAAAAAGGTAAGAAATTAGAAGTTTTGGGGGCCAGGTGGGCCAACTGGATGGACTCTGCAAGGTGGCCTGTCGAGTTTGAGTTATGCCACTGAAGCAAACATGGTAAAGAATGCTCAAATTACCTCATCTCCTTCATCAACTAGTGCCTGAAAAGTGCAGAAGAGGGCTTGATATGCTCCTACGGTGACCAGGACATCTTCAAATGGATCCACTTCACGGCCCAGGATCCGCCCAAAGAACTTGGCCAGAATCTTTACAAGAGGTGGGTGCCCCTGTAGGTATAATAAGGCCATTGCTATCATATTGTCTCCAGATTACCATAATTCTTCTTCATTTTCAAAAACATTTTTAGATCTGGCCATCAATGGTGCTTTCTGTCGTCGCGTTTGAGAAGGGGCTCCCACTTCTACCTTGTAGAAGCTGGACGTCTTCTGTTCAGCTTTTGCTTTGGTGTTATTGGGTGAGAGAACAACCACCACATACATATGCCAAACTTGAAATTAACTGAACTGAAATTAAGATCTTGCATGTACAAAAACTATGCACCGGTTATGCACCTGTCCCTGCCTTCCATTCTAATGGCTAATGTTCAATCAATGGACGAGTTAAAGCACCGACTCTACTCGCAAAGAGACAGAAACATTTCTGCACTTTATTTAACCAAATCTTGGCTGGATGGACACACTCCAGACCAGCTTCCTGGTTGACCAGCAGGACAGAAGAAGACTCGGGGAAGTGCCGTAGCGGAGGCATGTTTCTGTGTTAAACAATGCATGGAGCGAACCTGTAATATCTGACCAGCAAATGCAAACCATTTAATTCACTGACAGGTTTTTGTGTTGGAGTCATGCTCACAGCAGTTACACCCACCTGCATGCTGACCGGACTTTAGCATTACGAAAATGACAAGAAGCCATATATAGACATTAGGCTGTGTCTATTGTGGCAGGGGGTTTTAACTGCTGCAATCACAAGAATGTGCTACCAAAGTACTTCCAACAAGAGTCCTGTGCAACAAGAAAAGGACAAAACATCGGATCCTTTCGACATCACCAACAAAGGGCCATATTGTGTACTTCCGTGTCAAGCCTAGTTGCAGGACAGACCACGTCTCCCTGCAACTAATTCTGGTCTATAGGCTGCGTATGAAGAGTGCTCCACCCACCCTTAGAATGGTTCAGATCTGGAGGCAGTGGACAGACTAGTAGGAAGCATGGAGATGACTAATTGGAGTTATTTCAAAAACTCCACCGCAGACTTGGAAAATATTCCACTGATCACATTAAGAACAGCTGCTTTCCTACCTGGAAGATCAGGTCATTCCCCAAACAAAAACTCTGGATGAATAGAGACATCACTATCAAACTAGTGCCGTTTTTAAGTTAGGTGATCCAGGGCTATACAAGCAAAACAGATACTCCCTAGAAAAAGCCGGATTGCCAAAATTTTAAAAAGGGCTAGGCAGGAGAGCGAGCACAGTGGCTCAGACTCCAGAAACATGTAGCAGGGACTGCAGGCTATCAAGATAAAGGCCAACTATAAAAGATAGGCTTGCGGAAATTGCCACTGCGGGCAAAACACTTCCGGACAAGTTGGACACCTTCATGCGACACGTTCAACACCGAACTAGTAGCCATAGCTTCCAGGGAGCCTGACAACACCGTTCTCCAGCGATCCGAGGCTGAGATCAGCATCATTAAGTTTGGGGATGACACGACAGTAATTGGTCTTTTTTCCACCAACAATCGGCAGGCAGGAGGGGTCAGACCAAGCAATGTGGAGTCAGGACAATAATCTGGCCCTGAACGTCAACAAAACGAAGGAGCTGTGCCTGTACTCATAGTTGACGCATATAACAAATAAAACTTGAAAATAATCTTTTTAGTCTGCTTATACACATTCAAAATTAACAGTACATTAACAATACATTAAAATTCAGTATCTAATCAGAATTACAGCAAAACAATCATCTTAACAGTTTATTAGAAAAATAAACTTACAAAAGCTCGAGTGTACTGATGTAGTGCACATCCCCCACTCACTGCCTTGCAGAAAGCTTCCTGGATAAAGTTGGGCGGGGAGAAATCCGGAAAACCTTGACCCAAGTTCACAGCCTTGTAATCTGCTGCCAACTGGGTGAACTCCACCCTGCCAAAGCAACAGCACAACATAGCGTCAGGAGGATGACATGCTCAGGACTGATTAGACCATTTAAAAATGTGATCATCATATTCATCACAGATTGTGTGTTTAAATCACATTCCCTTCCCAAAAGGAATCTAAACTACATAGTTCATCTTCTCTGAGGCACAAAGGCTATATTGGTTAGAAATGATTATAGAAAAAACATCAGCAGGAACACACATGGACACAGACATCCTTTAGACTTACAGGAAAGTACCTCAGTACCACCATAAAAATAAAATAATTAAAAAAGCAAAAACTCGTTGTGTGCGTTCGTTTGAGGGGGTTTAGAGATTGTGTTGTACAGTGGAATAGCATGGTCAAATGGAATCCATGTGGAAGCAAGCAAATGTGAGCAGAGTAAGCCAGTCCAAGTGCAACAGGCAGAGAAACATAAATGTATTGGTATGGTTCTTAAGTTTTGTAATGTTTAAAAGACTGGGAAAACTACAAGACATGCATAGGTCAAACAACATCAGAGATAGAACCCCATAGAAAGTACTCAGACCACTGCATAGAAGGAGTAATAAAGTTAATGTGTCATATGAATTAATTGCCAAGCCACCTATTAATGATTAGAAAGAACCAAACTCAGATGCATGTTTAAACATTAAGTAAGGCGGTTTCATTGAGAATTACTCTATGCTTAGCAAGATGAAAATAACAGACATTGATAAAAGACAGCCAGTTGGTGGAAGAATACTATTAATTTTTTAGCAAGTATATCTATAGTATATTTGTGAGAATATCTGTGAAAACTAACAATAGATTCCTCCTGGCCAAGGAAAGGTAGACATTCCTGTAAGGTTTCACAGGAGCCAAAAACTCAACTAAACATTTAAATTCGGTCGTACACCATCTCTACCAAACTATATTTTATTCTATTTGAGCTACTGACTCCTTGTTAACTTCAAGTCATTAGAAGTAATGTTTCATTTTTCATTCACCAAACCTCCAAAACAAAAATGCTGAAGTGATGGTCTGAAATCTATGCCAGACCCAAATTCTACACTGTACAGAACCTTTATATGGCTATTGATATAATTCAATTCTACATTTTACTCACTTAGCAGATGGTGTTATCCAGAGCAACGTACAAAAAAAACAAAAAAAAAAAACAGCTTTAACATGCGCTAATGCAATCAAAACCAATTTATTGCCCCTAGCCTAATTTTCAATCTCAAAGGAGATTTGACATCTACATTCAGAACCACAAAGCAAAATGTTATGAAACGACAGAGCAAGGAGACAATATAAAAGTTACCATATATTTTTGTCCACTCCTTCAATCCTGCGCGCATGCAGCTGGCGTGACATTATTAACTAAACACAAAACGGATTTCAGGAATTAAAATATATCAACAACCTGACGTTGAACAACAACCATGACGGATAAACCCAATTTATTCACATTATCCTGTGCTAAAATTGCAGGTGAAAAAAATAAAAAATATAAAACACGACCTTTTTTGGCCAAGGTAACACTTACCTTGCGATTGCTTAGCTTTTCAATCAAACACTTTACGACCATATATGCTGAACTGCTTCTGAACATACCTTGGATTACTCCTGGGTAGCGTCCTGAGATTAAGGAATGACCATAGTTATTGACACAAATTTAGCGACATAATGTATCGCATTAAAAAATCCAATACTACACCACAAAATTATATACGTCTAAATTATTAAAAATGTTGTCGTATACTTAGGTAAACAAAAACTAGCTACATAGACACACGTCGCAATAACCAGACTTTGACATGTCTTATATAAACATATATTTAAAAATATATATTCTTCACTTATGTTTGTTTAACATAAAATTAGTTTATTGCAAAATTGCGCTGCAAAGAAAAGATCAAATGTTGATCCATATACCTTAAACTTTCAGCAAGCTGAATCGTTACTTGCGCCTTTCCAAAAAAATCTTGATCTCTCCTGTTGTAATTTCCTGTATGGGCGGGACAAATGATCACATGCGATCCGAGGAGCTGACACAGAACTCAAGAAAGGTTTTGCATCGTTCTCTCCATTATTTGTTGTTATTGGTGAAATAATAATAATGTATAAAATATACCATTTTAAATCATTTCTGGGTCAATTGCAGCGAAAGTTGTGAAGGTTGGTTCAAACTGTGTATATTATTGTAATTTCTTAGTAAAGTTTCGATGCGGAAAAGGTTTGCCTAAAATTTATATATATTCTATATAGAGATGGAAAGAGAGCTAGGATACATATCCCAATGCTAAAAACACACATGATATAATATTTTAATCAAACATGCTCTGAATAACAGGGTATTTATATTAAATTACTATTCAAACGGTCTTATTTTAAGATATTTTCTCAGGCCCATATCGTCCACACGGAAGTACGTATACGAATACATTTGGATAATTTAGACTTTTGCTGATGTATTTATGCATTTTAATTATATCAGACTGACAAAAAATATGCAAAACACCAACAATCACTAATGGAATTATGTTACATTAACATATAAAATTGTTTACTAATCTAATACTTCAGTTATTTTTATAAAAGTACTGTACACCTTTTGTATGTACCTGTAATACACAGCAGGGAGTTCTGAACTCAACCCTGGGGGAAAGGAAAGAGACAGCCAAGCCATGGCTTCCTCGTTTCACTGATGGTAATCACACACAGGTGCAAATAATCAAACACCCTTTATAAGAGCCAGTTCAAGCGAGAGAGTTAGACTGGAAAAGTTTGAGGTGGCTGGGTGTATTTGTTATTGTTTAGTTTTAGAGTTAAAAAGCTGTTTCTTTTGGGTTTCCCTGGAAAGGGCATTTTTTCTTTTAATTGCCTGTTTGTTTTTTTTAGTTTGTGTTTTATTAATGGAAATGAAAAGGCATAATCAAAAATCCAACCTCCCTGTCTCTGCCCACCACGGACTGGGCACGCCCAGGTGTGCTACAGTACCAATAAATTAAGAGTTATTCAAAGAAGGAAACACCATCAAAACCTCCAAATACAAAATACTTTAGTGGAACAGGAGCAGTCAACTGGGACTCCAAAAAAGTGTCTGAATTATAAAAATTACACACACACACACACATATACATATATATATATACATATATATATATATATATATATATACACATATACATACACACACACACACACACAAGTGCATATGCATACATATATGGGAGTACTGTTTGAATGCACACTGTTATAACATTACTACAACCAACAAGATGATTAATATTTTCCAGGTCCTGAAGCAGCTTCACGATTTATGTATTTATTACAGTTTGGCTTTCTTTAAGTCTTCAGGCAAAACACGGCCCTTCTTGCGAGCCTTCTCCTTGCGCTTTTCTATTTTCCCACGCTTTTGTTTCTGGATGTTCTTCCGCCGCTTGTCTTGCCGATGCTGCATCTTCTCCACGACGTTCTCACTGCGCTGGTTCCAGCGTTTCTTCCTCTGGTCACGCATTTTCTCCTTTCTCTTCAGGGAGGCACGGAGCAGTTCCTCATTGTCCTTGATCTTCAAGCCCTCAGCCTTATACAGCACATTGGTCCACTTCATTTTCTCCTCCATTTCCTTGGCCTTGGCCTCATCCTTGCCCTTCAGTGTCTCCAGCTTGGCCTTGCGGGCTTCCACACGGGTCAGAAGCTGCTTGTAGTTCTTTCCTGTCAGCGGAGTCAAGTTGCCTTTCACACACTTCTTCTTGTCCTTCTTCAGCTGAGCTTTACTCATATAGCTATCACCCACCTCCACCTTGTTGAAAACCAGGCAGGACTGGGCTGTCCCTGCTGCCCCTGATGCCACTTCACTGGGATTCTTGGTGTTTTGTCCTTCATCCTTTTTGTCCACCTCCCCCACTTCCTCTGCAAGCCTTTTTATTCTGAATTCTTTCCTCTTCCTTTTCTTGCGGTCTCTTTCCTGTTTCCGTCGCTGCCGCTTCATAGCCAGCGCTTCAGAAGACAGGCCCTTGCTGTTCCCCTGAAATAGGAGAGCAATCACAAAACTCCTTAAGTTAAAATCTTGCCATCACATCATTATTGTGGGTTTAGTTGCTGCGAAGACAATACACAAAATAAAATACTGGGAGATCACAAATCTGAGCTTGAGATACCTTCCCTTATACAAATTTTAAAGGATTAGGCTCATAGATGCAACATTATTTTTCAGAGTACATACATGGCCACGAGACTCCTCTATCTTCTCATGCAGTTTCTTGCGCAAGAGAT
The DNA here is from genome assembly GCA_025775045.1 of Hiodon tergisus. Lineage (NCBI taxonomy): Eukaryota > Metazoa > Chordata > Actinopteri > Hiodontiformes > Hiodontidae > Hiodon > Hiodon tergisus. The sequence continues at coordinate 5,199,489 of JAOVYW010000093.1, read as the reverse complement.
CTACAGCACAAAAGACCCCGGGACCAGCAGCTTCATCTGAAGGGATTATGAAACAAGTTAGAACTTAGAAATAAGTCATTTTTAAGTTAAAATTAAGTTAAATAAATACTTCATATGTAGACAGCCTTAAAAAAACACATGTTAAACACACACAACAAAACTTGAGTATGAGAAAAAAAACTATTTTAAATGCCCATTAGTCTGAGGAGACTATTCATGCGAGTTCTACTTAAAACACCTTACTTCTAGATGCCTGAAGATTTTTTGTCGCTGCTCCATTCTGAATACTGAACTTCATAGTGTGCTCTGAACCAGGGTCGGTTTGTACAGTCAGCACTGAACTGATCTTCACTTGGGGCTTTTTGTCAACATCAAAAATATTCCTATCAGTCTGCTTCTTTTTATTTCTCTTCTTCTTCTTCTTCCATGATTGGCCTGCTTCACTTCTTTGCTGAAATGGCACTGTGTTTATGGGTACAACGTCATTTTCATGAATGCATATACTGATCAATCAATCAATCAATTTTTATAGAGTGCTTTTCACGTTTCCATGTCGCAAAGACGCTTTACATACAGAGCTATATAAAATGTACCTTAAGTTTAAGCATATACATTACATTAAGCAATACGTTATCTCCAAGTGTGCTCACAAATACATTTCTTTTTCAACAGTAATTTGCAGATGAGCATTTCCACTGCAGCGTATACACGCGAACGGTAGACATTACCAAAGGGTCGCTTTCTCGGTTCTTGATTCTGAGTAGCACAAACTTTCCTCGCTAATTTTTGAAGGTATTCGTCCTTTACAGCAAGACTTGCCATTTGATTAAGACCTAAAATCAAAACATGTAGAAACCCTCGATTAGTATTTACAAGTGACAAGCAAAAACAACAAACCGTTATCAATACATTAAAAGCGAAATTACATTTAATATCTATGTGAGGCTGAACTAACTCACATGTATGCTAGTTTGCTAGGCTCAAACATAAAAACCAATATCGCTACATGATTATCGCCTGCATACTAATGTGCCAACACTAAAAATTGCAGAGTTCAGTGTTGTTTACTGATTTCGTGTAAAACAGAATATCAATTCCAAAGAAAAACTAATTTCATACATACCTGTTCGACACTAAAATGGTCGAGATGCAAGTTATTTGGCCGTCTCCAGGCGCATTTCCCACATGGTAAGTCAAAAGCAATACTAGTATGGATATAATCGAACACGTAAAATTAACGAATCTAAAAAAAAAACTATTGAAAGGAAATAAAAAAGTAAATGGTAATTAATAGACACGATTTTATAATCTCAAAGCTTGCAATTTGTAGTATATGAAAACTAACATGATTACAAGATCGAGTGCTTTCAGTACTTGACTAGTAAGGCTTTCGGAAGTTCACGAGAACTGCATGTCCGCTGCTTTGGTATTGTAGCTCTGTACTAACGTCAGTGATGCTCCTTTGCGTTAATGATGACGATTAATAATAATACATTTAAATAGATATACGTATTTGGTCAAAATGAGCTGCAAAAATGTTTTGATTGGTGTTTCCTTAAACGTTTTGAAGAATTTAAAGTATAATGTAAGTACACATTGCGCTGTTAACCAACAAGCTACTTAGCTAGTTATGTAAAGGGTAGCATTGGCTAAACTTAATATAACAATTTAATGTTTAGTAAATATTTACGCTTTAAGAAAAACAACACAACGAGATATTATTTGCAGGTTGTAGTACATGAAGACTAAACATGAATTTGTTTTTACCGAACGAATTAAATGTGAAAAATCAAACTAATAACGTCTGCCCTTGTCGAGCTGTCAACTGGTCAATAATTGAATTATACATACAATATTATGTCTTCGTTACAGACCCAAGTTGTTTATCCAAGGAGGTCTCTTTTTGTGCAACCACGTCGTGTCAAAGTTGCGAATGGTAAGCTTCGCTTTTTTTTTTTTTTTTTTTCGTTTTCTGGGTTTTGTAATGTACTAACTGCAGGCTACTTGCAACTTCCACTCTACGCACTCTCATTTATTCGCTTGTTATACATTTAATCATTAATTTAATCACAGTAATTTCAGTTACCTTCCCTCTCTGGTGAATTATTTTTTCTCTGTTCAATGGTTACAGAAAAGTTTTAGTTTTTATGTTCTTAAACAAGAAAGTAAGTAATTTACAGTAATTAAATGGTGGTCTTATGTCTTCAGTCAGGTATGTAAACCCTTGCCGACAACTGAATTCTGTCAGGGCTGGAACGGAGAAAGGAGAGGATTCCTTCCTCAAATGGTTCTTGTTGCTGATTCCTGCCACAACATTTGGCCTTGGGACATGGCAGGTGTGTTATTGCGCATCTCTTCAATCCAAGCGGAAAATATAATGGTTGTAATATTGTAACAAGCACACTTTAGTGGTCTGAGTGTAGTTTATGAATCCAGCCGCACATTATGATCTTGCTTGGACTCTGTAGCCAAAGCCATCTTCAGGTTTTGGGAGGCTCTATATGAGCTCTTACCCCATGCCTGCTTTCCTACTAGCCTGGATATATACAGGTGCATCTCAAAAAAATTGAATATTGTGGGAAAGTAAATTTTTTCCTGTAATTTAATTCAAATTGTGGAACTTTCATATATTCTAGATTCATTACACATAAATATTATATACTATATAATATATAATATACTAAAAAGCACAGAAGCGGGCACCAAGAAGTTACATGCATATCTTAGGCCAAAGTTAGTAATGCTATGAGACCCAGAGTTATTGTTACTGTTGTTTGCCAAACCACTTCAATTCGACTGACAATAGAAATACAACTAATTTTCATTTTTAAATGAAAGTTATCAAATGCTGACTATCAGAGTTTTTTAAATCCCTAATTTTACCCATACTTTCTATGTTAATCTAGGTAAAACGCCGGCAGTGGAAATTACAGTTGATTGAAGACCTGAGAAGTCTGACCATGGCTGAACCTATTAGTCTCCCTGTGGAGTGAGTCTTACAGATGTGGTTAGACACTCAAGTTGAACAGAGCTTTGCCCTGTCAGTCAGTGTTGGCCCATGGTCTTTGGATTTAATTGGAATTTATTTTTTTATTTTTTGCATGCCTGTTTTAGTCCCACTGAGTTGAACAACCTGGAGTACAGACGTGTTAAGGTACATGGGCGCTTTGACCACTCTCAGGAACTTTACATCCTGCCAAGATCACCAGTAGACCCTGATCGTGAAGGCAGGGAGGCAGGGAGACTGTCATCTAGTGGTGAGACGGGAGCCAATGTCATCACTCCCTTCTACTGCACCGACCTGGGGTATGGCAGGAAATCAAGCATTACTTACTTTTTGACATATGTACTGGTATTAACACTAAAAAAAATTTCATGGTAAATTATTTCCACAGAAATATTTTAATATAGACAAATCTTTCAGCTTTCAAGATATTAAAACAAAGGTTTATTTTTGGATTGTCTTTGTCCCCCAGAATTTCAATCCTTGTGAATAGAGGTTATGTTCCAAAGCAGAAGATAAAGCCAGAAACTAGAATGAAAGGCCAGGTAAAATTAAAGAAAAATATTCATGGTGGAATCTTGGCCAATGAGTGTTTGTAGTTCCCCTTTTTTTTTCTTAAAACGCTATGACCTCTCATGGTTTTATTTTGCAGGTGTCTGACGAAGTCGACATGGTTGGGGTAGTAAGATTAACGGAACTTCGTAAACCCTTTGTTCCACACAATGACACTGAGAGAAACTGCTGGCACTACAGAGATCTGGAAGCCATGGCCAAGATCACTGGTACAGAGCCTATATTCATCGATGCAGACCTTGGTATGGCATATTGTTTTTAAACTTTACATCAGTACATCAATTTAATTTTCTAACTTGATGTTTCAGTATTTTAGAAATTAAAGCATCATGATTCAATTCTTTCAGCTAGTACAATTCCAGGGGGACCCATTGGGGGACAAACTCGAGTCACTTTGAGGAATGAACACATGCAATACATCACGACATGGTGAGAGCAGCATTTGGACCAGACTATTTTTTTCATGTTTGATGTCAATATCAGTAGTAAACATTTAAAATATATCCATTTGGCATAGACACGTTTAATCAATTGCACGGTTCCTTTTTCCAACAGGTACGGACTGTGCTTGGCTACATCCTATATGTGGTATATCAAGTTCATCAAACGGGTGCCGCTGTAGACACATCTGGAAGTCCTGTCTTGAAAGATGATGTTGGTGTGGAATGTATATTAAAAAAATTAAATGAGCTGTGGGTGCAACAGCTCTCTAATCTGTGTTAATTACTGTCAATGATTGGTTACATTTAGCTTTTCAAATCCAACAAACTGAAATGGTTGTCGAAACCATTTATTCAGCCAAGAGCTCACACGCTGTATTATAATTCTTTCGATTTTTCTTTGCATTATGCATGCAATCTAAATTGTTGTAAGACAAGATTTTACAAAATTGGGAAAAACTTGGGTTCATCCCTCTACACCATTAGGGAAAAGCAATATCTTAAGTGAAGCTCGTTTGGAAAATGTTCTGGCACTTTTTCAATTGCAGATATTCACGATTATGTAAAATATTTTTGTTTGAATATCGTCTAACCTCTTGTAGTAACTGTGCGAATTTGTGACCTATTGACAGCTAGCTAATATAAACAAGCTGTGGGCTAAATCAAGTATTCTGAGAAGTTATTTGACCATAAGCAGCAGTTGCTGCTTTCAATTGGTCCATTATGCCATTAAAATGTCATTCCAGTTTTAGCAAATCACTTTTCAATGTTGCTGACAACCAATTCTAACAAACTTCCGTTTTTGAAAAGATTCCCTAAAAGATATTAGCGTATTCACATTGATTCAGGTTTTAATTCTCTATAGTGAGGGGAGATTTTACAGAAATTAGTTAAGTAAAACATTATAGAAAAAGATTCTCGCATTAACTGGAAAGTGGGGATAACTCAATACCCCGTTAACCATTCATTTGATTCTCATTTAACACACCACTGGTGCCCAGTAGTAACTTCCCTTGAACCATACAACTTGGCATTAGCATAGTGCGCCTCACTTAACGGGGAGTAGATACACTAAATTATTAGTATACCCTTTGAAGTAAAACGAGAACAATGTTGCCATGGAGTTTTATTTGTATATACACAACAGGGGCGCAGACCAATTGTGTATTTAACCAAGCTTGGTGGCCAGCTCCTTCGCCTTGGCTTTCTCCAGTTTGGCAATGCGAGCTGTTGACTTGGGCCCCATAATGCCACCTCCCCAGTGACGACGGATCTGTCAGGAGAGGAAGGACGAACATGACTTAATATCAATGGAATAAACAAGACAGCTCAACGAAATTAAGGGTAAACAAACACGTCGGAAGATTTTTCTTCTGAAACGCCTTTATTTTTTAAATTGTAGTTGCAATAATTCAAACCATTTCAGATGTTGCTGGTAACAGTCATTTTAGATTGTACAGTGCAACCTGGGCACGTTTAGCAGTATTTACTGAACAGCTAACTAATTAATCAGCTGGAGCGTTGATGCTGCAGTCTGAAGTTAATTTCACTGTCAGGGGGTCACACTTGGGTTGAATGTTCAGATCAATACACATTACAATTTATTCTGTAGTTTGAACATGTGCATCAGCGATCTTGGTAGTTAGTTGTCTACACGGCTGTTCAGATAGCAAATATTCTTCACATCATTTGCACAAGTTCAATAACTGGAGGGAATTTTTGGAACTGGGTACTGGAATGTGCCAGTTAAATCAAACATTGTTAAAAAAAACATTCCTTAAGGAACCACTTAGAGGAACTCCTCATATTGACCAATCTGGCAAAAATATATACAGCTAAAGTTAAATTACTTAAATTAGCATGAAGTACATGAATGCCCAGTACAATTGACAGTTATGAAAACCTACCTCCTCATATCTATCATTGTAGTTGGTTTTAACAGCTTCAACCAGCTTAGCAAGGGCACCTTTATCCTCACTGCAGAATGAAACACCACAATGAATGCCCATAAACATACAGCAGACCAGCTTAATTCTGGCTAAACCTTCTGCTCAGGGTCAAAGTTAACTACATGTTGGTTCAGGTGAAGAAATTCAAACATCATTGCCAGAAGGTTTACATAAACAGGTTAGCTCAAACGGTCATGTTTCAATATAGTACCAAATATTGAGCAGTAATCAAGACAGCAAGATCATAAATACATAAATTAATATTCAATTAGTTTCACAAGCAGCCACGTGACTCACGGGTTAATCTGTGTGAAGGCCACAGAGGTGCAGGTCTTTCTGTGCACCAAGCGCCCAAGTCTGGCTTTCCCCTTGACAATACAGTATGGGACACCCATCTTGCGGCACAGCGCAGGAAGGAACACCACCAGCTGCAAAGGTAATTAGACAATTTTTCAACCATTGTTAACGGCATCACATATATTAACTTCCAACTGAGAATGACTGTCCACTTAAAATTTCTCTTAACTTAATTGACAATGCATTTGCCAGAGCCTCTCTGGAATACCCCACGTTGCGTGTAATGGGTCTTGTTACGTCAAGTGAAGCATTCTACAATGACAGTTGAAATGCCACGATACCATCCACACAAGACAGCATACCTCAATGGGATCAACATCATGGGCAATGACAACCAGCTGGGCCTTCTTGCTCTCCACAAGAGTAGTGACAGTGTTCACACCTGAGAATTAGAGTGACTTTTATAATTATTCACTGAAAGACATGCCCGCAAAGTATGGAAATCGGCAAAACTTGCTAAGGACCAATGCTCAGGGTTAAAAAGCTCATATTGCCCCACAAAATATTTTCAGGAGAAAATAAATTTTCATCATAGCACCAATCAAAAAGCATTACTGGATACATGCAAGAGAAGCAACCTTGGAATCTGGGCTCAGCTCACCTGCTCGGAGAACAGGTGGCCGCTTGGTTGGAGTATCCCCCTTTCCAGCTGCCTTCTGCTCAGCGCGGGCCAGCAGTCTCTGTTTCTTCTCCTGCTTGGTCTCTGGTCTGTATTTGTGGGCCAGTTTAAAGAGCTGTGTTGCTGAAAAAAGTTTATTTTTAAAGTTGAAAATCCATCCTATTAACAGCAACAGGCCAATATTCAGTCAATTAAGCCAACATCCCGAATTTTAATTTAAGGGCTGTGCAACCATGACAGTGTGAACGAAATTCAATTAGTCAATTTCAGAACCAGCATAATAAAAACCTGCTTTAAAAAATGTACATCTATACAGGAGGATACCAATATACAAACATTAAGATGCTGTATCACTTCCCACTCAAACCATAGTGTCCTTACCAGTCTGGCGATCAAGAGCCTGCGTGAACTGATTGATTGAAGGCGGCACCTTCAGGCGTTTGTACAGGATCGAGCGTTGTCGCTGTAATCTGATGTAACGAGGCCATTTCACAAACCGTGTCAGGTCACGCTTGGGTTGAATGTCCTGACCTGAGATCATTTAAAACAATTCAATTCGTAACTTTGCATTATCGGGCAGAATTACTAAAAAGTTTAAATGAAACATGTGCATCAGCGATCTTGGTGGATGGTTGTCTACATGACTGTTAAGATAGCAAATATTATTAGCATCATTTGCACAAGTTATATGGCCACAGAAATCACATTTGAAAACTCTGAAGTAACTTACCAATGCCAAAGTTCTTTGGTCTCTTTTCAAACAAAGGGTTGACTACTTTCTTGGCCTCATGCTTCTTGGCCACAGAAGGGGCTGGTGCCACCTTCTTCCCTTTAGCCTTCTTCCCCTTCGGCTATCAGAACAGAGTGATACTTAGCCAAGTACTTTTTCTCAAGCAGAACAAAACAGTGCAGGTAATTAACGTCGTCACGTGGCTGATGCTCAGGGTTAAAAAGCTCGTATTTTAGTTCCACACAGCTGGTTCAGGTGAAGAAATTCAAGACATCATCGCAAAAGCCAGTCATTTTTCTTTCATTGTTTGTTTAAACCTCAACTTCGTGATTCGATTCAATAAATCTAAGTCCATACATGCATATTAATCGTTAAAACTAATATACAATCAAAACGTAATTTCATGCATTTCACCGTAGACCAAGCTAACCATATCTACATTAACAACAGGAAAGATCGGCTTTCGGGGAATACATGACAGAATACGCAACCTTCATGTCATTTCAAAGAGAAATTGGTAGGTTTAAACATTCAAGTCGTGGCAAAACATCGTTAAAACGTCCCCTTATATGAACTACAATACAACAGAACGTTAATGGCCAAGTAAGTCAGCGCTTTGATCCGAAATACGACTCGGCATTTAAAAGGTCACAACATCGGGGTCATTTTTCAAGCAATAATTACCTTAACATTAAAAATAACTTGTTTAAAATGCAATAGAACAGTATCCCCGAAGTCTTACAGCTCCATAACTTGGATGTTGGAAGATTTATAAACAAGAACTCAATCTCCATGTTCACTCACCATTTTAGTTCAGACGGAAAGGAAGGCTATAGCATTGTGGGTAATTTAAGTACCGCGGCAATACTCTCTTTCGTCATATTTACTCGACGGCCGTAATGAGGAGAATTTCTGTTAGATTCTAATTTTTTAAATGATGTAAAGAAAGGTAAATTAAATGTCTGTATATTGTTGTTATATAATTTGCAATACTTTTAAAATGTAATATATTTTATCTTTCCGCCAAAATATGCTTGACTGGAACGAAATTATGAGTTATATTGCTTTGTTGCAAACAGCCCCACCGCATATGAGAAATGTACGCTGTTGTTACTTTCTACACTTTGCTTATTCTGCCTGTGTCCCGGTTCATTTGTCGGGATATTATTTTATACGTAAGATTTAAATTTTCCTCGGTGACGGTCTGTTGTAGACCGTCGTTTTTGAAAACCAGTGTGGAGCAACATATTTTGCCGCCACTGGATATAGGACCACTAAATATCCAGTTAATGGTCCCGACACACCAACTGATTTGTATATAAACACACATTGCATATTTAAACAGAGGCCAATATTTATTAGTCTACGTTAATTTCTTTCATTTAACTCAACGTGTTTTACTCTTTTCACAGAATCTTTGTTTCTAGACAATATGTCAACGCAAAGAGTACTTCCTCAGAGCAAGGAAACACTTCTTCAGTCTTACAACAAGCGTCTAAAAGATGACATAAGATCCATTTTGGATAATTTAACAGAGATTATAAAAACTGCAAAGGTGGGCATCCTGTAAATAGAGTACTTTTCTCAGTCACTGAAAGACGAACGGTCATTTTGACTAAATTGTTCTGTGCACAATTCCAGATCGAGGATGAAACCCAGGTCTCACGTGCAACACAAGGAGAGCAAGACCATTATGAAATGGAAGTTAGAGCAGCCAACATTGTAAGTAGTAATAAGACACTTATATTTGTTGTTTTTCTTCTAAGAACATCATCAGTAGAGTTGTAAGTTTTGACTCATGTATGATCTAAGAGTTTAGGCTGCTCATCTGTCTTGGTTGTTGTCATTGGCTCACAGGAGTACCAGAGGAATGGTTATATTTTAGCTTTTGTCTCAGACCATTAATACCTTATTTGATACCGCGGTTCTTCTGTTTCTAAAGGTGCGGGCAGGGGAGTCTCTGATGAAGCTGGTTTCTGATCTGAAGCAGTTTCTAATCCTGAATGATTTCCCGTCCGTGAATGAGGCCATTAGCCTGCGTAACCAGCAACTGCGTACTCTTCAAGAGGAATGCGATAAGAAACTCACCTCCCTGCGTGATGAGATTGCTATTGACCTGTACGAGCTAGAGGAAGAATATTACTCCTCCAGGTACAAGTAGGCTCTTAGAAATAGTGCATATTTAGTTACCTGTGGCTATCCCCTGTGCCTTTTAAGGATTCATTTAAATTATATTTACCCCAGTACATTTTTTGTTTTAAATCTGTAAATTCAGTTAAAGCCATAACCTATGAGTATGTTGGCAGAGGTTAATGCAAAACAATATTAATTATAGGGCTCATCATATCCAATTAAAACCTTTTAAATACCACAGAGACAGGCCATGCAAAACAAATGTCGTTTAAGAAGATTAAAATTACTTTATCATGTAAGCCTTGTGCGGAGGGGGAAAAAACCAAATACATTGTGCCTTGTTCTTAAATTCTTTGAAGGCCTTTATTTTAAGAGGTATATATTTGGTTTTTTTGTCATTTAATTCAATGACTTGATACAGAGTACGGCTATATTAAAAACTTTGACCCTGCGAGTCAAAATTAAACTTTGATTTGTTAATTCCTGCCTATGCAGGCTTGTGCAAAAAGCCAAACCTATGACTTATGACACAAAAAAATTCAAAGTAGTTGCTTATGTTATAAATAGTCATACGTAAAAAGTAATTATTTGTTCAGGTAAATGTTTTGCTTGTGTTGATTTTAAAATACCTAGAATATCTGGTACATATTTAAATAAAATATTCTAGTATGAATTATGAATGCCATTTGTTTATCAAATATAGTGCCCCTCCAAATAAGCACTTTTATAGCATAGTTTTATTGGGAAATGAAAAAGAAAAAGTGCTGAAATGCCTAGCATTTATCGTGCAAATGGTAAATCAATTTGGTGTTGCCATTTATACAGGAAAGGTGAGATTCTTAATTGAATTACTATATCTTCATTGAATAATTTTATAAGTGTCTTGGTTATAGGAAACAAAAATTAAATCAATTAAAATATAAAAACACTACAGCTCTCTTCTAAACAGTAGTTACTGAATTACTTTTAGTATTTTAATGTAATTTTATTAAAGTTATATTCATTATACTCTGCAGTAACTACTGTTATTAATTATTATTTAATTGATTTGCCATTAAACATTGTTGCCATTGTATTTGTTCTATTAGTACAGCCTGAGGTCTATTTTGGATAGTACTCTCATGTGGACTTGAGACAGACATGTACAAACTAGTACTATCTTTCTACCATGTTCTGTTCATTCTCAGGGTGGGTGTGGTGAGAATGGCAGATTTTCTTGTTTACTGTGAATGGAATCCATGATTTTTTATTGATAACTGCAGATTCCTTCTTACAAACAGTAAATGTACTGAGTGTTTTGCTAAGTAGATGATACATACGTAATATGGTTAAATGTCAAATGTTTGTGTCAGTTTTATCTATCGCTGCTCAAGTTTCAAGACTATAAAATAAAGTAGAATGAGAAGTTCAGTTTTATTGTCCATTTTTTCTTGTCAGAGATCTTACCACTTTTGAGCTCTTCTCTGGGCACTTGAGGTTTGAGGTTACTCTCCTTTGCTTGTGCATTTTTAGTATCTACCTCTGTTCCCGATGGTAATTGACTTTTTAACCTTTTAGTCTGAAACATGAATCAATGATATCGTTTTTACTTCAATACAGGCCTTAAACGTGATATTTAATGCCAAGGTTAATAATAATCAGCAAGCAGTATAGTATTTTCATGTCAAAATAAAAATAAATCCTCAGTCATTGTGATTTGAATACATTACAGAGATTACAAAGATGCTAAATGCAGGCTGTAGATTAAAATGTATTATTTTCACAAGACCTCAAAACTGCTGCCAAGGGGGCAGGAATACTGTTATAAGGCATGGACAGACCACACTGAACCCTTTGGTAGGGAAGAATTTCACATTTAACGACTTGTCCAGATTGTTTGTAAACATAATGGGATCTTTTTCTTTCTATAATCTAGACCTTGCCTTTCACACTTTCTCTGCTTTTTGTGTTTGCTGTTTTGCGTGCATGTGCATGCATGAGCATGGTTTGAGTGTGGAAGCCTGAAAAATATTGCAATCATTATTAGGCCTTAATGCATCTTTATAGCGGAGTTCTGGTCAGTTTGTCTGTTCCGGTATGTTTGCACACCCATGTTAGTGCATGCGCACTGTGTACTTTTGTGTGCTTTGAGAAACGCTTAACCTCCTCTATGCTGATTCTATCCCTGGGTTTTTGTTCTGGAAAGCTACAGTCAGTGGGACAGCGTGGACCTGCCACTTTGCGATGCCTTTCGGCGCTGGGATAGCTGGGCATCCCTCGGCGCTGCAGTGGGTACGGCCAGCGGGGGCACGGAGGATGTCAGCGGGCCCGCCTCTCAGGAGTCCACCCCAGGGCATCTCAATGGTCACAACCCGAACACATCTGAGCACGCCTGACACAAGGAAGTGGATTTCGTCACCCCTGTATGCCACCGTTTCTCCTGCAGATTTTAGTAGTGCAACTGTGATGTGTGCAGGTTTGTTTTCCCACCAGTTTAAGGTTTAAAGTCATAGTTTAAGTGCAGAGTCTTCCAGTGTTAGTTTAAAATGATAAGATGTGCATGTTATTTGCCTGGATGATGGACCAAGCTGAACTGAGTCAAAACAGTGATGCTAGTTATTCGTTTGATTTTTAGCTTGAAAATATGCATGACATAGAATCATGGTTTGTGGACGTTTACTCAACCTCATGTCATATGACAGGATTGAAATCAGCACAAGTGTTAGTTTTACACAAACAAAAACCTTTCCATCTCAGGATGTTTCAATATTTTCTGTGATCATGAACTTTAGTTTCATTAGCAGCAGAAATTTATTTCAGGGCACAGGAATGTGATAAGCAGTTCTATATCTAATCACGTTCCAGGTACTTTTTTGTTCTTTTCATAAAAGTTTGAGGCACACTACGCATACAAAATGCTTATCCAGTTTGAGGCATTGTGTTATCGACATTAACTTTAAATATTTAAGTGCGGTTTCAGTGCTTATTTTAATGGTTCATTTCTATAGTAGATGACTGTATTAGTTAA
>JAOVYW010000093.1:5133183-5180538 GCA_025775045.1 Hiodon tergisus | reverse complement strand
TATGCTTCCAACTTTCTGGAAATGGTTTGGGGAAGGCCCTTTTCTGTTCCAGCATAACTGTGCCCCAGTGCACAAAGAAAGGTCCATAAAGGCATGGTTGGATGAGTTTGGTGTGGAAGAACATGACTGGCCCACACAGAGCCCTGAACTCAACCCTATCAAACACCTTTGGGGGTGAACTAGAACAGAGATTGCAAGCCAGTCCCTCAGCGTCTGACCACACAAATGCTCTTCTGGAAGAATGGGCAAAAATTCCAATAGACACACTCAAAAATCTTGTAGAAAGCCTTCCCAGAAGATTGGAAGTTGTTATAGCTGCAAAGAGGGGACCAACTTGACATTAATGCCTATGGATTTAGAATGGGATGTCATAATAGCTTGTGTAGGTGTCCCAATACTTTTGTCCATATAGTGTATATCATGTAGCATGTGCACTGACATTTTAGTGAATGGACATGGCACAGATAATTGTATTTCAGTGACATTTGTCATCAACAGGTGGTCTTCTATTACAAAGTCAGTAGTTGGTAGACTGTGTGGCCACCAGTTGAACTAGAGCAATCTTTTTGTGTGCGAGCCATATTGTGATTAATATTCTATGAGGAGTTGCCCTATTGGCGTTTGAGCCGTAGATACCACTTTGCTCGAATTCACTCACAAATGTATGATGTGGAGTCTCCACATACGTAATTCAGTGCCATGTGGCCAGGTTGCCATAAATGACAGGTGAATCAATTATGTATTAAGCAGACATTCCTGCTCAGATCTTCACAATTGGTTTTTCCTGCTAATTGTTCTACCCACCTGTACCATACTCATTGATTTAATTTAGGCCGGTCAACATAAAACTGGTCAACTAATTAAAACTTGGCTCTACTGGTGACAAGCAAACCTGAAATGCTGCAGACAGTCTTAACGTGTTATTCTAATGTGCAGTCATTTAGTCTAACAATCAATGACCATGTACCTCCTGCACCCTACTCAGTGATTCTGAACATCTAATGCAGTGGAACTAGAAGGGCTAGAAATTAAGTGAGCTACCCTAAACTGAATTAGTCCTTTCTCAAATGTACAGACAATATACAGAATTTTATCAACAGGACAATATAATTAGTATTTTTCTCAAATTAATGGAAACCGTGCCAAAACACTTACTGAAAATCCCGTATGTGTATATGTGCGTGTACATCTATAGTAAACCGCTAAAAGACTCACCTGTATTTCAGCTTCCAACGGCAGTTTCTCTCCTACCAACAATGCCACAACACTGAGAGAGTAGAGAACGAAAATGTGCCAATCTTAGCTTCAATATTCCAGTTTTTAATGGGTATTTCTGTCATTCCCAGCTATACGGACAGCCTCGACTACAGTTGGACATTTGACAGTTCAAATGCGTTACGATTTTATTTAAAATATTTAACCAACTTCACTACTTAATTGACGAGCTTTAACTTTTAACATATAATAGTGAATAGCTTGTTGATCCAAAGCCAAAGTTAATTAAATTTTTAACATTACCTCACACCATTTTGTCTTTTCCTTAGACTCTGAACTTCTTTTGCCTCGTCCAGTTTAGATCTGCAAGAAAATATAAAACACAACATAAAAAAAATCAGTCACTAAGGTCAACAAGTTGCAACACTATGTACCTTTATGCATAACTACTACGACCTGGAGAGAAAACGCATCATCGATCGCATGTATCAAATTAAAAGACGATACCATAATAATCAATTAAAATAATCAATAGCCAGCGAACCCATACATAGAGCCCTACCCATACTACACAGTTGGCGCAAGAAAATCAGTTAGTAAATAAAGTAAAAGTACAGTGAGTAAATACATCATTAAGCTATATTCAAACAGTTACAATTATACCTAGACAAAAACAAAATCAAATATCAAACATTCGCCTTGCGGGCAAGACAGCTACCTGACTTCAGCAGTTATCTCCTCATCTTCTTCGTCATCTGAGTCAGCCATTCTTCTCCTGAAATTCCTACCCGACGGCATGGTCACTTGTGATGTCTGTCTTTCTCAAAATGAACTATTAATCAAGCAAGGTTTCTTCGACACCAGACCACGATAACATATAACTACTTGATCAACCGGAACAACAATATCTAATCGCGGACGGTCAACCCAGAACATTTCTTAAACCGGATGTGACGCATGTAGTATATTTTCTTGTGTAGCTATATATTATTTTATATTTTGTTACACTTGTTTAATATACAAGGTTCTTGTTGTTAAGTACATTAATTAATATTGTGAAAATATACTGTTTACAATATTATCAACTGGTTGTCTGAATCCGACAAACAAATGATGGAGTTAAAGTTTTAAATTGAGTGGATTGCAGTAATTATGTAGGGAATACATTTGGATGTATACGAAGGATTTAATATCAAAATCAAATAATAATTTGCTAGGCTACAATTATACTGTTAAATAAGTGTGGTTTTCTGGCTTCCTCTTAGCTCAATCCTGACAAGAAGCACAACAAAGCTGACGCAAACCATGCTGTAGTAGGTGGGAGGGGGCTGGGAGATCTCGAATTGGAATTAGTAGGGTTTAAAAAAAAATCTTCTTTTCTCACAAAATGAACGCTTATGAACTTCGTTTTAATATCCCCTGGAGCGGGTAAGTACATTCGCATAACTCCGTAGTGTCATATTAAGGCCTGCATTCTAACGATTGTTAGCTAGCTAGCTATTTGTATACTCAAATAAAGGGCCTGTTTGTCTGCATGCGCTGTCATATAGGGTCTGAGTAATATCCGAGTACACCGGTTTATCAATATAAGAAAACGCTTTTCAACTGTTAGGATTCATTGTTATTGTGTTTTATACAGGGATGTGGTGCTATGTTCACAGAGTAAGTGATAGCTTCCTAAATACAAGATAACAAGAGATGGTGATACATTAGATAAATATTTTCATCAACCTCAATGACACCTGGATAGCTCGCTATCGAATTCTTTATTTTATTCTTGTACGTGAATCATGCTATCTCATCTCAGCAGTAAAGCTTAAGTGGTCTTTAGGCGTAAGTAAAATTGTGCTAATATAATGTTGCATGTCCTTTTGCGCGTCGAATAACTTGAAGTTTATTCTACGCAGTCTGTGAATAAAACAGCTCCTAAAATAATTATTGGAGTGATGTGGGTTTTTGTTTCTAAAATCGGCATTTTCGTCCCCCCCCCCCCAATAATATAAAAGTTATGACCTCCAGATGTATAACAGACGAGTATGTAAATGTTCTTCCTGGAATTTCAGGTACAGTATTCAGGCTAGCTTTGTAGGAGGATTTTGATTAGACGTTATGTTTTCATGTTTAGCGACGCAAAATTGTTACATGTTTTTTTTTTTTAAAGAAAGGAAAAAAACATTCCAGCCTTGATTTTCAGTTAAATATTTTAAAATCTAATATCAACACAATTTTTGTTTTAATTTGTAACAAGGCCTCTTGTGTAACACTGGATGTTAAAATTATGTATTTCTCTGCTCACACTGTGTCGTACAAGCCTTATATTTACATGATTAAGCTGTTTCTTAATGTTTTTCTGCAGCAGATATAACTGAAACAAGATGACTAACCAGAGTGATGTCTGTCCTCACCTGGATTGCATAGGGGAAGTGACCAAGGAAGAACTTCTGCAAAAATCTAAAGTGAGGGTGTTCAGCGGATAGTGGCATATAACAAATTAAGTTGTTAATATCTTCATTGCCACCTGACCTCTTTTAATATTTATTACGTAACTGTGAAATGTTTTAAAATATTAGATTATCTATAAATCTGTGACACTGAAAATGGAATATGCCTTTATGAGGACAAAAATAAACATACAATTATGCTATACGTCTTGTATGAAGAGGGCTATACATTTGACACTTTGTGTTCAAAGTCAGTCTCAAAATGTCCATTCTTGTCTTAAAGGGTACATGCCAATCATGTGGAGCTGGAGGCCCCAACCTTTGGGCTTGTCTGCAGGTAAAGAAGAATAATCAATTTTATTAAGCAAAGAAAATATTACCTTGTTGTGCTCCACGCAGCTCTAGGTAACAATATAGCTCAGTCTGAGCTGGTCCGAATGAGGCACAAGCCTGAATCTGTATCTTGTTACTGACGACCGTGATCAGCAGTACCCACATGATGGCGGCTTGGGGTGTCTTCTGCTCATGGGGGAAATTTACTGCTGCAGTCATGTGCCTGTCTTCCAATGGGTGCTGAACCTGCCGTACTGGCTGTGTAGCCTGCAGTGGGGCTAAATAAGAAATGGCTCAAATGGATAGGAGTTCAACTGCCCTTCTGCATTCTCCCAATCAGAACCAGAGGGCAGAAAATGATTAAATAATACATTAAGCAAAATGGTCCTTTTTAAAAGCGAAATTTAACAGTTCTAAATGACTAATTCATGTTTTTGTGTTTCTATGCAGAATGACTGTCCGTATGTTGGCTGTGGGGAGTCATTCTCGGATCACAGCACCTTGCATGCACAGGTAAGTCAGAATTAAGATTTCAATGAGTTCAATGAAATGCAATTCTTAATTACCACTTTTAAAAATATTGTTACTTATTCCTTTGGACTGTCTTTCTCCATTGTTCCTTTTTATGTCCTAGGCCAAGAAGCACAACCTGACCGTTAACCTGACGACCTTTAGAATCTGGTGCTATGTATGTGAAAGAGAGGTGTTTTTAGAGCAAAGACCTGTTTTGCCTGTGTCTGCCAGTCACCACTGCAAACCGTTGGAGCAGGTAGGACATTACCCTGTTTGGTATGCCACTTGTTTGCATAACCAATGTGGAACAGTTTGTATGAAAACATTTACACCACACTGTATATGTATATGAGCAAGGTATGTGGAAGGACTCGCACGCCTAATGGATTTTTCAGATTTGGTCCAGTGCTTAACAACTTTCAAACAGGTTGCTTATACAGAAATATCAAATTTGCTATACGTCAACAACGTAGAGCTATAACTATTTAATCGGTTCATGGGGAATTTATACAAAATAATGTTCTACATTATCCTACTATTGTATTGTCAGAAAATGCAGTACAGACCAGGCTAGTGTTTATAAATAAAGTGGGATATCTGTTGTACAGTGATGGGTGGGGATTGTACAGTGATTGGGCAAGGCAGCTAAAGTTTTAAATCACTGAATATCCTAGGAAGCACTTCTCCAGATTGGGAGTCATCCGTTGAAGGCTGTACCTATTGCTGTGGCAGACGAAGAGGAGTCAGAGTCTGAGGAAGATGAGCTCAAACCACGAGGTAGAATTGTCTACAGTTGTTACTCCTCTCTATACCTGACACTCGCACGTTCACTCACTGTGCTCTTTCGTTCAAACTTTAAAGGGTGCAGGAAGGGATATAAAGGGGTCAAATGATAGTGAGAACATCAATTTTTTAAATGTTCATTATAGCCTTATTTTCTGCCAACGGCTTGTGCCTCTCTCATTCTTCTTTCCTTGCTTTCCTTGCTTTCCTTGGAGATGCATGTGGCTTCATTCACTACTATTCACTACTATCAAAATATATTGGCAAATGAGATCACGGAAGAATCTGTCAGTTGCAAAGAGTTATTAGGAAATGGAAAAAGTATTTACAAATCTGCTAGGATTTGACAAGATTCGGATCTCAGAAATGCAGTTTTCATAAAGGAAGTCAACTAGTTCTTAGTTTCAGTTAAA
Source organism: Hiodon tergisus (assembly GCA_025775045.1). Classification (NCBI taxonomy): domain Eukaryota; kingdom Metazoa; phylum Chordata; class Actinopteri; order Hiodontiformes; family Hiodontidae; genus Hiodon; species Hiodon tergisus. Next base: position 5,174,840 of record JAOVYW010000093.1, on the reverse strand, counting down.
ACTCTTACCAGGGTTATCAATGCATATTTTTTTTAAAGAATTTTATTCACTTAAGGGCACATTAATGGTGTTTCACAACATGATTTCTTTTTTTTTTGTGATTCACAAAGATTGAAAATTTGATTTGAAGTTTGTTACAAGCAGATTAAATGTTTCTTACAAATCACCTTTAAATTAAAGGAGAGGATTCACAATGGATTCATTACAGACAAAATTTTATCTTTGTATTGTAATACTTTTCCCCCACCTTTCAGCCCTTTTAATCCTAAACATTACCAGAACTGACAATGTTCAGCAATCACTGTTAAAGGAGAGCTTTGTTGTTAGGTTCAACTGCTCTCTAACCTAGTGATTATATATGTTACGTTATTACTAGCATACAATGTAGCCCTCAAATGATATTTTGGTCATTTTGGATCCACCTGTCCCATTTCTAAAGGGCTAACTGGGATGAAGAATATTGGCAACTCGTGCTACATGAACGCTGCCCTTCAGGCTCTCTCTAACTGGTAAGTTTACAGAGTTACTTTGCAGCCTGCGCAATGTCACCATATGCATTGTAGATGAAGAGGGTGAAAAGTAAGTAGTGCATTTCGAGATGTTTTCACAGTGGTTCCACATCTGTCCCCTCCAGCCCCCCACTAACCCAGTTTTTTTTGGACTGTGGTGGACTGGTCCGTACTGACAAGAAACCAGCTCTGTGTAAAAGCTACCAGAAACTCATCTCTGAGCTCTGGCACAAGAAACGGTACGCCTAAACCTTACTCACTAAATTGGCTGCTCAAAGTCACACCTCTGGGGGACTGATGTATCTCCCCTGCATATATAAAATATATTTATTGCAAATATATCTATTTTTGTTTGTGAGAACATCTCCTAAATACTTGAATGTCATAAGCTGTATTGCCATGTTGTGACTCGCTTCTCCTTCTCAGACCCAGTTATGTAGTCCCTACAAGTCTGTCACACGGAATCAAGCTGGTGAATCCCATGTTCCGAGGCTACGCCCAGCAGGTAGGGAAAACCAAGTCTTCTGGACCCTCATCCCTCATCCCTCACTATGTGGGCTTTTGCTTTCTAAGATGCAGTTTGTTTCAATATATGTATATCAAAACTCTCTCCTTTTGAGCGTTCCGTGATGGACATCACTGAGCAAGAAATGATTTTGTGTAACTGCCAAACTGAAGAATGCATTATATATATAAGTTTTTAACTGCTGTTGAAAATTATTTTAAGGACTAATGTGAGTTTTTTTAAATGTGCTGTGTGTACCTGTTGAGAACCCCCGCATACTGCTGAATTGTTCCAAGTGTTTAATGAAAAAGAATGAACAATATACATCAGCTTCTTGGAACTGATTTACATACCTGCATCTGGATCATTTCACTACGAACTAGGACTAACAATCCACAAATGTTGGCATGCCCAGAAATGGATAAAGAGTGTGTAGAGTGGTTGAAACGTTTGTCGAAACTATTGCTTATTTAGCAGTGTGCAGTGGTTGTTTTATTTTTTAAGAAAACATTATTTTACTCAGCTCCTGCAGTTCTGGTCCTGGACAGGCATACACTACTTGTGCTACTACTGATATCAGTAATGTATTTTTATATGGTGCTGTGAGTGGCTTCTGTCCACGCTGTTGGCTTGCAGGACACCCAGGAGTTCCTCCGTTGCCTGATGGACCAGCTGCACGAGGAGTTAAAGGAGGCCCTGGTGGAGTTTGGCGGAGGAGATGGGGGTGAGGTGGACGAGCGGCGGGACGGAGACCGCAGCCCTTCCGAGGATGAATTTCTGTCCTGTGACTCGGGCTCTAGCAGTGACCGTGGCGAGGGCGGCGAGGGGCGGGGCCCGGGCGAGGCCGAGCTGCTCATCCAGGATGAGTGCGCCAGCCGGGGAGGAATGGGTGGAGGTATTTCAGAAAAAGAACGGCTGAAAGAGAGGAGGGTCTCAGGGTCCCCACTACATGGGGGCTCCCAAGAGATGGATGAGGATGCAGATGTGGACACTACAGCAGTGGAAGGGGTTCAAGGCAGAGAGGGGGACCTTCCCTCAAACAACCTGCAAAACCAGAGCCAGAATCGTAGTACTTCAGGTAACTCACCGGCATTAATGTAGAAGACATTTCACATCCTTCTGTCTTATGCAGATATACTAACCTATACACGTCTGATACTCTTATATTGTGCATTGATTATGTAGCTCTGCTCAATGTGACCTTGACATCAGTAGAATAATCAGTCACATCCTTTAGTGTATTACAATTAGAATAGGCAGAAACCAACTCAAAGCCAAGGGCTCTTTTGCTCTCTTTGTTTCAGAGCCCGATAACGACTCCTCAATGCGCTGCAACTCCTCTCGCCCATGCAGTCCTACACACAGTCCTCAAGAGTTACACCCGAAACTGTCCAGCAGCCCTCCGCGCTCCAGCCCCCTGAGATCTGCCGGTGTTGCATACTCACTCAAAAAAGGTGTTTACCCCCTCCTAATATCCTATTATACATTCATTTACAGCAGTCTAACTTTTTTTGGTTTCTTCAGTAACAAAGGTATTATGATAGTTGTCATCAATCATCTTAACCGTTTCATGACTCGATGACTTGCTGAAATCCATTATTCTCCACAGCCCAGCTATTACTTAGTGCAAGGAAGAAGAAGCAGTTCCGTTACCGCAGCGTGATCTCAGACATATTTGATGGTTCCATCCTCAGTCTGGTGCAGTGTCTGACTTGTGACCGGGTGAGCGAGTAACACAGCATGCCCACCTCATTGAAGAAGTTTTTGTTTTGGGCTGCATGCAGGAGCAGCCTCGGCTTTTCAGCCAAATAGTTTACCCGCTTTGTACCTCTTGCTTTCACCAAGGTATCCACCACAGTGGAGACTTTTCAGGACCTGTCCTTGCCCATCCCAGGGAAAGAGGACCTGGCAAAACTTCACTCTTCCATCCACCAGAACCTCCCAGTCAAGACAGGCGCCTGTCCTGAGAGCTATGCCTCACAGGGCTGGATCTCCTTCATCATGGACTCCATTCGCAGGCGAGTTTAGCGGCTGCAGAGGGAGGGGGTCAATTAACGTTGGTACCGTCTCTCTCCTGGTGGTCAGAAGGCATGTGACATAGCCAGTGACGGCTCTGCGGCTATCCTGCAGGTTTGTGGTGTCCTGCATCCCCAGCTGGTTTTGGGGGCCTGTGGTCACACTCGAGGACTGCCTCGCTGCCTTCTTTGCTGCAGATGAGTTGAAAGGTGGGGCTGTTTAGTCATGTTCCCTAAACTTTGCTCCTACTAATTCAACTATCTAATCCTACTTATAATACTTTTGCATAGCCTAAAATTTCAAAAAATGTTCTATATATTTTATGTAATATATTTGTGTTGAATATGTTAATGAATTACTAGTTTTTCAGTTAAATTGTGTCTGCAGCATTGTGGATTAATGGACGCTTTCTGACAATGAGGCTCCATTTATTTGTTGCTCTGTCTCTAACTTAGTGATACTATGACTTTAACTATTACTGTTGCTTTAGCTAGACGGCAATCACTTTGAAAGGCTGCATTTGGGTATAACAGATGTCCACCATCCCAAATCCATCATAGTAGATTTAAGGCAGCATATGAAGTTAAAAATAAATAAATAAATACTTTATATAGTTCTTTATGGCATGGCTGAATGCATGTAGTGTAAGTCGGTCTAGATAAGAACATTTGTTAATGTAATTCTTAGTCTTGTTTTTGATTTTTCCAGGTGACAATATGTATAGCTGTGAAAGATGTAAAAAGTGAGTAAAGATGCAGTAGCAAATTAGATTGCTCTACCAATATATTTTCTCTACCTGTTTTTATAAATTGTTGTTACTATACCTAACATGACAATTGCATAAAAAAACATGCCCTCAAAAGGTGACATGTGGTTCTTTTTTTTATTAATGATGTTCAGTATTTGTGGTTTAATTTAATCTTTCAGACTGAGGAATGGTGTTAAATATTGTAAGGTTCTTCGCCTTCCTGAAGTAAGTCTGTCTTTGTTGCTTTTTATTTGTGCTTAATTTGTTTCTTATTACTTTTAATCTGTTTGTTGCTCCTTAGTAAATTCCTCTAACATAATGATAGACGGTTTAAAACAAAGAAGCCTTCTAAATGCAGACAAAAACTGCTTCATGTCATAGAGATACTATGTCTGCTAAATATGTACGTGTTAAGAACTGTCTGCACTAAACACAATTTTTTCAGATTTTGTGTATTCACCTGAAACGCTTCCGGCATGAGGTCATGTATTCCTTCAAGATCAATAGCCACGTGTCCTTTCCGCTGGAGGGTCTAGACCTCCGACCTTTTCTAGCCAAGGAGAGTCCCTCCCAGATCACTACATATGACCTTCTATCGGTAATTTGCCACCATGGTACAGCAGGAAGTAAGTGACTTCTAGGGGCCCACGCCAAAGGCGATGGAACCCTATTCTTCTAATTCTGATAACTACAATTTTTATTATTTTGTACATTGTTGTTGTGGTTGTTGTTATTTATGTCCTTTAAAAAAAAAATTGTCTAAAGGTCTATACTGATGACACTAAACTCTAACAGATCTTGAAACAATCTAACAGATCTTAGATATCTATAGGATATACAGCTTTCGGTTTAACTTTGTAATTAAAGGTAAACACGGTTAAGAAATGCATATATCTATATATATATATATATATCCCTCCAACTCTCTGTCAGTTGCACTGTGGTAGCTGTCAATGACAGCCGTGGTTTTTGTGTAAAACACACAGATGCTATCTTCTCATAGATCGATCGTGATGTTGACATGGAACTTACACTAATTTCTTCCTTGGACTCTAATCAGTGAAAGTCATCAAAAGAAAAGTTTCAACAGGAAGCAGGGCTACAGCAAGCTTTTTCCCTTGTCTTTTTTTTGTATTAAAAAGGCAACATTACTCCAAGGTGCAGTGTTTCAGATATATACATATTTATATTAAAGTTGCCTGTATTGTTTTATTTTTTTTAATGTAAAACTTCACAGTACCAACACCAGGGGTCAGGTTTCAACGTCTAAGAAATGGAGATTAATATAACTTGCAACACTCACTTTCTCTGTTTGTCTGCTCACCCTCTCTTTTGCTTATCCTCTGCTCAGGTGGACATTACATTGCTTACTGTCAGAACGTTATCAACGGTCAGTGGTATGAGTTTGACGATCAATATGTTACTGAGGTGCATGAGACCGTGGTTCAGAACGCGGAAGCCTATGTTCTTTTCTACAGGTAGGTACCTGCCTGTGCAGTCCCCTTACTCATATACTCTTGTGTTTCTTTGTGTGTGGCCTCTGAGTAATTGTATAGATAACTTGAGTGAGATGCGTTAAAATTTTCTTGCATATCTGCTACAGGAAAAGCAGTGAAGAGTCTGTGAGGGAGAGGCAGAAGGTGGTGGCATTGGCCAACATGAAGGAGTCCAGCTTGCTGCAGTTCTACATCTCCAGGGAATGGCTGAACAAGTTCAACACTTTTGCAGAGCCTGGCCCCATCACCAACCACACTTTCTTGTGTCAGCATGGAGGCAAGTCCCTCCCTCAGGAAAGCTTTACTGCTTACATAGCCGTGCATTGTTGATCAAACAGTTCTGGGCCAGCAGCACAAAGTGCTTACTTGCTGTGGTTAGGTGGACCTAACTAATAACTGCCATTTGGATGGAATTATTTAGTTTAAATGGGAGTGCAGAGGTTTTAAGTTGATGCTTTCGCTTTTCATTTGTACAGGAATTCCTCCCAACAAATACCACTACATTGACGACCTGGTTGTTATTCTGCCTCAGAATGTTTGGGAGTACCTCTACAACAGGTGATTGTAGCGGGGGGGAACCATGTCCTCAGTAGCTGTGTGCATATAATTCATACCGTACCGAATTTCTAGCCCACAATGTCTCACACCCGAAGCAAAAAATCTGAAGTGTAGCAGGATGCTTGCTGTTGTACCTAGCAATGGCATCGTGATTAAGATCTTAAAGTTTTGTAAAACTCACAACAGCTTTTCGATAAGTCAGCTCATAAAACTGAGGGTCCTTCTCCGTTTCTCAGCTTTGGAGGTGGTCCTGCTGTCAATCATCTATACGTGTGTGCCATCTGCCAGGTGGAAATCGAAGCTCTGGCCAAGCGCAGGAAGATAGAAATTGACACTTTTATCAAGGTAATGGTCTAAGCCCATGTGTTATGTTGGATTGAGTTTTTTAAAATAAAAAGAATGATTTAAATGATTTTTATTTTTTATTGTGTGATCAGAAAAGGTTTGTTTCCATTCTCCATAGCTGAATAAGGAATTCCAGGCGGAGGAAGCTCCCACAGTGATCCTGTGCATTACCATGCAGTGGTTCCGTGAATGGGAGAGCTTTGTCAAGGGCAAAGACAATGGTGCGCGCTCTCAACCTTTCAGCAGCAGAATCAAATATATATTATTTAGGAATTGAACTGTCCATTCAGCTTGTTTTTGTTATTGGTATATAATAATATATAATTCTATCTAGCATGTCTTTATAGTGATCTCAGAGTGAACCTTGGGGAAAAAGCAGTCCAACCTTGACGTAACGTCTGAAGCATGTACTGGAAGGTGTGTCTTGAATGAAGACGTGAGTGTTGGCTTCAGTGCTCTCTTTCACTCTTATCCCCAGAGCCTCCTGGCCCGATAGATAACACCAAGATTGGGGTCATGAAAGGAGGGCATATACAGCTCAAGCAAGGTGAGTGTCCATCCTGGGGCAGCACGGGGTCTAGTGTCTAAGACACTAAGTTTGGGCCCTGATTGTGGTACTGAATTGCTCCAGTTATTATGGGTAAAATGTAAAATTTCTACCACGTTAGTCACCATAGATAAGGGTGTAAGCTATGTGATGAAATAATGACAATAACCAAAACATGAGATCAGATGTTGTGAGGGTGCTTTTGGCAATTGTGCATATGCGTGAGTAATATCTGTAATATCCGTGTATATGAATCCATCTTCTTATGAGCCGGAAGTGTTATGAGATGGCTGTGGAGTGGATTAGTAAAACGGGGGGTTTTTTTTTTGTGTGGTTTCCAGGTGCTGACTATGGTCAGATCTCAGAGGAGACGTGGCAGTACCTCCACAGCATCTATGGCGGAGGGCCAGAGATTGCAGTGCGACAAACGGTGGCTCCACCTGACACCGACGGCCTCTATGGGGAGCGTAAGATCGAGGCAGAAACCAGGGCGCTCTGAAGAAAAGGAAGAGAGAGAGACAAGAAACATAAGAGATGAGTGAGTCCCAGCATATTTTGTGTCTTAACTCAGTTTCTGGAACATTCTGTTGGCAAAGTAGTGCATTGCTGGCCTGGCTGTTGATTAAAGCCCTCCCTGAAACGAAGATTGAGGATCTGGATTTCCTCCAGTTGTGCTGCATGGCCTGCAGTGTGTAAACTGATGGGAGTTGATCAAGCATTCTCCCTCACCCTACCCGCTCTGTTTTTGGTGGCATTAACACAACTGCTGATTCCAAATTGGAGAGCAAGCTAACAATCTTTTTTTCTTTGTTCAAACTATCCTCCCCTTTGGGGGTTTGAGGGATAAAGCTTAAAAATAACTTATTTCAAATGGTGAATATCTTTACCTTGGCCTTTCCTGTTTACATTTGCAAAGCATGTGTGTGACACAACCACTGCTTCATGTTTTAACCACTGTTTTTTTATTTTTTTTAATGTGACCAGATTAGGGTGAGTTTTTCCGCCTAGGCGTTGAAATTGATGCGTAGCCGTGCTATTGGTTATACCACTTACCGCCATGCCCATTTCAACCAGTAGCCTGCAGCTGGACTCTCAGTTGAGAGGAAGCACCTTGTTGACCTAAAATTTATTTGATTTTGTTTCTTGCAGGTTGTATCCTAACCCTCACTGGATCGAATAGCACTAACTTTGCACCTTGGTGAAACCATGTCGTGTGCACTTTGTAATGTAGCAGTGTGTCATTTTATTACCTGTTGACAAAGACATAATTATAATAGAGGTTTAGAGATATTATTTATTGGATAAATAAAAAAAGGCAACCTTCCAATGCATTTTGGAGCAACAATGGCAGGATCTGCTCTTGTAATGGCATTATCGCCAGATGTGTGCTCAAAGGCTGCTTTGGCTGCCCAGAATATGTGACCAGAAGAATAATGTAAGAATTAGGTGCTGCTTGATGATTGCTACTGCTGAAATATTTCCTTAGCAAGCATGGCTCTGAGCTCAAGCAGAAGTTTGTCTGGAGGAAGTCATTCATTTTTTTGTTGATGATCAGTATCTCCAGACTTTAAAATGAGCTTTATGATGCATTTACTGTACTTTCAGCTCTGTGCTATTTGCTAGGAGGACAGGATAGAATATAAGTGCTCAACCATTGGAGAATGTGCTGGAAGGGATGAATTGGTCACATCTACCAACTGGACTGAACAGGTTTAACTCAGTTTGACACTCCTGTTGAATCACAGGCTTTATCTATGCCCAGGTTAGTTACAGATGTTTGATTACACCTGCAAACCTCTGGCTTTCGGTATTGTGCAACTCATTCTTCAGAACTGCTGCTTACTTACAGTATTGATGTTTTGTGCTTACAACTCATATTGAATTCTCCATCTCCATGTCTTGTGCTTGAAGGCAAATGTGAGAGTATAATTTACGACAAGATTCCCATTATTATACCCAGCTTTCAGTAATGTAATTTGAAAAGCAGAGCCCATCCACTTAGATCACCAGGTTGCTGTGTTCTATAATTCCCTATGCGAATTGCACATGCTCCTGGAAAAGTGGCTGCATTTTTGGCTGGTTTTTCCTTGATGTAAATGGTAGGTAAAACACATGCTGGTATTTTTCTGGGCCTTTGTGACCTAGAATATTTAGTCAGTTCACTTGTTTTTATTTAATAGCAAAGATGGACAAATGCTACCATTTAAAAGATATAAGCTGCAAGACATTGATAATTTTACTCCGTTATGTTGTCAGAACCCTATTATGACCGAATGTGGATTTCTTTGTAAGTTGAGTAATTAATGCAAGATGACTTTTTGATTTTTTGTAGATTTCTTTATATAATATGCAAAGTATAGGTATACAAAAGAAAATTGTGAATACGTATTTGTGTCCTACCGGTGAATGAAACAAAAAATACACGTGCAAGTGTTTTGTCATGATTTCATCCACACCAACATGGCAGACTTCCCTACTCAATATTGAGCCTAGCATTATATTTCAGGATGAGGGTCAACTCCCCCCATTATTGTGGAAATTGAATGGTGACATGATTGTGAAAAAATTGTGATGTGAATTTGGCTATTTGCAATATACTTTTGCAATAAACATGATGCGATTGGTATCAGTATAGAAGCCACACCTTATGTTAGTGTACAGTACTGTGCAAAAGTCTTAGACTCCCTATCTTTTTTCATAAATGTAGTCTTTGATGTTTATTTTTTGTCTTCTCTGTTTGTGTGTGTGTGTGTGTGTGTGTGTGTGTGTGTGTGAAAATAAATAAATAAATAACATTTTAGATATCCAAACATCAATTTTCTGAAAGAAGAACAAGGAGTTCTGCAACATTTAATATGGCCTCCACAGAGCCCTGATCTCAACAGCATCAAGAATGTCTGGGATTACGTGGACAGACCGAAGCAAGCGAGGCAGCCAAAGTCTGTAGAAGAACTGTGGAAAGTTGCTTGGAATAATCTACCTGCCAATTGTCTTATAAAACTGCGCAACACTGTAACTTAGATAATTGATGCAGTTTTGTTACTGTGTGATTCCCTTTATAGTATTTATTTAATTGTTTTTGAAATTGTCTTTGCTATACACATTATTTTACATGTGCCTACGACTTTTGCACAGTACTGTATTTGTGACAAATGTTCAAAACACGGCCCAAAGGTTTTTTTATTTTCTCCATTAAAAGTAGATGAAATCTAAGAGCACCATTTGGCCTATGTATTTGGTAAAATATTTTTGCATTTAAACCTTTTGACAAAAATGGGGGTAATGACAGCAGATAAGTGTTTAAGTACACAGTGATTTGCTGTAGTTTTGGAAACTGCATTCGATTTCTGCCTGTCACACTAAGACAGCCCTATATCTCAAAAGTACTTTTTAGAAAGCTAAAACTATTAGAACTGTTAGAAATCCACTATTAGTTCAAACTTCGGAAACAAGCTAGTTAAGGCAGTGTACAATCCCAATAATAAGATGACAATTTATGGTACATAAACTTTTGTTCTCGAATTGTAATTGCACATAATGGATTATTATTTAATAGTAACCATACCAGTTGCCTCTGTATTGCCTGACAATCCAGTGAGTCTAAATTCAGAGCAATGGAGCTAGCTACTTAGAGATAGGCTAATGTTAAAAATAGTTTTTACATCTTCGGGCTATGAAGTAACTGGTGTATAGGTTATCTTTTAAACACTTTTAAAGCTCTGTTTTTCTATGTTGGTAATTGGCTGTGTGCTAAAGTGAAGTGTGTATAACACCAATGATATAAATGTACAGAAGAAAATATTGGACTTTTTCCATTGCTCATTGGGTTTGAAATCTGGCCCCCACACGAAATGGCATACTTTGAGAATTTTCTCTGATTCCCCTTTTGAGTAAATATACCAAGTATTTAGGACACTGATTGAAATAATGGTTGTTACATAGATTAGCTATGTAGCTTTGAGATGATATACTCTTAGATGTGGTGTTCCTATAAGCGTGATATTTCAGTAAAAATCAGTATGGCTATATGTCTTGCACAGAAAGTTAACGTCATCAATTATACTCACCGGAAAATCTGTAGAAGAATTTGGAAATTTTATTTTATTTTTTTATTGTCCTTCTCTTGAATGTTTTAATTTATTAAATAAGCACACAAATCACTTTTTACCCCAGAATTATGATGAAAACCTGTAACTGTTTCTAACATTTGTATGTTATATAGATAAGGAAATGATTCTCAGATTAGAGAGTGGAAAGAGACTGTGTGGTCCGCAACTAAACCTAAACAGTTTATGATGTAGAAAATATTTCTCAAGATTAGAACTCTTTTTGAGGAGCTAAAAGATTCATCATGGTAGGTCAATTTGGGAAAGTCTGTGGCAGTTGGCTATAAACAGTGATACACAAAACAGCTTGTGCTGCAGAGTAGAGTTAGTGGGACTGGGTGTCTATGACACATAAATATTGTAATACTTTTTAGCTGAGCTAATTATAAGCGTCTGAAGTCTCACAAAAATGTCTGGAGTAGTAACAGGAATTGTAACACATTTGAGACTCAAACTGTAGGATTGAAAGGCGTTTCTGTGAACTCCTTGTTTCACCTGCAGTACCTGATATATGAGTAGTACAAAATATGACATAAGAAATCAAACATCACCATCTAGCAACACTAAGGTGTAAATCTTTAATAAAGACTTTTTGAACAAATTCATTATTAGAGTCTGTCTGAATTCATTCTATGTGGGAAAAGTCTGGCGTTATTGCTTGCCACTGTTTGATTCATACTAATTAAATTTGGCATCTGTAAGTTTAACTTTGTACATACTAATTGATTCTGTGGTAGTTTCCTTAATAATGGCCCATGATTATTTAGTCTTACTGAACTGTACTAGGAAGTCTGTGTTGATGAACGTACTGCATGTAAATGTAACTGTGTTTGGACAGAATTGTCAGTTAAGGTTCTGAACAGTGCTAATGTCTGTGCTGGGTCCCACAAATCAAATCTAACTAATAAATGAAAAAAGACACTAAGAATAAACCTAAAATGTACAATAATGTCTTTCTGTCTGGTCTGATTATCTTTCATAAAGAAAATAAATGTTTTATACTTGCTCTGATATACTGAATTCAGCTTTGTTGTAACACATAAAAATGAAAGAGAAAAATATTTTGGTTCTACACAATGTTGTGGTATTGTACAAGCGCAGACAACAAAAATATTCACTCTAAAATCATAATCTCAATAATCTCAAAGCAAAACACAGCAACAGTCCTGCATCAAATTTATGTTATTTGGAGATTTTAATTTAGTGTCCACTGGCCATCAAGTTCAAACCCAGTTTCCACCCTGTCAGGAGGAGAAACATTGCTTTTTAACATATTGTTTATGCTTGTAAAATAAATCTTTGTCTTAGTAGAACATTCTCATTGATAGTGAAGTTGGGATTCCTACAAGACCACACACTAACACTCCATTAATATTCTATTGAAGCAACATAACCTTTTTTATTTATGGAAATAGTGCTGGTCATTCAGTGTTTTGTTCATTATATTATTTGTTTATTTTGACATTTCATTTGATATTGTGCAAGGCTGTGTGAGAGTGAGGATGACTGGTCTAGAGGATGCCAAAGCAAAGCCCCGGATTGAAATCAAAGTCCCGATTGTTTTTTTACTCCTAGTCACTTGTTCTGGCAGCGTTTTTGATGAGAGCGTTAGAGATGAGAACTGCTCTGTGATCTGGTGACTTATACTACGTCTGCCCTTTAGACATAGCTGGATTGAGTTAGCTTCCTGTAGCCAGGAAGACGAAGACTTCTTTCAGAGGAACCCACCCATTTAGTTTTCACGCCAGATAAACTCAGATAAGAGGGAAAACCCTTACTTTGTCACACTATTACGCTATTACATTATACTGGGGAGTGTGCAAGTTTTTGAAGGATGAGTGGGTGTTAATATTCAGGGGTAGGGAGTGGCTGTGAAGCAATATGATGATGTTACAGAACTACTCATGTAGCTGACATATCTAGATACAGCATACCAGCTTCTTATTTCTTCTCAGACAAATAGGTTATCACCAAATTACTGTAGTAGACCCGCTACTGGTCTACTTTTACTTTATGATTCAATGTAATCACATTTATATCATCGGAGTGCAGACAAATTTATTTTTTAGAGCTGCGAAATATTTTAAGGATTATACCCTTCCTGTGAAGATGAAGCATGCCCTAAGAATTTTATTGTTTTTAAGTGTGTATAACTGGATTTTAATCTTCCTGTTAATTTAGTCATTATCCATAGGCAAGGACACAGACTGAAGGGTTGCAGGTGCTTAATTTAAATATTGTATTGTTTTTCGGAGTGCTACTACTCTGCTGGGTTCAAGCAAGGAGTCAGACACCGATCTCAACAGGAAGACGAGCTCTTTGTTTACACAGCGGAACTGGCAGTGAAAAGAACTGACAATACAGTGTAAAACACAGAAACCCCTCACACAAACTAGCAAAGCAGTTCACGGTGAGGGAACAAAATCTTAACCACAAATGCACAAAACGATACAGCTAACTAAACTAAACTACAACACAATAACGTCATTAAAAGACGGAATTATTAACAGTTCGGGGGCCAGGCTTCCCAGCAGCCCCCTCGTGGATGGTTGAACGCCATTGGCGGGGGAAGCGCTGCTTTCCATCCCCGTTACAATAAGTTCTCAGGATTGTAAATCATTTTAGTGTCAAATTTCATTTCATTGAACAAATTCTCCTTTCACCACGGGTTTAAGGCATATTTAGATTTTTAGACCCAACTCAACAGCTGTATTTTAGAAGTGATGATCGCGACCATCACCTTGACGACCTAGGCTTAAAATAGTTAACTTATGGACCATTAATGTAAATACACGTCTTCATGTGATATATTAATAACGAAATGTAAAGAGTAACACGTAAACAGACGAGGTTCCGGTAGTTTCCAATTTTGAGAAAGAGAGAGAGAGAGAGAGAGAGAGAGAGAGAGAGAGAGAGAGAGAGAGAGAGAGAGAGAGAGAGAGAGAGAGAGAGAGGGGGAGAGAGAGAGGGAGAGAGAGAGAGAGAGATTTAAAAGAGTGATCAAAGACTAGACGAGCGAGATTCATTAGGCACTTCTTCTGCGAGAGAATTGACCGACCATGCTGATTAATGACGTGTTTTCAACCTTCATTTTATACAGCACGCTTCTTATTCTTAAAATGTATATCATTGCAATTATTACCGGACAAGTAAGACTACGTAAAAAGGTGAGTGTGAGTTTTAAAAGTTATTGTTTTGTGCTGGTCGCATTTTGCACATTTAGAATGTCTTCTAATAGCATATTTGTACGTGTATCACCCTCTTCTCTTTTTGAGAATAAGAATGCGACCCTTACTGTTGGATGACATCACCTGAACGCCAGGAGACATTATTTATTATTGAATTGGTTATTCTTTCTTAACCTCTGATTTAAAAGGCATTCGCGAATACCGAGGATGCAATAAGACACGGCGGAGTTCAGTTTCAAAGAGAGGATCCTTACGTTGAACGGTGCAAAAGGTAAGACAGCATTGGAAATTATCCACTTGGATAAATCTCGTACGTGTCGGTCTTGTTTATAGCCTGCAAGAATTCATGTGGTGCCTGACATTTTAAAGTTTATAGTCATCAACAAAATTGCCAACAAAGTTTAATTAAAGAAATTAATGTGTGTATTTTGTATACTTATACCAACAGTATAATCATAATTTAAAGAATACTTTTAGTACTTTAATTAATAATTAATTAATTATTGTTTTTTGTGGCGAAAGGGGGAGGGATAACTGATTTAGACTTTATTACTTTTCGGTCAGTGATGTTTCAGCATGCCGGCAAATTATTCTCGAGAAAAGCATGAAGGATTTTTCCCCATTGCAAAAACTTTCCGTTGACTAAGCAAAATTGCCCCAAAGAGAGAACTTGTCACGCATATAAACATAATACAAAAAACACTGGCCACCAACCACAAACTATAAAGGATTTTATGAAAGTTATACTCTTGATAACCCCTAAACGGAAACGTTAACATTGCTGAATTCACCTAAGAAGCGTCACCACCCATCAAAGAATAGCAAAAGTCAATCCTTATCTAAAATATCTGAGCTGGTATCTTTGTATGACAATATCCCCACTTTATTTTCCAGAAAAAGACTCATCAGTATGGAACCACAAATTTAGAAAAAAAAATCTCTGAAAATCTACCATGATACCATCTATACCACCATGATATTCAATTCAAGAGCACAATCAAATCATGGGACTTGCAGACTTTGAATTATCTTCCTTCATTTCTTTAAATTCAGTACAAAACAAAAGCTGAAGCTCTCATCCAATAAGAAGAAATTACTATGTTATAGTTCCATTATATCAACTTTTAACCATTCACCACTAACTATTATACTGCTTTTCCTCTTCTCCTTCGTTGCCCTCACTAATGTGCACCCATCCTGTATGCCTCATCTTCTTGTTCAATGTACTATATATATATATATATATATATATACACACACACATTGTTGTTTATTACTTGTGATGTATGTTACCATCTTCACTGGTTGCCACTAATCTGTGCTGGTTTGGGCCAGAAAAGGAAGTGGTCTTCAGAAGCTTGTGAAGGTGGTGAACAAGCTTTTCGCATGAACACTCAGTGGTAGCTTATGTCACCATTGGGGGGAAAGTCGGGAGCTCTCCTTGCTAAACCTCAGGGAGGAGATATTGATAACTGGCCACCCAAGTGAAGTGCTCAAAGGGTAGGGGAGGATGAGGAACTGCAAACATGTGGGAGCAGTGTGGTGAATGGCCTGATATACCAGGACTAAGGTTTTGAAGCGGATGTAGGTGGAAATTGGAAGCTAGTGAAGGGAGGTAAAAAATTAAGGATTATGTAATTCCAACAGACAAAGGTTCAATCAATCAATTTATTTTTATAAAGCGCTTTTCACATGTTTCCATGTCACAAAGATGCTTTACATACAGAGAAATACAATATGTCCCCCAAAAAGCATGCCAGTGGCAACAGTCAATAGGTTGAGCCTATTTCTATGATTTCTGATCAAAATGAATTTCACTAGACCTGAGCAGTATGCATATGATATACTTTTTCTATAGGGACAGTGAGAAAGAACATTTCTTCCTTCAACAATGCATTCAATTCCATGATTACAACAGGCATTGGGCATTCCAGTCATAGAAAGCAAACAACCTGAACAGGAGCACCGACCTCATAGCCTTGCAGCTGGGGCTGTTTTTTTCTTCTTTCTCTTTACGCTCAGAAAAACATCTGGCCCATAATACTACTCTTGCTCTCATTTTGGAGCCAGCTGTGACTGACTGGGGCATTTTATTGAGGCAGCTCTGGGCGTGAGGGGTAAGGAAGCACTCTATGTGCTGTATCCTAGGTTTAATTACGATTTTGTAGATTTGACTGGGACTTTGTTGGGTGATCAAAAAATCTTTCAGAACTTTCTAGAGTATGAGTATGCCTAACTGGAATGTTTCCTGAGTGGTGGGTTAGGGAGGGAGACTTCACTAGTAGAGGTGTGTACATGGTGCTTGTGTTTAGCGACTCATTGCTACGTAGTGTCATAGGAGACATTCAGTTGACGTCGGAACAATGACTACAGACTTGCAAGTGGGATCGAAGTCATGGTACATTTTTGGCTGTCTGTTTCTGCCTTGCCTTACTGGAAATGTGTGGTTGTCCCAGCTTGTGTTCCCGGATGTGAGCCGTGAAGTCCTTTCAATGCTGGGTGTTAGTCAGGAAGTCTGGTCAGTGTTTTTAAAGGAATAATTACAATGAAAAGCAGATTTAAATGGAGCCCCCTTTCTAAAGATTAGCTGGCACCTCCTGAATATTCCTAGTGTGTGACATCTCTGCTCTTTATAACACAATTTTCCTGGTGTTCTATTCTATTATAAATTGTTATCTTAAAATCATAAAAATGTGAAATGGACTGTGAAACCTGTGTGCAGATATTTGTTTTTGGTGTGAGACGCAGACAAAGAAAAACTGAAGGAATCTTTTTGAGCTGTATGCTCAGCTTTTCTTTGTGCATGTTGAAGAGATTATACATTTTTCGCATTAGGTCCAGCTATGCAAAGAATTTCCTTCTATTTGTTTTGTTGTTTTTTAGGGCTCATCTCAATGACATGGAGAACATATTCCCCTTCCTGTTTCTGGGTGCAGTCTACTCCATGATGGGACCTGCTTTGCCCGTCGCTCGCATCCACTTCCAGGTGTTCTTTCTGGCTCGGATTGTTCACAGCGTGGCGTACTTGTGCGCTCTGAAAGCCCCTACTCGGTCCCTGGCCTACACCATCGCCCAAGCACCCTGTGTCTCTATGCTAGCACAGATCCTTCTCGCTGTGCGTGCCTACTGGTGAAGTTTCTCCCCCCTCACCCAGAAACATTTTAAACAGGTACCATTCTGCAATGGGGGAACTAGCTCATACCAGTGTAGTTCTCTTCGTATTCTAAAGATATATATTAATGTCACTTTACATACATTTTTTGATAATTTTATAATTATAATTTTACATGATTTTTTCTTCTACAACATTTTGCTCAGTATGTATGCCAGTATTTTAAAGAAGATTAAATGCAATGAATGCCTTCCATATGTGTTTTAATGAAGATTGTTTTCGTACCTCCTGTAATTTCTTTTTACCTATGTCACTTGATGTTTGGGAAATGTTTTCTCCAAAAACAGGAATGATACATTGACTGAAATTGCTAGATGCTGGCCAAGTACATGGGATTATGTTGGTGAATACATGTACTATTGCTTTAGTCAATGTGCTTTTCGTCTGTTTATTGTGCATTCGCATACACATCACTGTAGCATCGCAGTTGGCGCTGATACATATTGAACTCCACTGCAATTACCTAGGAGGATGCGAAACTTGTGAAATATCCCGATGGTGCAAAGGCTGTCTGTTTTCCAGTATTTAGTACTTTCGCTGTGGTAAGCACTGGAGTATGACTTTCATGTTGGCAAGGGTTGTTGATGAATGGTACGAATGTATCTGATGCATAGCTGAACAGGCTGCAGTATTTTTAAATTTTCCTATAGGGTGTTCAAATGAACATAGTCACAGCAAGGCGTTGCATAATATTACATACGGAGTGAAGTTGTTATTTGTTACTTTTTCGACTGCTTATGTCAGTTATGGACATATGCTGCCTTTTTCGCCTCCGAAGGCAGGATCTTATTCTGCATCAGACAGTGTTACCAGAAATGTTTCCTACTGCTCAAATCACTTGTCTGTCTGCTAACATGGTGAAAACTCAAGACAAATATTTTAGAATTTGTCACCTTATTTTACTTCATGCTAAAGAAATAAAAAGAATATATAAAGAAAATGTTACCATTAGTTAATTAGTCTTTAAGTGCAAGCTGTAAGTTGTTTAACAGAACCTCGATTTCAACACATTTTGTATTACGATTGAACCATAATATTATAAATGTTAATATATGTGCAAATATATTATTACTCTTATATGTATATATGTAAACATTTGTTATATGTGGGGCAGCACAGTTGCTCAATGGTTAGCATTGGTGCCTCATAACACCAAGGTCCTGTGTTAGAATCTGGGGAACTGTTTGTGTGAAATTTCTGCCGATTGTCCAAAGACATGCATTTTTGGTGCAGTGTTGCCTGTGAAATTCACTCTGTGTGTGTAAGTGTATAACTGTGTCTGTCTTTCTCTTGCCCTGCGATTGACTGCTGTGACCTGTGTCTGCCATGTTCGGCACAACCCTAAATTTGGCTACGCTTTTGTGGAAAATGAATGAATGTATGAATGCCTTAAACTCTTAAAAGGTTTCATGGTTTGTTACTACTAGTGTAGAATGTTATACATTTATTTTGTAATATAATGTACAGCTACTTTTATAGGTTTTAATTGTGTTACATTTTGAAACATATTTAAATAAATATATTATCTATTGTCATTTTGAATATGTGTGTGTTAATTTCTACATTAACTTTTTTGTTGTAAAAAATGTAAATTACAAATAGTAGTGGATGACAAATTATAAAAAAATGTCTGCATTTACAAGACTGTTATTGTTAGAAAATATTGCACACAGTGAAGAAATTGATATCAGAATCATAAATATAACCTTTAATGAATAATACTTGAATCAAGCAACCCAGGTACACATCCCCCTTCCTCGTCCTTAATTACATTTTTGCCCTGCATAATCCTACAAGAAACCAGGTTGTAAACATACATATGACCATTCGGCTAAGGTTCTCTTGAATCATGTGCATTCCATCTACAGATTGCTGTACTAAAAAGGATGGTGCTCCTAGCCACTTCTCAGGCATTCACTGCCATACTTCTTGTTGCTTTGTGTTATAGCTCCCTGCTCGACTTTGTATGAAAAGATGTTCCCTATCAAAGTCTCTGCAGATTTTTGACAATGAAAATAATAATGTCTGTATAATAGTTTTATAGTTTTATATTTTTTTATGTCCGTCTGACCCCCCCCCACCCCGCTTGCCTGAATGCACTAATGCTCTAAAAGTTGATGTGAAAAACATTATATACGTAAATAATGTTCATTATTATTTTCATATTGTTTTTTAAATTTTGGCAGTCTCCTCCGACCGAGGCTGGCCAAGCTTTGCTCCACGCCTCTAGCATCTAGGGCTTATTTCCAACATTCTTCTGCCAGTTACGTAACCGGATCCAGTTGGACACAATCCAAGGGGCCTTAGAAGGGTAGAGGCAGACTACGTTTACTTAACCACTGAGAATCTGATGAAAAATTTAGTTTGCGTCTATGGGCAGTTCATCCTGATATGCGCACATACACATCCACTCCAGATATTATGGATTAATTTTACACTTATACACAGGCACATTTTTAAATATGTACTAAGTTCATATGGATTTCAACTAAAGTCAGGATAACCCTTCACCATAGGTTTTCTTTGAGTTCAGGGGTGGCACACAGTATTATCATTGTAGCATTGTGTCGAAAATACCTCATGATGAAACCAAATGTAAGTAAATGGCTTTGGACAGAAACGGGTTTGAGCTATGGGGATGTAACTGAATGTCTGAGTGCTTGTTCTGTCTTGTTCTCCATTTGCGTGCTGTGGCTCTAAGTTACCTGTGTCCTCCAGGCCATTAACTGCACTTTCTTGTCAGATATAGATACTACAACAGATAGATACTTTAGAACTGCTTAAACATTGTTATATTTTAAAATGATTAGTAACCTTTTCTTCCAAGAGCTGAGTTAATATTTGCCATAGCTGTGCTTTCAGTATTGCTTAACCCATCAAGTATGTTTAATGACTTCTGCCTTTTAACACATTTTCTAAGAACACAATCATCTGAAATTTTTACATCAAACAGGGTGATAGTATTTGATCAAACAGTTTCAATTAATTCATAAACTTGACACCTTTGAATTTCTTACAACCAAGTTAGATATTTCCACACAAATAAAGCCTTGTTAGTAAAGATTTAAATCAAACAATGGCTGTACATACACTCCCAGTGTGTTCTGCCATCTGGTGGTAAGTGTTGTTTTATGCAGGCTTCTTCGCTCTGCCATAACAGAACATTTTCAGAACAATATGCAAATGGAAGCTTCAGACTTGCAACCAAAATATCCTGCTGTAAAAATGATAAACCGAATAAGAGAGCCTTCTAAGCAACTGAATAAAATGATATAATAAAAAAAACTGAATAAATAGATGCATTAGACTATAAACAGCTAGTTGACTAGTAGGGATCGTCACACATAATATCAATTTTCAAGCTATTGTTGTTTCAACAACAAACATTTTTTATGTCCAATTGTCTGGAATATCTCGATTAGGAAATGGAATAAACCATTAACTATTATTCTAACGAAATGTCTCAAGCGCATCGTAAGACCGCAGCTGTCAGGTCAGCAGCAGTGCCACGGCGATCCAGCCATTCCATGGTGAACTAATGAAAAGTCCACAGTTACTCAATGCAAAGGGCAGTGCTGTCATTGTCAAGACCATGTGACCTGTCAAGGCCCTGATGTTCAGCCTCAGGTGTGTGTTTCTTTCCATTATTTTCATGGCATCTGAGGTGACTTACCTTTACAATTTAACTATACCATCAGGCAAATCCTTTGTGATTCAGCTGGGGGTATTTTTCTTCCATGTGCATTTGTCTCTTTGTTGCCAACATTTTCATTGGGGAAGTGTGGTAAGAGGAGCATAAGCCATGGCTTATGTGTGAAACCTAATAGCATAATGACCATATGGGAAGTAGTAATGATGAAAATTGTGATTTCCCTGGCCTGGTGAGGGCTGTGTTATGGTGGGGGTCGTAGGACACAACTTTCTTTTATAGTGTCGTCCTTATACCAGGAATGCTTCTAAAAGGTGTGGTAGCAAAACTGTTTCCAACAAGCTCATTTATGTTAACCTGTAGTTGCCAAAATGTGACTATTCCAGTGCCAACATAAATAGGCTACACTCTTACTGTCGGCATTAATAAGAAGAAATTTCATATTTTTGAAGATAAAATACTGGTAACCTAACGCATTTATCCATCATGATTTTGCAGTTTATATGAGACCAAAAGTGTAAGCAAACTATTTCTCTATGTCTTAAGGCAAAGTCTTTCCAAATATTTTTATACTGTTTCATCCTTAAAACTGTAACTCATGCTTCTTCTTCACTGATCATTTTCAGATGTTTTTTATGGCTTTATCATAAAAATAACGGAAATTTTGTTTACTAAGTTGACAAGGATAGGAGCTGTGTCCAGAGAGTTTAAATTTGAGTCAGGTCCTTTTGTTATGGATGTTAACTATCTGGGGCTAATGGCGAAAAGGACAGCAGTGTTCTCCCCCAATTTAAAATCAGAAAATTTGTTTATGTATCTTGGCATGCTGCTAGGAATACCACCACACGAGGAGGCTGATGAAGTACGATTAGTTTCCTCCAAACAAATCACATTTGAGTCACCTGTCTCTTTTCTCTTTTTAGCATATAAACCACTGTAACAAAGAACCTTAATATCTGATATAGTAATAAATTCTCTGTTTATGGCCAACCAATGGCTGCCGGATTATTTCAATAGGTACTATGACACAGGGGTTAGGAGTGATGGATGACTCAGTTGCACTTTTAAAATCCTTAAAATCCTGCTCATGCCCAACTCTGACAATTTAACTCCAATAATTTTTCCCCAAATAATCTTTTCTATGATTTCATTTTACAAGGCACTGTGGAATCCTACTTTAGTGGACAAACACTAGTAACAGCAATTATAATTTGCCACAAGGCAAACTCCAAAGAAATTAGTCTCAAAAGAGTCATCACAATCTTTTAAACAAAATAACGGAATAACATTTTTTAAAAGTAATGTTCAATTCTGAAACTCTCACTGAAGACGCCTGACCATTCATCGCCGAATATCAAGATGTTCAAACGGCTTTTTTGGTATTAGTTTTTTTTTTTTTTTTTTACAATAGTCATGTATATCCTTGTCTTACTCAAATAGGATTATTTAAAGTGAATTCCAACAAAATGAACTTGAAAAGACAATAACTGAAAATTTGTATAATATAAATGATGGAATGGCAATATAAAAACATACTATTCAAACAAAGAAAAGCTGAAGGTAAAGAAAAAAACATTAAAAAACATTAAAAAAAAAAAAGTTTTTACATCTTGCATACTGTATTCGTCTTGAACCTGTTTAGACAATTTGTGTTGTGTTTCTGTAAAGCGTGGCATGGGGTATTGGGTTTGTAATTTAGCCCTGGTGGCTTTGGAATGCCCAGATAAGTGCTTCTAGAGTGTTCTTTCCCAACAGACACTTTCAGTCTCTCGCTGGGTCTGCGTGGGGCAGCAGTAGCACGCTTAGTTGGCGGTGGGCACCCCGCTCTGGTGCAGGCTGTACTCCTTGGCCTTCAGCCTCAGGCTAGCAATGCTGCTGGCCATGTTGACTCCCTGACCAGCCACAGGCACATTTGGAGAGCTATAGGAGGGGACGGTACTGAAACAGAGAAGCACAATGGTGCATTGGCCAAAGGTCAATAATATTTACATGTTCTATTCTTCAATTTAGATTTGTCACTGAGACTGTGATACATAAACTGTTGATATTGTTCTATCCAACCAATTGTGCAGGTAAATTTTGAATAAGATGTAGATTACCTGTAAGATGTGGATGAGGACCAAGACAAGTAGTCCGAGCTGAGCGGGGCAGGGCGTGGGGCCACTGGCTGTTCGATGACCGCTTCCTGATTGTAGGACTTGAAAAGGTTGGCAGAACGGCTAGCCAGGACAGCCCTCTCATTTCGGCGAAACTTTGCCCTTCTGTTCTGAAACCATACCTGAGAGGTGCAGGAAGTGTGTTGGTGTCATTTTATCATATATAATGATGTCATTTTAATTTTTTTAAATTTATACACTTAAATATTTTTATATTTTATCTACACTCAATTTTCTTCCTAATTTTATATTTTTAAGTATAAACCATTTTCTCAAACTTTAAACCAAGTTAACGTGTTCAGAAAAAATAAATATCAGAAAATCTTGTCACTGTACATGCTCAATTGAAAACATTGTTCATTGCTTGTTACATTATAACTACATGTCTTAAACTGAATGTGCGCATATTGCAGACCCTCCAAAGTAAAAAAAAAAAACAGGACAGTTATTAGCAAAAGTCAATATCATACCACTGTCGCACCTTCCTGTGGCAAATTGATAAGAGTACTTTCACCATAGTGGGACATCCCCACTTCCTCACCTGCACCCGGGCCTCGCTCAGGTTGACCCGGCGGGCCAGTTCCTCGCGCACAAAGGCGTCAGGGTAGTGTGTGCGCTCAAACACCCGGTCCAAGGCCTGCAGCTGGCTGCTGTTGAAGGTGGTCCTGCTGCGACGTTGCTTCTTCTTCCTCTTTGTCTGGCTCTGTTCAGGGCTCTGACCGTCAGCTGCAATGAGGGGAAGGATAGAGAAAGAGAAGGGAAAGGTGAGGGGAAATGGAACAAGGAATATGAAAAGGGTCAGTGAACAAGAGGAGATATAAAATATTACCGAAATTTTGAATGGAACTCCTGATGCTGAAACCCGAAATGTGATTCAGATGCTGTCTGAAATTTTTATCTGGAGTCAAGATGATGCAGTGGCAATCAGGCATGAAGACAAAGTTGTAGTCCACAGAGTTTACTAAGAGTACACGTGCGCAAACGCATGTCAAAACAGGATCAGGATGGAGTCTGCATTTCTAACTATTTACCCCCCCCCCTTATACTATCTCAGAGGGACTTGACAACTGTACACATTCATTTAGTCATAAAAAAACAGTCTTGTTTGACTATCAAGGACTCATGTGGTTTTAAACATGGAATTCAGAATCCTTTGCTTAATGCACTCGATAATGAGTGTACAGATACAGTCAAATTACATTCAATAATGCAATAATAATCATAAAGGAATCAACTGAAGTAATAGTAATCATATAGTAATGATAATCATACGGTAATGCAGTGAGAGTGATGTACAGTGTTGATTATATGTATTGAAAAAGAAAGGTTTTCACTCTGTTTAGAAGGAAAGCTTCAGATTGAGTCTGGATTTATTACAAACACAAGACATACAACACATTCTGGAATGGAGAGATGGTTACAGCAGAGTGCCTAAGTCTACTGAAGCATCTCTGATGCACACAGGCAGACATGGCTTTCTTATAGGCCAGCATCAAAGACAATCAGTCAACAATTTACATACAGGACAAATGGATTTCCCCGGGTTTTTTACAGAACAATAGACAAGGTGCTACCACATAGTGATAGCAAGGGATAACTGAATATAGAGGGGGTAAACAGCCTGGCACCCAGGGTCATTTAGCAGCATGCCAGTGAGGCCATTTGCTTAGGGGTCTGGGCTTCACCCTCCCTCTGGGATGGGTTATCTTTAAACACAAGGGAACAGGCTGACTTAACAAAAATTTAATGGGCAAAAAAAAAAAAAAAAACCTTCAGGAAACGTAGTGTTATATTTGTACAGTAGATGTGTATGAATAAGTGATTCAACAGCTGGTGGTGTATTGGTTAAGGTGACAGGCTTACGAAGCTAAAATGTAAAGAAAATGCTAAGAAAACTAAAATGTAAATATGCATAATATTAACATAATATGATGATTAAGTAAAATATTAGTGCTAATACTAAAGCAGTCAAAGGTGACTTCACGTTGCTTAGCTGCATCACTGCTAATAATCGCCTCTCATGTATTATTGCTTTCATAAAACTGATTCATAAGTTATGTTTGCAACAGGAAATACAGGAGATGTAATTTAAACATAAGGTTTAAATCATAGCATTTAACGTCATTCGTTTAAAGTACACCCTAACAACGTTTATTAAACTGTAACCATTTAAATATTTAAAATTCAAAATGTAACAAACTGCTAATTATTATTGTTTAGTGATTAGGAAGTGTGTGTTATTGTTTTATAACATCACAGCTGGAATGCAAACTGATCAATAGAAATGTGGGGCCTCTTGTTTTATAAAGAGTTATAGACGAGAGATGCATAGAAAAAGGGCCTCGATCCGGCCCCTGATTATTAACCTTGCTTGTTATCTATTTTGGTAATCCTTTGGAAGTTAAATATTGCCAATTGTAGTGAATGATGTTGTTCAATGAGCAGGTTCATGCAAATTCAGTTTGACAAATGGATGACTGAATGGAATGCCATCAGAATCCTATTATAAACTTATAATAAATCCTATTATAGTCCCATTGTATTTCAGCAATGATTGTGGGATGGGACTGCAAACTGGATATGAGGCTTTTATAAATATATTTAGCAAGCTTATTGGTAGCCAATGTGGACCAAAGTGACAAGCATTGAAAAAGTGATTCGAGAACCACTGGGCCTAGCTCTGGAAAAACTCACGTAATTATAATTTTTCCCATACAATAATAAATTGCTATACTGAAGAGCCTTTGTGAGAATGTCTTACTCACTGAATGTGCTACTAGCTACTAGTACAATTTCAATCTATGATTTTGAAGACAATATAATTCACTAAAGATGAAAAAAAAGAAAAATAAGTGAAAATTGGGAGAAGGAATGTTTTTAAAAAGCTGTGAGGACTTTGAGTTAAGTCTGTCATGTTTTAAAATCTAGAAATGTTTAGCGTTTATTATAGACATACATTACAATTTTAGGGTTAGGGTTATTTCATGGCAAATTAAAATTAAACAAAACATTTTTTTATTTAAATAAATACCATGCTTTAACTTTCCTAAACCTATGTGTACTTCAGTGTTTACTTAGCTGGCCAAAATACATAGCCAACAACAACCACAGTGGATCAGATGGAAAATTGGTAAGACACTAATGGGATTTTCAACAAATTTGGACCAAAATAGCATTTTTAAATGGGCTTTACATGGACTTATTTTGAATAGAGAGATGTGTTTTTATTTTGACATTAATAGGACACTGCATATATGGGACTGCAGAGGACCCTGTGAAGCTTTACAAAAAGAATACAGGCCATAGAGGTGAGGAACTATCAACAATATGGCAGCTCTCACCACTAATAGGTTATGCATAACACACGGGGCCTATGAACTAGCACTAGATGGACTGCCAAACGGCATAGGGGCCAGGACTGTTGTGAATTACTTCATTCGTCTGGCACCAAGCCTGGCCTTTGCTAAGGGTAGGCACAGCCATGTGCTTAATTGTGGCTGGCATTTATCTGAAAGCTTTATGATGTGTGAGTTTTGGATATGCCTTGGGTTTTAAAAAAACCTGTCCAAACACCTTAAGATTTGATTTTAAAAGAGAGGGGAGCAAGAATGAGAGATGGTGCGATACAGAATTTGCATTCACCAGAGACCTGTTGTTAAATGTTTTAGTTATTTTCTAAAAATAGGAAAACCCCTTGTTACTTATTGAGCTACAGTCCCCCACTGTGGGCCGAATCCATCCAAAACTACAACTTATTGTCCTATAAAATTAGTCATGTGAGGCCAGGAGAAGATCCTACTGAATTTTTAAATTATTGTACATTTGTTAATCTTGAAATGAGTAGCAGTGTGGGAACCAGTGCTTTCAGCTTTTGCTAATAAATGTGTGTTCAACAAGTAGCCCCACTTGCTCCTTCACATCCATGTCACACATCCGCATTCATCCAAGATGCACTGATATATGTCTTCGCATGGTCATCAGGTCAAATGTGTCGTTTCTTCCTTCCCCACATCCAGTCATCAGGAGCTGGCTGTCATTCAAGCACAGTCATTCCAGTGCCCCCAGCTCCTAATTATCAAAAAAAAAGTACAATGAAACTTGATGCTGGATATATAGTTAAAAAAATTTTTAATGTCTAAAATGTTTAAAATCTAAAAAAATTCTATGAAACTTGGGCTCATAACGTAAAAGCATCTATTTCCTCCATCGGAACATAATCACAGGAGGGAGTAATGATATTGATTTTTATTCAGATGACCTTTTCAGTTATTTGTGTTAGACCTGGGCCTTTGTAAGTAATGTGTGTTTTTCCTCCAATAAAAATGGACTCAAGAACAGGGACACTTTCCATGCTCCAAAATTGCCCTAAAACCCAAAACCACTATCCAACAACATTCAATTAGAGCCGTGAAAATGCTCGACTATCTGAGCTCCTAAAGTCCAGTTTTAACGACACTGGCAAACTAACAGCGAAACGAATACCTCTCTGGGACTCCTGCTGAGAAGTACTGCTCACATGCTCTTGTTATTGTTCTCTCTTCCTCCCAGATATGGAAGCCCAGATGGATGGTTGAATAAAATACCCATTAAAATGGGTTTAATTATGCCTTTTGAGTTTACTGCAATGCCTTACAGTTGCATGGAAGTCCTCCAGGTCAACCACAATTTTACTACATGGGTCTGGCCGCGGTCCTTCACCACCGCCATATAGGGAGGAACTCCACAACTAATTAAATTCATGCCGACAAGCATCTCAAATCTAATACAAACAAGTAACTAAAACCTAGAATACATGGTTGGTTCAGTGGGTTAGGGTGAACATGAAATTAGAATAGCGCATGTCTTACTAAAAGTCCTTCCTGAATTACCCAACCCTTTGCTCTGGAGTACCCTAGCCTGCCAGAATATCCAAACGCTTTGAAAAGTTGACAGCAAGCATTAATTCAAGTCATATGTTGCGCCTCTGGATAAAAAACAAACAAACAAACAAAAACCAAATCAAACTAAAAATTTTCAAGGACCAAAAAAGTAGTTTGGCCACCACTACTCTAGCACATTATTAATCCTGCTCGTCTCTTAAAACAAATTCTGCTGCGCTGGAACACTTTATGTTAAAATGCTAATTGTCACTATTTTAATGAAAAACTATAGCATGTGTGATTTGAAATACGGTTTGTCCCCCCCAGATATTGTGAAATGAGCTCCTACTGCTCAGCTGGAGAGGGGATCGGTGAATGCAGTCTTAGATGCAGTCTTGCTGATTACGATGCACTGCCTACCACGTGTCTGGGTTTAGCCAAAAGTATGAGCGAGTTAAGGAAACAGTGAATGTAGAAATTCCAAAAATATAGCATGACTAGGCTTTTAAAAGCTTTGTTCGTACCAAAAATGGGACACAAGTTGTTGCTTTAGCATTAGAAATTACGAGGTGTAAAGATACTGGTCAAGTTGGCCAGCCGTCCCAGTGTGAGGCAATGGTAGTAACCTTGTCCAAAACAAAGTGTGCTCCTACATAATGCCCAGCAACACCTAAGCGTATGTAATAAGAGTAGAGAAGGATAGCAATAAATTATGAACAAGATGATGTCTGTGTCAATATCAGCACCTTGGTTTTTTGTGTGACAGCCCGGCAAGTCATTTCCTTGACAGTGAATAAATGACAACCCCTCATAACTCTGCTCATGAGATTAATCATAACAAGTGTTCATGTAACAAGTCTTCGTTCAAGACATTAAAACAAAAAAAGACCTGGTTTGCTGGTTTTGTTTTCCTGCCCGTGACTGGATATCACCACTTAAAGTGGTCATGTCAAAGCTTTTGATGAAAGCATAGTAAACTCAGTGTATAGTATACTGACCAGCAAAAGACTCTTAAGTTGCTTTTCCTACAGTTTCAGTCGTTTGATACACCAAACATCTAATAATTTGTGTCCTCCAGGTGCCTAGATGAGAACCTGACATTTTAAGAATTTTCTCAAATAGTATTTAAAAATCGCCACTACCACTACATTTTTGCCTAAGTTCTCGTAAATATAATTGGACAGCAAAGGGATTTTACATGGAAGAAAAAAAAAAAAAAAAAAGTTCCTTGCTCTAGGCCATTCTTAAAAATCCCACAGATGTCCATGCTGATCGAATAACCCAACCTTTGTTAAACCATGAAGCAGTCAAAAAGGCTTTAAAATAGTGGACTCTTCTGCAAATGAGGGCTCCCCCTTTGAAAACCAAGTCTTTGGTGTTTGTCATTGAGTCTGTAGAAAAAAGGCTCACTTCATGGCTTGACAACAGTCCAGTTTTTTCTTCCTATACCTGTAATTGCAGGCTGCCGAAACTTGAGTCGGGCGAATGCCGTTTGTTCTAAGAAACTGTTCCCCTTGCAAACAGGATTTTCCTTGCGTGTGAGCGCTTATGACCCACCGACTTAAAGGCTGGCAGGACGGCGCCTCTGCACATCTGGTTCAGTGTCAAATGCTGGCGCCTGGCTTGGCTGTGAGGCCATAAGAGCACACCACTGGTAGTGTGACCTAAAGACGAGCACTATGAACGCGACAATAATTGTATCTTGAAAATGAAAGCATGGATGCATATTATATATTTAAAATTTGGCCCATGACTTTTGTTCCAAAGATCTAAATAACATTTTTAACCTTGTAAGTTATAGAAATTTCGTTCATCACGTCATCTGCATATGCTAGGGCAACAAGGGCATCCCATAAGTAAACAGTATTATATTATTAAACAACCGAAATTAGTTTCGTTCTTTACCATTAAAAGTGAAGGGAAATCTTTACTGTGATCTTCCTCACACTGAACCTACTTTAAAGTAATAATGAACAGTGCGTAGGTAATTGAGGTCTCAGAGAAAAGATGCCAAAACAGGTATCCTGAAACAGTCTAAACAGGCAGGTAATACTGCTTGCTAAAAGTAATGCCCCTTTGGCATTAAAAACCCCCATTGTATTTCGTGAACTTGAGAACGCAAATGAGACCAATTAGTTAAGTTGCTACGGTATACTGTAAGTATTATTGCCAATTCCATACGCAGATATCCCTTAAAACCGCAGCAAAATAAATTAAGCTTTTGCCAAAACTGAGGTGGATCCAGTATCTGGTCGTCCTTTCGTGCTCGAAAAGCATGTTAAAGATTCCAAGATTGATAATTAAATTAGCAGTGGACTGATGAACGGATAGTAAACAATGATTTACCTAAATATTTCGACTTGTAATCCACTTGAAAAATCGTTGACTCACACAGACGCACAACAAAGCCACGGTAAATTCGATCGGAACATTAAGATGAATAAACGACCTAAATGTATTGTTGCAATACTAACCTACCTCTTTGTCTTTTGCACAATACGTACTGTATAAAAAATATGTAATATATGAAACCTACAATCAACTACTATACTTCAGACAAGCGAAACATCAATAATAACCCAATGCCCACGTGTAGAAGAAACGCGTATATTACGTTGATATTCACAACCACTACTATTCGATTGAATTACAGTAGGCCTACTGGCATGAAAACTTTCCAATAAACATTTACGTAATAAACTATTGGTTTAGTGGTTTGCTGTTTAGTTTGGTGACTACTGTTTAAACGATAAATCAAAACTAAACGTGCATAGGCCTTTGTCAATGAAGTTCGAAGTTCAGTTCAAACGAAAATCAAACGTTTTTATTAACATTTTTCGAAATGAATGTATTGTGTGCAGTAGGCCAGCGCATTTTCTTAGTGCAAGCTCAGCAGAGCGCTACGTTTTACAGCTGCACTTTTTCATTAACGGGAAGATACTTTCACACCGGGGAAAGTCAGAATCTGTTTCCAGTTGTCGCGGATTAGTGGTGATTGGTCTTGTCACAAACTTGTAACTCAATGCAGCAGATCTTTTTAAAAAAAAAATAATTATATAATATTTATTTATTCCCGATGAAGGAGGCTTGTCTTTATTTAAGATTTAAAAAACGATATACCGGCAACCGAAATAAATGGATTTCTTACAATTCCCAATAAAAAAAAGTATGAAACATTAATCAAAGACATGGCAAATTAATAGTTACAACGCATTGTGTGTAGAACTAACGTAAAAACTTCTAATGGGAAGACCGAATTTATTTATTTATTATAATAATCACGCTATTGTAAGTTTG
This sequence comes from Hiodon tergisus, assembly GCA_025775045.1. Classification (NCBI taxonomy): domain Eukaryota; kingdom Metazoa; phylum Chordata; class Actinopteri; order Hiodontiformes; family Hiodontidae; genus Hiodon; species Hiodon tergisus. The sequence goes on along the minus strand of JAOVYW010000093.1, from coordinate 5,143,689 downwards.
ACGTTTAATTTTCGAGGCTGCAAAAATAGTGATGTAACAAAACTACACAGCGGTAATAAATGGTAATTTCCTATTCTTTTTTTTAAAAACCAGAAATAACACCCCTTTTTTATTCATGATGTTAAATTGCTATTTAACTTGTTAACCGTCACTCACCTCTATTGTGAGGGGTTTCTTTCTACTTACATAAGTACAGAAATTATGTATACTGTACGGCCAGTTATGTTTGAGAAAAGTCAATGTTTGCATAGATCATGTAGTCATGCATGCATAAATCATTGCTTAATCAAGGACACGACGCTAGCTTGGGTTATGGATCTCACACTTAAAGTTTGATTGAATCCCTATTCTGGCGAACAGTTTTTTTCTTCCGTCGGATAAGGATTGCAATTTTAGCAATGGCAAATAAAAACCTTGACTACACAGGAACGCTAGATCTCAAAGAAAACTGGATTGCTCAGCTCTCCTACAGTATCTCTCACTGAAGGGGAAAAGAGAGAAGTAACGATAGACTGCAAATAACAATCAGTCTGGTAATCAATCAAGTCGCCCATTCTTTATTTGTTTCGCATAAAAAATTATTTCGTGACCTAGTATCGGAATACTGGGATGATATATAGCCAAAACGTGTCCGTAATTATAATTATTTCTAAGTGGAAACAAACGTACTACTTACCTTTAGAACAAAAACAAATTTACCCCCAAAGTCCATTTAAGTAAAAGTAGGCCTCGACACTGCAGAACCATCCGGAAAAGCGAACTTTGTCTCCCCAGAAAACAAACGAACAAACAAACCACGATGTAAAAAAGATAGTAAATTAATAATTAATAATATAATTATATATTGGTGGATCCCAATTATACTGTTCTATTTAATCTAGGATGATGATAAATAAAAATGAAGATGAGCATGAGCATGATAACCAAAACCCCAAAACCATTTAAAAAGTAATTCTTAATAGTTGGCCTAATGATTCGGTATGAGATATCATGTATGTTGAATACTAATACGATAGTAATATAATTTAAAAACTAGACCTATGTGTACCGTAGCGATCAGATTTGAGGGAATATCCATTGTAGGCTACTGCTGGGACTAAATTAAAACTTAATGCAACCCGTTAATGGAAATTAGGCTGCATAACTGCATTTAATAGATCTTTCTTTCTAGGCTAGTAAGATACTTACAAAAACAAAAAACAATTTTATTGTTCCCCATTTAATGGTTGTCCAAATTATATCTTCATTGGGGTTGACATAAGAAATCTTTATGAAGACACATAGCTACTAATGAATTAATTCTAAATTAATTAAATACACAATTACACATAACGAATAGTTTTAATTCGAAATTTGTGCGAAAAACAGATCATTAGTCTATTAGATAACTCCAATCCTGCGAAAAGGACTGAACTTGTAATTTATGAGGTGTAGACTATTTAAACAGCAACAACTACGATACCTGTAAACACTTTTATTATATGTTCAAAGTGTTAAATGAAAATATTCCTCAGCGGGACTCAGTTGCAATTAGTTTCGAACAAACTTACATTGAGTTATGTTATCAGCTTCAGGGTTAAGATTATCTCCTAATGGTTCATGAAAATAAAAGTGAACTTCTGGAGCATATCAGTCAAACGAAACAGTGAGAAGTGTTAGACAGGGGTTTTAAAAGCTGAATATAAAAGCTACCACGTACATTAAAATGTGTTTTCCACGTATAAGCGGTTCAGTTACATTCAGTTCGACCGTACAGTTCTAATAGTCAATAACTAAACAATGTAGTCTTCTAGGAATATAGCTGTTGCATAGACCGAAGATCATAGAAGATGAATCTGGTGTTAAATTCTTGAGCACCGCCCCGTACTGTCATTAATCATTTCGTGAGCGCTGCACAGACCACCGCGTGGTAAGCTCCTCATACAGTTATCTCCTTTCACAAAATTATATTAACAATAGACACTTACTATCCTGTAAAGCAGCTTCGCTTCCGCTGCTCATGCCACACTGTTCCTGGAGTCCTTTCTTGACTTCCCTCATCACCGCAACTGGCTCCTTTATGCCGTTCATTACCGATACTTCTTCCAGGTCCAGAAGATGGCTCACGCTGAAGTTTTTCCTGTTTTGACTCCCGTCAATTGAGTCCATCCTGCTCGGGGTAGTAGGAGCAAATTGTTTATCCACCAAATACTCTGAATCCATCCCTCTTTAAGGCTTCACCGACTTCAGCTTAGACTATATTTCGCTCTAAATTGTTTTACTCCTCCTCTACAAAACTTTCTCAGTTGATGGGACCACTTAAATGAAGTAAAATGAATCAATTTCCCCTTCAAAATCAGTTTTCTGCCTTTTCTTCTGACCTCTTTTTTGAAAAGTAAAAACAATTTCCACACCCCCACGAGTTGTACATTCTCCTCCCCTGTCCCGTGCCAAAAAGTTAAAAGTTTTCATTTTTTCCATCACCGTTTGTTTCTCCAGAACCTCTGTCAACAAATGAAAATGTATGAATCCTTTGGAGACCGAGGCTGTGTGACTCAGTCATCTTTGCACGACCGCACTCTTGAAATTTTGTAAGAGAGGATCTGACCCATACTGACACTTGGACCTTATACTCGTACTGAGGTTAAAAACGTTTGTTCCCTTGTAAGTACTAGGCTGAGTCTAAGATCTTCACTACGAAATCAGCACCAAGTTCCCGGAGGCCCCCAGCTTTCTCTAATAAGATAATTATGTCCTCATCTAAATTTTCCAAACTTAATTCAAACCCCAACGATTTACAAGCGAGAGTCTCTAATTAAAACCAGCGGTGTGTGTTTTTTAGACTGTTAAATTGAATAATCACTTGCCTTTTAACATCCACTAAACGCTCCTTGCTTTCCACCTTTAGAATAAGTCATTTTAAACCAAAATGAAGACAGACAATTAGGGACGCGCTCAAAGTCACATGAAAAGCTTATTTATTTATTTATTTATTTATTTATGTGCCTATTTTAATACGTATATCATAGGCGTATATTTTCAACGTTTACTATATTGCCAAACTTTTAGCATTTAAGCACAGGCCCCCGAGGGTATTACCTGAATTTACAAGCTAATTAAATAAACATCCATAATTACATAATTTGAATCATGTGTACTTAAAAACATTACTGAAAAAAATATGAATGTCTTACTACCTAAAAGCCTAAACCTAAGTGGCCACCTAAAAACCACGGATGACCATGGTTTGGTTTTATTATTTTTTAAACAAAAATAGAATACCTGGGTAATCTGTAGGCCTATTTAATCCTTGTATAGTTGTAGTGAGGGAAAATGAAATTATGCAAGGTTATTTTGATTATTAAAAGGGTAGTGCTCTGGTAATATTTTACTGAAGTATATTTAAATTAGGGCTATCTTATTTTCCATTAAAATATTACATAATGCAAAAAAATTAATATATATATAATTTATTTAAAATAGTTGTATTATGTATTCATTCAAACGCTGATTGAAAGGTTTTGTAGCGAAATCTGACCTTTTCAGCGGTCAAAAAAATCCGGCTCCCTAGTGAAGACGACATTTCTCCGTTTATAACGGCTTAAAGGGCACGCAAAGCTTATTTAACACGCAAAGATTTATATAGCGACCCACGGGGGGTAGGGGTTACGTTTCTAAACTTTGGGTTTTCTACAACACAGGGGGCGAACGGAAACACTAGATCTTTCAGTCATCCGTATTATTTTTACTCTTCCACAAACAGATTTTTCGTGGCACCGATAGAAAGGATCCAACAAAGCTATTTCCAAAATGTAAGTTCCTGTTCCATTTCCTACAAAAAACATAGCAGTATTCATATAGCCTTTCAGTGTCAAAATAAAATATTTGATTGCACATCAAAAATGTACCATTGGCAGATTATCTTGGGGCTTAAGCCAGTATGAATATAGGCCAATTACATTTTTAATTTGTAATTTGGTAAAGGTATAAAGTATGTATTTATTTTTCTCAGATTCTATTAATTGAATTTTGAATCATCCATAATTACTGACATTTCATTGTAGTATTGTATATTCAATTTTAATTATGAAAAAGGCGGACTTGAGTTTGTCCTTAAGAATTTGATTATTATGCTGACATATCAGCCATCCATATGTATGATGAAGAGTTCATTGTTTTCAAGAAATATAATTTGAGTAAGAAAACTCAACACACAAATTTGGAGGAGGCCTATGTTTAATACCTGTTCCAAAAAATCAATTTACTGGAAAGCTTTCAGGCTTAGACTCAGAAGGACAAAAATAATAATTGCAACAAAAATATTTCTTTATTGTAATTTAGAAATTGGTTCCAATTTATGTTCATAGTTTGATACTCCTGAAAATTGTGTTAGATTGAATTGCTCCCTGTATCGTAGGACAAGTAATCCACTCCTGCCTCAGTTCTCAACTGCTCATCTGTTTCCAGAGGAAGTCATAGGAGTTTAAAATCCCATGGGGTTGAAGGCAACCCTGCGCTGATTTTTTGTACACTTTTACCATGCATATTCCTTATACTTACAATTTCCGAGCAGTGCTTTCAGTGTAGATACTTCCGCAGCTAACAATTTTGTACTAAAACCATAGGCAATTAAAAACTGCAGGCGCGTATGCAATCTAGAAATTAACATACAGGAGTGTGTCTCGTGCACAATATACACAACAGACACCAATAACTTCATTATGGGCTACTCATATGGGATTAAGTGTTTATTTTATCACATGAGCAAGGTGCTTAACAAGTAGAACAGCATGGATCCCAGTTACCTCTTACCATTTTGTTTTATTTCAATTTGATTCCTTGGATTCCCAGTGAAAATGAAAATAACATTTTCTTCATGTATCCTTGTCTTATTAAATTTTTAGGGACATAAACAAATCTTTGTATTTTGTGGTTTGCTCTTAACAAATTCAGGAATGTACAGTTAAGATGTTCAATACAATTACTGACAATTTACAGGATAAATTAATTTGTCTTTTCAATAAGGTTTGAAATTTACTAGATTTTTTTTAGCAAGCTGCATTACAGGACATGTTTAAAGTATTAAACACGTTCATGTAATGCACCGTTATTTGTAAATGCCTCTCATCCTGGCTTTATATTTATTCAAACAAAATATACACATATACTATATGTGTCTGTATGCATGGTAGTATATGGAGAAAAGAAACAATCATGTAAGGCCTGGGGAGAACTCAGTCATGATGTTGTGAAATTAATTATTGTGTTTAAGTTAGAATGATGATCTGCTATGAGTTCACTGGAACATTCCCTCCTCTGTTTATAGACTGAATAACACTGATGACTACTTGCGCACTGTCTTTATAGTGTCATCTAAGTGCAATGTAATGACCCGTCGCAAGCAAGAACAAGCAAGTGCATGAATTATGCAAAACATCAATAAAGATGATCACTGAAATGACTTGAATTTTTTATTAAGTATTTGCAATGAGGAACATGGGAAATATACATACTGAAATTCAGTATTGATTTATGGCTGCCTTGTCAGTATAATAAATTAAATAAAGCATATAAAGAGATAGAAAAATCTGTTTTTTAATATGTTGCTTATAGTTACGAAATAATTAAAAGTGCAAAACTATTTAATATATGTGGGGTAGATAAACAATATATTTACCCAATAGGTACTTCTGACGGAAATGTAATGAATGTTCTGAAAATCTATTTAATTATGATTTGGCTAAAACTTTGTAGAATGATTGCATCAGGATGTTTTAATTTATCTAGTTTAAGACCGTTTAAACCCACCATCTAATACGCAGCCCCTTTGAAAAGTGGGTCTTATATCTGTTTGCCATTTCTCTTTGTGTGTAACACTGTCTAGTTTTACTAGTGACAACTTGCTTTTCTCCTGACTAACCCATAGGGCCCACTGATGCATCTATTTACTTCAACTTCGCTTTAGAGTCCTCGAAGTTGTTTGTGGAGAGAAATTAATATGTGGTTTGAGAAGCTATGGCTAATCTTGGGCATAGAGGCCACTATTGGGGGTAGATTAAGGAATTTGGATCCCAGTAGAGTCTTGGGCACTGAGGCTCTGGCGTTTCCCCCTTATTGAACATGGAGATGGGAGAGAGGGTCTCTAGTGCCCGAGAGAAGAAAAGGAGAAGGAGAAAAGAGAAATCAAAGCCTCACATATTGGATCCAGATGTGGCCCCCTTCCAGCACAGCTCACTCAGGCAATTTAATTAAATTCCTTGAGACAGCCAGGAAGGTTTTCGTGATCAAATTTCCATAGCTGTGCCCCTACACTGCCAGGCCTGCTCTGTCTCTCTTTTTCATGGAATCAACAATGCCCACCCCCACCTCCAACCAAATATGTAATAAATAAAAAAAATCCAAACAATAAAGACAAAATTTGGGTGTAGAAGACACTTCCCTTAGACCTTTCCATAACATGCACACGCAATAGCAACATCCTACATATTCCAACACGTATTTCCCAACTGGCTAAAACATGAAAATGCTAATTACAATGACAACAACACAATGACTAAATAGATCATGAAGAAATACTGTAAACTACGGGATCCCAAATGTCCAGCCTATAAAATGAACTAATTATCTCATTGGTATGAACAATACTTTCTTTAAAAAAACAACAATTTTATACCTTTGTGAAGTTTTATGGAATCCTTATTCTGTGTTGAGTGTTGTGACGGTTGAGGTTTGAATGGAATCGATGAATGGACATTCTGACGTCTTTAAGAGGCCAAGACCTTTTAGGGACACTGATAATGTGGGAGCATTTGGCAGTGGAAACTTGAATCTCAACGTGGTTGAAAAGCAACCTCCCCACCCAACCGTGTGCAGGATAACTTACGTTATCTTACCTCTTATCTTATCATAAAGTCCATTTTTATTAGGATTAAAAGGGCTGTGGTTATGGAACAAGGGTTGCCAGCCTCAGGTCACAGTATCGGTATGTTTTTCTTCACCTGGCATTTCCAGGCCAAATTTGAGGCTAATTGCAAAGTAGACTCTATGGCTGTCTGACCCCTTAATTAGAGAATTATCTCTTCAACAATATGCACCAAATACATTTTAACGACTGGAAAACATATTTAGCATTGCAATGCAGTCAGGGGGTTATTGTTTATTGCTTGCCACAAGGTGACTATAGATATAGTCACCTTGTATATATGTTCTATTAACACAATTATTAACATAATTCAGATTTACATTGAATAGTTCTAGATTTCAGCAACAGGACGAGACAACAAAACTGCTTGATTTCAGGCTTGCTATCTCTTGCACTTTCAAAGTGCCAGTCAAACCCGATCATATTTTTGAGGCCGCATAAAAGTCACTTGGGGTACAGTTATGGTGATGTCAGCAATCAGTCAAAAAATAACAAACAAAAAAAAAAAGCCCTGTACAACAGGTCTTACATTGAGTAAGGTCTGAGATAAATAATGGCTCTTATTAGCCTTAGTACTGTGTTTAAAAAAAAAAGATTGACGGTACATTATATACACATTCTCACAACTCAGCACATGATACATATATGTAATGTGTAACTGCATTTATAATAACAACAACAATTTAAATATGCCTTCTTCTGGCAGTCTTGCGTTCAGATAGCAATACTTTAATTAATTTATAGGAGTTCTGTTGCATGTATTAGAGAGCTGGGTGCATATAGTGCACAAATCCCAACTACTCCCAGAATGGGTTGTACAATGTTATTATTGATAGGGATGAGTATCATTTGAAATGCTTTTTAAGACATGATTTGTGGAGCGTTTAATTACTGCTATGTATCAATTAAAAAGTACACAACATATATCTCAAAGAACATAAAAAAACATTGTATGTGGTAATAGTCATATTACTGTCTAGATAGTATACTGTTTTTTCTTTACATGGGACTAAACTAAACTTAAATGACTGTGTACTGATGGATAGCTAAATAATGCAATGCAAGAGTTGCTCTCATGAGCCTCCATTAGAATTCAGTCAGGAAGTGACCTCCTGACATGCACACCACGATTGCTTAGGTCACCCTAGGGCCATTTTTATTGGTCCCAATCCCATTTGTCAGGGCAAATCAATGTGGATGTCTAACTTAAGGATTCAAAACCCTGCAAAAATATGTTATACACCACTTTTTTATAGAGTCATGTATAGGGTGTGTAAGCTCAGGCCTAGAAAGACATGTTAAACAAAAACAACAGTATGGCATCCTTAATGGGCTTTCTGTACCTGGGTTGGAAGGTTGTAAATAAACTGTAAAGATGGGTGCCTGTGTGTGTGTGTGTGTGTGTGTGTGTGTGTGTGTGTGTGTGTGTGTGTGTGTGTGTGTGTGTGTGCAGAAAGTCTTTTATAATAGCTATTTGAAAATCAAATACATTATTCAGCCTAAAATCACAATCTAACTTGATAGATTATCTGGCATTGCAGTCAGCTCAACATCTCCAATAAGTCAAACATCCAATACATCAGCTTTAGGAGAAATGGCTTTTCAAAGATACTAGCATCAACTAGTCTTAAGTATATTGGTTTCTTCCTCAAAAGCACAATACAGCTTCATGGTGCTTCTGTTTCTGTTGCAGCACACTTGTACCTTTAAAATTGAATTTGTATTTCGGTCATTACTCCTTTTGGATTTCTTGATCTGTCTTGATCTTTTTTTTATTGATGAGAAAAATAACTGTGGAAAAATGGTTGAGATCCCAAATTTAAAAGACACACTCTGTTATGTGCATTAGTGAGAGTATGTTTGAAAAACGTTAAAATATATACTTTTCCATTTATTTATTGAACAAAATGATCCAACATTCAATTTCCTTGCTGGAAAAGGTATAGGAACCTTCAAAATTCAGTTACTGGTGGCACTCACTCGAGCAGTAATTACTGCAACCAAATGTTTCCTGTAAATGCTGATCAGTCCCACACATCAGCTTGGAGGAATTTTGGCCCATTACAGACCTGCTGCAACTCAATGATATTTGTGGGCTTTCTTACATGAACTGCTCGCTTCAGGTCCTGCCACATTTAATTTGAGTTAAAATGTAGACTTTGACTCTTGCCAGTCTAAAATGCATTTATTTTCCTTGAATATTTTACAGCTATACTTGTGTGTTTAGAACTGTTGTCTTGCTACATTACTTACCTTCTGTTAAGCTTCAGTTCACAGACGGATGCTCTGACATTCTCCTGTAGAATTTGCTGGTACAACCTTGAATTTATGGCTCCATCAATGATGGAAGTAATACAACCCCATACCATGATACTCCCACCACCATGCTTCCTAGTTGGGATGAGGTTCTTATATTGGAATGCTGTGTTTGGTTTTTGCCAAACATAATGTATTCCACCTTCTCTCCAAAGAACATTCTTCAAGTAGTCTTCTAGATCATCCAGGTGGTCTTTAGGAAAACAGGTCTTTGGAGATGGACCATAATGTTTTTGTCGGAGAGATGGTTTGGAGTTGGTTTGGATATCCACCTTTGCATACCATTCTCATTCACTGTTTTCCTGATGATGGACTCATGAACACTGAGATGAGCCAATGATCCTTAGCTGTCACCCTGCGGTTCTTGTGACCTCCTGGATTATTGTATGCCTCAGGAATCTCAGACAATGACACGCTTCCACAAACCTATGTGAAGAACAGACCCTATTGGTGGTGACCAAAGTTAATGCTTTTTATGTAGAACAGGGCCACTCAAACTCATAATTTGACTCCAATTATCCCCTTAATCAAGCAGATTATCCTCAAGGTTTGCATACTTTTTCTGACAAATAGATTCTATATTATATCTTTTCGCTCTATAAATAAATTAAAATGTATATATTTTGGAGTTTTTCACTTTTTGTTTAATCACTTTTTTCACTTTTTTAGTACTTTTATGATGATCTGATCACACCTTAAGTCAAAGGGGGGAGACAGGGGCTAGGCAGAATGCTGAAAGATCATCACAGAGCTAGCTTCCCACACACCAGCAGAGCATGTCTTCTCAGCTTCCCAAGTTACAGATCGATGATTGATTGGTGGAGGAAAAGCACCTTACATTCAGACTATCAATCTTCTATACATATCTGTCTTAGTTCCTCATTTGGAAAGAATTTTGTTTAATCACACTCACAAGAAACTAAGAAAGATTTTCAAAACCTACAGCTTAATAATGATTTGATGCTTCCTTCCTGGTTCTCTCTTGCATGTTGGTTTTGCGAGTAGACCCTTGGGTGGTAATAAATCACAATGAGGGTCTCTGGCTGAAATCTGAGAGGCCTCCTCTGTTAGGAATATAGTGTAAGAGCTGGAAAGAAGCTTGACTATACTACTAAGATCTCCAGAAACTATGAGAAAAAGTTATATTTAACCAAACACATGCAAATTATATGCTCAACTATGTTGCAGTTTTGTTTTTACTAGACAATTTAAAGATGGATGTAAAGGGTATGTATACACAGGTCAAAATATGGCTAAAAAAAGTAACAATTGCATCACACTCTATTTGT
>JAOVYW010000093.1:5109482-5120577 GCA_025775045.1 Hiodon tergisus | reverse complement strand
AAAAAACACTATAAAGAACTGGAGTATGCAAAAAGCAGACCGTTTAGATCAAAATTTCCTGTGCTTTCATTGATGAGTTTGATCAGATGTGTCAACAGGTTTATTTTGTGTTCAAGCGAGCTCTGTTCCTCAGTATGTCAGCACTTCTTTTGGAATGACTAGGTGTTTGACAGTGCAATTACATGACCATCATTGCTCCATTCCTGGAAATTTCTGTTTTTTAACCTACCTAAGATTATAAATATTCAATGAACTTCATTGTTTAATTTGATTTTTTTAAAATATTCCACTCTTGAGAGACTACAGAACCTGCCGTTGAAGCCAAAAATGACTGTGCATTGTGTCATAACTGCAGGGTATTAAGTTATTTCTATAATGCTGTTATCATCGGAAGATATTAACTTTCAACAGTTGACCCTGCTTTTCTCAGTATTAAAATTTACTGAAGTTATTCGTTTCTACCAAGTACATTTTCTCACTAGAGGCCCAGTATTGAATACCAAACATGAGGCTAAAAATTATCACAGTACGAATCTATAACTAGTTTTTTATTTTGACGGACTTTTACTGAGGCCTCCTGAATTGATAACTATACTGATAATTGATAACAGATTTTATTTGACAAAATTGACCTGAATTATCCCAATATACGTGGTAAGTTGTACCCTAAGTTCTATTTCAACAGTGTACACTACTTGGGGGGCCAATTCAAATTCTATACAACCGTTCTATACAATGAATTAAATTTGGCACAACTCTACATAATGGGATGCTGCTCAAGGCCATAGATTCATTATATAGGGCAGTTTCAACATTCAGTGAACTTGTGTGTCCATGATAATTGATCATGGTATTTCTTTCATGTCCCAGACAGATTTGCAAAATTAGTCACACAAAATACCCATCCAAACTCTGATGCAGGACTGTAGAGAGGATGTGTTAGAGAAGAGATCCAAGAGTCTCACCTTTTCCCAAGAAATACTTAAAGAACCATCTGGTGTGGTATTCGGGATTCTCCAGATGGACATCCGTTCGCCTCCAGGTTCCCGGGGTGTAGTCTGTCATCTACAAGCCCAAAAACACCAAAGACCAGAGTGCATGGCTGTTTATCTGAGCGGTATATATACACTAACTATTGCATTATATGAAATGATAGGGCTCAAAATACTTCTATTAACTAAAAAATAAATACAGGTAACTGCACTTTGTGATGAACCAGACATATTTGTATTTTCACACTGTTCAGTTCAGGAGAAAATTTATATATTTTTTTCAAAATTCAAATAAAAAAAATGTAAATGCATGGCTGCAGTAGATTGCATCTCAAATGACAAAACAAAATAAAAAACATATACTACTCAAGATTGGAATTCTAAAGTGACAAGTTTAACAAAAAGAGGAGGAGCTGTTATGTGTGGATAATCACATAAAAAGTGATAAGAAAAAATGTTAAAAGAACATGTAATGCTGTGAGTAAGGGCTGAGTAGTGCTAAATAATGGACAACTAATGATATGTTTGCAGCACTTCAATCGGATGTTTACTAACTCCAATCCAGTTTGCATCTGCAGCTCTCACTTTTCTTCTGAGAGGTTAAAATACACCACTCGTTGTTCATCTCAGGTGTAAAACAATTGAAAAGGGAGACATTGTGTACCCAAGGGAGACATTGTGTACTTTATTAGGTACACCGATTAAATAGTGAGTTCCTCCCCATGTTGATCCTGAATTATTCTGGGCATGGACTCAACAAGGTGTCAAAAGCGCTTTACAGGGATGCTGGCCCATGTTGACTCATTGCTCCTTTAGGACTTGCAAATTGGTTACTGATCTCTACTCCAGATAGCTCGGTCCATCTCATCCCACAGATTCCAGATTGAATTAAGAGCTGGTATCTAGGTAGGCTGCTGCAGTAAGCCAAATTTACTGTCATGTCCCCTGAACCATTCCTGGACATTTCTTAGACTTGTGGCATGAAGCATCATCCCACTGAAAGAACCAGTTTGCATATGGATGCACTGCTGCCATGAAGGGATGCACTCAGTCAGCAACAATGTTCAGATATCCTATTCAAACATTGCTCTACTTGTATCAAGTAACCCAATGTATATTACAAAAACAACACGGCAACTGCTACTTCAGGAGTGAAACTCGGGTAGGTCATTAGCAAGGTACAACCAGTTCTGTGTTGATATGCCTCCTTCGGCACCATTGTTGTACTCAGCTGTTACTTGACTGAATGTAGCCTGTCGGTTACTCTGTGTACTCTTAGTAGGCCTCTTTTATAAACAAGTAATTTCCATCCAGTGGACATGCTAGGTGTTTGTTGCCCGGTGGACTATTCCTGATACACCCGTGACAGCCTGAAAACTCCAGCAAGGTTTCTGTTTCTGACATACTCATACAGGTGAGTCCGGTGCCAACTACTATGCACCATTCAAAGTCTATTAAACCTTTTTTCTCCCTATGAATGCACAAACACAGAATATCTAGGTACCTGCCTACCTGCTTTAAATAGCATAGGTTGAACACACAAAACGCTATTTTCCTAATTCATGGAAAGCGGAGTGGCCACTCATGTGTATAACCATGCTAGTTTGTTGCTAGCATGATGCAGTTAGTAGCTAACTCCTTTATATTCAGATAAAATAAGGCTGACCCAAAGCTTGCACTACGTTTATAACATACAGATAGGCTGGTCCTTAGGAATAACTTTTGCTTTAAAACCGACTAGTTGATGATGTTCTAGTTGTGACTAACCTAAGCAATCCTATGTTTAAGTTAATTCTTGAGGGAGGCTAACTAACATTAAGGGTTGAAACAGGTTTGAACTTATACTGTTGCTCCTACTGTCTGATGTTTTTGATGTTGTCCTCCTTATAGAAACAATTAAATACAGCTCGGAAATCCACTCCACCCCCACTAGCCTGTATGTACAGGTGAATCTCAAAAAATTTGAATATCGTGGAAAAGTAATTTTTTCCGTAATTTAATTAAAGAAGTGAAACTTATATATATTCTAGATTCATTACACAAAGTGAAATATTTCAAGCCTTTTTTAGTTTTAATCTTGATGATTACAGCTCATGGAAATCAAAAATCCAGTATCTCAAAATATTAGAATAAAGAATTTATAATACAGAAATGTCAACCTTATGAAAAGTATGTTAAGTTATGCACTCAATACTTGGTCAGGGCTCCTTTTGCACAAATTACTGCATCAATGCAGTGTGGCATGGTGGGAATCAGCCTGTGGCACTGCTGCTGTTATGGAAGCCCAGGTTGCTTTGATAGCGGCCTTCAGCTCATCTGAACTGTTGGGTCTGGTGTCACTCATTTTCCATAGATTCTCTATGGTGTTCAGGTCAGGCGAGTTGGCTGGCCAGTCAAGCACAGTAATACCATGGTCAGCAAACCAGTTACTAGTAGTTTAGGCACTGTGGGCAGGTGCAAAAAGGAAAAGAAAAAAGGAAATCATCTCCATAAAGCTTGTCAGCAGATGGAAGCATGAAGTGCTCTAAAATTTCCTGGTAGACAACTGCATTGACTCTCGACTTGAGAAAACATAGTGGAACAATACTAGCAGATGACAGGGCACTCCAAATCATCACTGAATGTGGAAACTACACACTGGACTTCAAGAAACTTCAATTATGTGCCTCTCCACTCTTTCTTCAGACTCTGGGACCTTGATTTCAAAATTAAATTTACTTTCATCTGAAAAGAGGACTTTGGACCACTGAATGGTCCAGTTATTTTTCTCCTTAGCCCTGGTAAGACTCTTCTGACGTTGTCTCTGGTTCAGGAGTGGCTTGACACTAGGAATGCAACACTTGTGAAGCTCTCCCAAGTTCTTGAATCGGCTTTGCTTGACAATCCTCTCAAGGCTGCAGTCATTCCTGTTGCTTGTGTACCTTTTCCTACCAGACTTTTCCCTACCAGTCAACTTTCCATGAATATGCTTTGATACAGCACTCTGCAAACAGCCAGCCCTTTCAGCAATGACCTTCTGTGGCTTACCCTCCTTGTGGAGGGTGTCAATGAGTCTCTTCTGGACAACTGTCAAGTCAGCAGCCTTCCCCATGATTGTGGTTGTGTGTACTGAACCAGACTGAGAGATTAAAGGCTCAGGAAACCTTTGGAGGTGTCTTGAGTTAATTAGCTGATTAGAGCTCTTCTCATGTCGACATTTCTGTATAATAAATTCTTTATTCTAATATTTTGAGATACTAGATTTTTGATTTCCAAGAGCTGTAAACCGTAATCATCAAGAAAAAAGGCTTGAAATATTTCACTTTATGTTAACTTTTCCATGATATTCAATTTTTTTGAGGTGTGAGGGATTTAATCTAGACCGGGCTCATGTCATGAAACTGCATATTCACCAGATGACAAGAGCAAGAAGAGCTGTGAGCTACCAAATAAAGGAGCTGCACTATTTGTCCTGTTAACACCAGTGGAATGCAGCACAGTTCAAATTTAATGGACAGATACAAATTCTGAAATCTAATACTGTTCTGGTTAATCTTTTAACAGATTAATTCTGGAAATTAATTGCATTTGCCTAGTTATATATAACTTTTAACTTTCAATATTTAACAAAATAATATAATGAAAGGCATTAAAATATAAATCCAACAGAATTATTATAATAACACAGATTGATTTATGATTTGAGACTACATAATGCTAGGGCACTTACGATGAATTTGAAAAACTATTATCAAATTAAAGATGGTCAAAAGCCAAGAGGGTCCATTTCTTAATGAATATGTTCAATATCTCTAAGTAATTCATAAGCTTCCAGCAATGTTGGCACCTGGCATTACAGTGTTAGTTTAATTTGGGGAAATCGTATTAAATTCAGTGAGAAGTTATGCACGCAGCTCAGCGAGTGTACGTGGTCATGGAACCTAATGACATACACGCCAATCCCCTTTGTCCTAGTGGAGATTTACTGAGTTCCTGTTGGGTGATAGCAGATAGTCTGACAAATGTGAGTGACACACATCTTTCTATCACTGGGTAGTAAAGGAACAATAACTGTGACCTCCAGAAAAACTTATTTTTTATGTGTCACCTTCGTGAATGCTTTTGTCTTATCAGGCACATGTTGCTTCATACCAGCTATTTAGCGATAAGTCTACATGATTGACATTTTTGTAATCTTCCTGAATTTGTCCTGTATTGGTCTAGAATGAGTTGAGGCACATGCTAGTGGTAAAACTTTGTCTCCACCATCATTCCCCTTTGCAAACCACTCCCTGGCCCTGTTTAACACCTTATCAATAACTACAGGCACAAATCAGCCGAGGGGAGAAATCTCCAGCAATTGCCCTATTAACTAGTAGAGTTACAAGCATTTTGATTGGATTTGATTGGAAGGCACTGGCCATGTTTCTGGGGGTGTGTTGGTCTGAACCCTGGGCCAGGGCCATGCAACAGCCACAGAGACTCAGCACTCTGTTAGACACATGCTGCAGTCTTAGGTTCCGCACAAATTTCCATCAATCGTCTCTCACATTCTACTGTGCTGTCATAAAGGGGGAAGTTCAACAGATGTCTTCGAAGCATGTGCAGGACACTTTAAATTTTAAAGCCATGCTACTTTCTTTAAAGGATCATTTATTTTTGTGTGAAGATGACCACAAGAGCTGAACATAAGCATAACTATAAATAAGAAAAAAATAATAATATTGAATTCTCCGTTCTAAGAAATGGACAAACTCCACCTCATTAAGGGCCACAATTCCAACAGCATGCTTCGATATCCTCCAGTGCTCTGGCTGAGGGAAGAAGCTGTTAATCCACAATCTAATGCACAGTTTTCACAGGAGTTCCAGCCGTCTCTCCAGTCCCTAAATTCTCTCTTTTTCACAGTCATCGACATCCTTGAATGACTGATTGTTTTCTAATCCAGCTCTTTCTATTTCGCCATCAGCTCTGTGGTCAGGTGGTTGGGGTAACTAATTGCATTCGATACAGTTGCTCATGACATGACCGGCGCTGTCACTCTCCATCGTGTCTTCCTTTTAAGGGAAGGTGCTAGACCGTTTCTGGAAAAGGACATACTGACAGATGGCTTTGCACTAAAAGACTAAATCTAACACAAGGGAGTTTGACATGCCCTATTGTGGGTTGTCTTTAGGTGTTAAATAATGTTCCAGGTTGTCATGGTGACTGTCATGTGCTTCATTTCAATAGTTGGGGAAGAAAAGGAAATGGTGCGTTGGAGATTGAAAGCACTTGTCAGGAATGTTTACTCACTCAGCCCTAGAAAATTTCTGAAGGAGAGATGATCCATGAAATATTTATGATTATAAAATCTGTTTGGTATGATTGAGAGGCAGCCCTGCTGCACCTGTGTGCTTGTGAAGACAGGAAGATGGTAGTATTCACCCCTTGACATTCTCCTGGCCCTGCCATCTCCTGATGCTGTGGACTTAGAGATCAAAGCGGAAGTGAGACAGGGTCAGAGGGGAAAATGGGCATGTGTTCACAACTTGTGAAGCAAATTTGCCACTGTGAGGACCTAGTAGAGCCAGTTGTTTGGAAACGGTAATCTTCTGCTTCAAGCATTCAAGCACAGAGAGCTGACAAAAACCCATCTGCTGAGCGATTCTTTGATGGACCAAGCCGTGCCAATAAATAAATGAGACGAGCAAACTATGGTCGGGAGTAACTTTCCCACTAACGGCATTCAAGCTGCTCCTGCAGTTTCACTTGCAGTTTCTGTTTGAGCAGTTAGGACCCAAGAAGGGCTGATTGCAGTCACAGTATACAGACGGGGGAGGACTTGTAAAACTAAGAAAAAGTAGCCACTCAGACTCAGCACAGTTGGCTTAATCATTAGAAATTCAGCAATAATTTAGGTTTTAACAAGGGAAAAATTAAGTACCATTAAGTAGAAGCCGTTGAATAACTGAAAATTTTCTTATGTACTTTCGTAAAAATATTATGTATATATATATATATTACACCAACAGGAGCTATTACGACATCCCATTCTAAATCCATAGGCATTAATATTGAGTTGGTCCCCCCTCGTCAGGCAGGAAACGTTCTCCTGGCAATCGCCAGGCCCAGACTCGTCCATCAGACTGCCAGATAGAGAAGCGGGATTCATCACTACACAGAACACGTTTCTACTGCTCCAGAGTCCAGTGGCGGTGTGCTTTACACCACTCCATCCGACGCTTGGCATTGTGCTTGGTGATGTAAGGCTTGCATCAGCTGCACGACCATGGAAACCCATGCCATGAAGCTCCTGACCCACAATTTGTGTGCTGATGTTAATGCCAGAGAAGATTTGGAACTCTGCAGTTATTGAGTCAGCAGAGCGTTGACGATTTTTACGCACTGTGCGCCTCAGCACTCGGCGACCCCGCTCAGTAACTTTACGTGGTCTGCCACTTCCTAGCTGTGTTGCTGTGGTTCCTAAATGCTTCCACTTTGCAATAATACCACTTACACTTGATTTTGGAATATCTAGGAGGGAAGAAATTTCACAAACTGACTTGTTGCAACAGTGGCATCCTATTACATTACCACGCTCGAATTGAGTGAACTCTTTAGAACGACCCATTCTTTCACAAATGTTTGTAAAGGCAGACTGCATGACTAGTTGCTTGATTTTATATACCTGTGGCAATGGGACTGAATGAAACAATTGAATTCAATGATTAAGAGGTGTGGCCCAATACTTTTGTCCATATAGTGTATATATCACTCACTGTGCTTTACAGAAGCAAACATTTTTTATAGTGAATTGAAATGATTTAATGTGTATCTGAGTTATTATAATAGCCTCCCAAAATCTGTGTGGGAATCAGACACAGTCTCTATAATTAAAGCAAGATTAAAAACGTATCTATTCAAACTTGTATATAATCAATAGGGGGACTGTGACAGGGAAGGGACAGTGGCTATTAGAAATTTTTGGTGATAAGAACCATTCCTGTTGTCGCACCATTATTGGTGGTTTCCCCCTAGTCGCCTGGGTTCTGCCTGGTGGGGCGGGATGGGTTTGGACCACCTTCATGGCCATGTGTCACTCACCCTCTTTGTATGCTGTCATAAATATATGTAGCTGTGACTACTCACAAAGTTTCACTTTTCTTACTTTTTGAATAAAATGTTTTTGTATCACTACCCTTCTAATGCACAAATGACCCATATTCATTCCCTATGTTATTTCAATCATGGGTAAATGTTTCTTTGCTGAATCTTTGAAATAAATGTATTTTATAATTTATTATTCCAGGTATTCATTAAATATCTTTTTTTTAAATTTCCACAAATAATTATGTTTATTTTTCCTTTCTTACTTTATAAACAAACACAGTTTTTGTATTTCTACATCAATTTTACACACATGGGTCAAAAATTACCCATATGTATTCACAATAGGATAGGATATTTGTACATTTCTGCAATTAGGAACATATTTACTGCGGACAACTATTCACTATTCAACTATTCCAAATTGGGGGAGAAGCATAGTTTAGAATTTGGATTCAATGGCAGCATGATCATGGTAAGCTATGGGCCGAAGAAGGGAAAGGCTGTTGTCCTCCTGAGCACCATGCATGATGACAAAGCAGTGGATGACAACAGTGTTCAGAAGAAACCAGAAGTGATCCAGTACTATAGCAAAACCAGAGGAGGAGTGGAAAACCATGGATCAGATGGTTCGCAACTACTCATGTAAGCGGAGAACATGGAGGTGGCCCATGGTGCTATGGCACAATGAGCTGGATGTTGCCACCCTCAATGTCTACACCAACACCCTGATTACATAGGTGGTGTGACCAATGCACAATGGCTATTCATCAAGGAGCTGGGCAAACAGCTTGTCATGCCACATATGAAGAGGCGCTTGGATGGCACGGCCCACCTTCAAAACCATATTACAGAGGCAAGGGGAAGATGTGGGATAAAAAAATCAAACGCAGCCACCACGCAGCCACAGGAGGACATCAGACAGGAGGGCCAAGCGAAGAGGAAGCGGTGCAGGATCTGGTGTTCCCAGTGCACCAGGCCTGTGTGCAAGGAGCACAAACGTGTAGTTGTCATTTGTGAGGCATGTAAGCACTGAGATGGCAATTTGAGATGGCGCTGTACCCATGTGATTTTATTTTCTCAGTTTAATTTTCTTTTATTCGGTCACATTCACTACAGTTGCACTACAGATACAATACAGTTCAATTTCAGTGTTATCGGTTATCAGTGATATGTGTATGTTATGTGTGACAACGTGGTAAATAAACATATTCCAAGTGCTAAATGTGTTGGTCTAAATAACTGCTAAAATGATTATTTTAACAAAATGTTGTGTTTATTCTTTTGTTTTATCACGCTTGCATAGATGGGTCATTTTTGACCCATGTGTGTAAACTTGATGTAGTAACACAAAACCTACAAAAAATGTAAATAATAATTTCTGGTCATCGAAAACTAGATATTTTGAATATTCATGGATCATGGAATTCATAGATCATGGAATATTAAATGCTGAAATAAACTGATTTCAAAAGATGAAAAAATGCCCAGCCATGCATGAATTACAGGTAATTTTAGACCCATGTTGTGCATTAGAAGGGGTTTGGATAGCTTGTGCATCAAAGGGTTAAATTAGATTAGTCAGTACCAAAGGCAAAATTCGAACTATTCTAACAAAATAAATTAAGGTCATGGTGCAAAAATGAGTACACCCCAATGACCTGAAAAAAACCTGATAAAATTGTAATTAACAGGAATTCACCAACAGATGAGTCTAATCAATCATCACACAGGTGGCCACAGGATAATTGACAATTAAGAGTGGTATTTAAGAGAGAAAATCCACTCCCAGTCAATGTTGACAAAATGGCACCACATGGAAAAGAAATGTCACAAAACCCGAGAAAGAAAATAATAGATTTACACAAAAAAGGTAAAGGTCATAAGAAAATTAGTAAAGCATTGCTAATAAGTTTGAATACTGTCACAAAGGTGATCCAAAAATTAAAAAAGGATGGACTTGTGGGAAGCTCGCTGAGATGTCCAGGCCATCCATGGAAGTTAACACCTTGTCAAGAGCGTTTTGTGATGAGAGAAGTTGAAGAAAATAGGCATGCAAGTTCAGCACAGTTGGCTTAATCATTAGAAAGTCAAACTGGAGTGAGTGTTTCCCATGACACCATACGGCGTACACTGCAGAGGAGTGGCATGCATGGCTGTCATCCAAGAAGAAAGCCACTGCTGAAGCCCATGCACAAAAAAGCCTGTCTAGAATTTGCCAGGGCCCATGTTGACAAAGGCGAAGACTATTGGGACTCTATACTTTGGAGTGATGAGACAAAGATTCATCTTTTTGGCTCTGATGGGTTCCAAACTGTATGGCACCGGAAGGGTGAGGATTCCAATGAAAAATGAATGGTACCAACAGTAAAGCATGGTAGTGGCAGTGTTCTTCTGTGGGGTTGCATGTGTGCTGCAGGTGTCGGGGAGTTGCATTTCATAGGTGGCATCATGATGTAGATGTACTGCGAAATACTGTAAGAGAAGATGCTACCATTACTCTGTGCCCTAGGGTGCCGGGCACTCTTTTAACACGATAATGACCCAAAACATACATCTAAGGCTGGTTCATTTCTGAGGAAGAACAGGGTGAAAGTGATTCAGTGGCCAAGCATGTCACCAGACCTCAACCCAATAGAACACTTGTGGGGAGTGCTGAAAATACAAGTTGAACGTCATTCTCCATCCAGCACCCAGGATCTGTTCATTCTTCAAGAATGGAGAAAGATAGGTGTAGCTGTATGCCGTCAACTTGTTAATTTAAGGAAAAATCAAGGAGGCCATACAAAATATTAGAGTTGGTAGGATTTGTTGTAGGGTGTAATACTTTTTGCAACACCTCATTTGAATAAATTAATATTTTTCTTATTTTTCTTATCCTAAAGATGTTAGATGACCACACTTTTATGTTAATAAAAATAAATGTTTAATAAAACAGTTTTGTAAAAACTTGCAGCAAATTGGTCTCATATTCACTGAAAAATTGATAAAAGTCTTAATTTTCAAAGGGGTGTACTCATTTATGCTGTGCACTG
>JAOVYW010000093.1:5062465-5109382 GCA_025775045.1 Hiodon tergisus | reverse complement strand
AGTAAAATGTAAGAAGTGCCATCATTGGAGGATCCCTGGTCTGAATGTGATACAAGAAGATTGACACATTGCAAACTTAAGAGTCATACGAGTCTTAATCTGTTGATTTGATATATCCTAGGAATGACAAACTTGGTTAACTAATAATACTTGTGACTAGGCAAAGCTATTGCAACGTGTACGATATTTAAAACTCACTCTTTCATATCCAGTTCCCAAATGCTCTAAACATCATACACCATTCTATTTTAACTCCTACAGAGACTTACAGGATTATTTGATGGTTTCCCTGGTACAAAGTGAAAGGACATTTTATGAAGCCATGCATAATACAAGTGAGGTATTAATTAATTACTTTAGTTTACTGAGAGGCATTATGTCAGTAATTAATTGTTATAGCAATGTAGTATGGTATTTTCCTTTCATTTTACAAGTTTACATTGTATTGTTAATTAGAATACTGAAAGAGAACCATTGTCTAGCACACAGAGAGGCGAAATGTCTTAATTACGACAACTGTTGAGACCTGGTTAGGAAGAAGGTACGGGTGAAAGTGATTGCTCGTTTTAATTTTACACATGTAACAAATTCACGTATATCTTGCCAAATAATTGTTCTTGTACTTCCGAAAACACCACTGATATATGTTCATGGCGCCATGGCAAATGCCTGAGGCATTTCTGGTTAATTTCCACTCTTCTCGTTCTCTCCTCCAGCATTTCATGCTGTGGGGAATAGCAATTCATGTGTATCTAGGTCAGCCCAACTGAGCTGAGTGCATTATTCACCATCTCGTGTGTCTTCCTTTTCTCTTTCCTGTCACCCACAAACGTACATACCTTGTTTTTTTGTGCCTCACCTCCAGCACGGTCAATGTGCAGATGTCCTGAAAAACCACAACTCGTGTTGATGGAATTCCCCCACTCTGAGACGTGACATGCAGTGACAAGGAGCTAATTCATGCCCAGTGGTCTCAATACGCCCTCATTGAGAATTTTTTTAAACGATCATGGCTATGCAACTACTTTAAACTATGTTTCATGTGCCTGTGCTATGCTATATCAAGCACAGGAATTTTGGGTCTGTGCTGCTGCTTTATCGGCCATAAGGTTCTTTTAAATCATTTTGACATTCCTGCCAGCGGCACTGAGCACGTGCAGAGCAACACTTATTAAGTTTCCAATGACTAATTAACAGTCTTTTTCAGAAACACATCATTCATTATAATCTATGAGATATATTATAACATCCAATCCATTTCTGCATTATTTTTACATTCCTAGAGAAAACAAGAACTGTGAACAAAGTTGAGATAATTTTAAGCATAGTATTCATATGGAAGCAGGTGGAAGCAGCCCTCAAGGGTCACTACAATATCACCATATTACATAAGGATTTTTTAAGGATTTGACTGGTGAGCAATAACATGTACAAATTAAAGTGTGTGTGTGTGTCGGGAGGGGATTTTTCTTCAGGTTTTTGATTAATTTCAGTGGTATTATGAAATACTTCGGACAGCTTTATTCTGGAATGTTATTTGCCAATAAATCAGATGATGCGGACAGGGTTGCTGCGTCTGCATAAAATGTGAATTCTGGATAGGTAACACAATGATATCTGTAACCTGTTAGATTCAGGGTCCGTATTGAGTTGACATCATACAAATATAAGCAGTGAAACAATGCTTAGCGAGCTAGACATAACACCTAACAGTAACACTGGACCTCCTGGTAATTGTCTGAAGAGTATATCACAAAGATTACCAACAATGTTCTATTGATCTATAACATGCAGGCACAACTTATATAAATAAAGCAATCAACAGAACTCACAAGGCACTTACTTAAAATAGCTAAATAAAACTTTAATAATTCTAGTTGCAAATGTACATAAATTGCACAGCCACATATTTCTTAAACACAAACATGTCTCTGTACATTATTGTTTTGCCACTGTGGTCACTGAAGCAGAGTCCAGCAAATACTTTACTTTTAACATACTTACAAAAGTGTTTCTATAAGAGGTTATAAAACAAACAGGTTTTTTTTGTGTGTGTGTGTGAGTGTTAAAGACACTGGAGAGAGAGAGAGAGAGAGAGAGAGAGAGAGAGAGAGAGAGAGAGAGAGAGAGAGAGAGAGAGAGAGAGAGAGAGAGACATTTTTTGCCTCAATTAATATTGTGGACTACATTTTTCCCCTTCCCACCAAAAATTCTGATGAAATGAGGGGAATATTTAATATTCAATAATGAGGTCATATTTATGTAATCATCCTGATGTATTGTATAATTAAAAGCAAATTCACTTTTCAACTGAAGTTTTAATAATTCTATGATTTAAGCTCTCCACGTACTAAAAGCCATTTTCTAATTTTTTCATGTTTTCAAACAACTCAATCTGGATGCATGAGAAGGAAAAAATAAGACCACTTGTGGAAAGATTAAAAGAAGGCCTTTTTTTGCCACAATAGCAGCTGTTTCCAAAATCACATTCAATTCATTAGTCTGATTGTTCCTCTGCATGCGGGATTTTGTATCGGAGAAAAAAAAATAATAATAATCTAAATGGGTTCAACACACTGAGTAATGATGGCTTTTGCACCTTTTGGTGAGGAAAGCAAAATAACTACCATAACCCATTTATGTATGAAAATTAAACCAAGGGCGAAAATGGAGTTAAGTTCCAGTTAATCGGAAACCTCTCTGCTGGTTGGAGGCAAACATCTGCACACACAGCAAGAGGACAGATAACATAATTAAACACTCCAGTGAGGCCTGCCTATATTAGTGGTTTAAGTTGCTTCTTTTGATATACAGCTTTCTCTTTGTCAAAGCAAAACACAGAGGTCGTAATATTTTAATAACATACAATCTGAGAAGGCTTCTCATAAAAACAGTCCTCGAGGCTTCCGGTGTGGCACACAAGGTTGAGGAAACCTTCAAGCGAGACATGGCGCTAAAAAAAGTGCATGGAGCTGCTCTGTTAAAGATTTTTAGGTCTGAACAAGGGAGTGAGCACTGAATTTGTGCTTTAATTTCTCCAACGCTCATGTCTCATTTACTGAATATTTGTCTACTCTAAACATCTCTGTAATTCAAGACACGCTACAAACACAGCGACATTAGTTTCGCTGGTTTATGATCAGTGTTTTCATTTGAAGAAGAAACAAAGTAAAGGATGCTAAATAGAGCAATACGATTAAGCTGGAACTGACAACAGAAGCAGCACCAAAAAATCACCATTAGAACTATTTACAATATTCCTGCAATATCAGTACAGTAGAATTAAATACAAGGAACATTTACAAAAAAAAAAAAAGCCTTCCTATATTTAGGTAAAAATATTGTGAACATTTTATTTACATATTCGAGGGATATATCCTCTAAACATCTTTATAATTAATTATCTTTATAATTAATTACACAGAAAATAATATCAGGGAAGCTGGTTCTTCCATATCATTGGCTACTTAGAACAAACCATACCATTTGTGCTATTGCTAGCGCAGAGCATGAAACATGCGAGAACATTTTTCAACAAATTAAGAAAAACAATAGAAAAATATACAATGATGGACTGCTGAATGACTTGGTGCGGATGCAATGGAGGACGGAAAATTAGACAGTCGCTTCTATTTCTGAACAACATTCACACTTGACATGAAACATAGGCTCAATGCAAACTGGTTGCAATAATCATTAAAAGCTAAATAATTGGCGGGGAAAAAAGGGGGGGAAAAAGGCGTCCTTTGATTTTTCTAGAACCTCCATTTTCCCATGAGTTATCAGAATACCAGTCCAGTGTATGTTTAAACGTACCCTTCCCTATCCAGTAACACCTTATGACAGCTTTAACAAGTCAACATTCACAAAATACTAAAAAAGATATTCTTGAAATTTTAAATTTCTGAAGCCAAACTGGGCAGCATCTTCCCTTATAAGCCCATTTCACTGACCACCTTGACGGACAAACCGTCTGGGGTCACGGTACAGCTTCCAAATGCACCTGAATGCAAACAGAATCTGTGTAATAGTTGTAAAATTGTATCTACTGTTTCAAAACAAAACTGCTGTTGGTGTTATAAATGTTTTGTAGACAAAAACATTTTTTGTGTAAGAAAAACTACAATTTATGACTTGTGAGGCACTCTCTTCAGTCAATCACATTGCCATGAATGTGAAAACACTGAACCTAAAAGGAACAGTCAGAAAAGCATAAATCGGTCTAATATTTAATAACTTTTACTGATTTTACTGCATCATGAAATGAACAGTAAAAAACAGTTACCAACTTCAATTTGAACTAAAAATGAATTTTTTTAATGCCGTTTTCTTTATTTGTGAGGCTCAAAAACAAATTTAAATATTGGCCTGTTTTTTTCACACTCAAAACGCTTATGATTTAATTAGATGTTATCTTGCTGATTTAATGTAGATGCCATATGCTCAGAGAACCTCGCCTTTCACTGTGTACAGAGACCTATAACAGCTGGCACTCCCGGATCAGTGTGTCCTTAGGCCTCAGGAGGGCTATCGGACAAATGTCAAGAGAGGGCGAGGCTAGGACCACCACAGCACTACCACTACTGAGGCGGCACTACCGCAAGCTACCCTATTTCTGTTTATGTAGCTGATGTAGATGCCTGGACTCTGACTGGTCACGTTATTTAAATAAATTTCCTGGGTTCCCTGATACACCTTCCATACTACCTTACGAAGTTCACACGCAACAGGAAATCAGTCACCTTGTGCAATGTCATCTCTGATCACCAGCTGCATAGCGGCTGACCAAGAATGACTTCTAGTGTGTTCAATGGTCAATGGTTTAATGGTTAATGGTTGGACAGCTGTTTAACGTTCTAGCTGTAAGATAGGGATAATCAATCCAGGTCTTTGCAGGCCACAGTGTCTGTGGATTTTCGTCCCACATTGCCTCTTAATTGTTTCATCCGAGTCATTATTTCGATTTAAAATCAGGTGTAAATCAGATGCTAACTGAGAGGTAGATTGAAACCCCTCGGACATTACAGCCGGCCAGGACCAGGATTGAGTATTTCTGCGGTAAACTCTAGAATCTCCTTGACTCGAGGGCATCAGGTAAGCTCACCACACCATTAGCCTTCTTCTTTTCCAATGCCATTTTAAAAATACAGCAGTTCCAAAAAAAAAGTGCCGTCTTGCTGTATGGTACATCACGAGAAACAAGATCACCAGTTCCTTGGTTTGCACATTAACAGGAGAGTGGTGAGGACTTAGGAGTTATGCTGCGTTATGAAAATTGATTCTGCTGTAAGATTTTATTCAGTAATTTGAGTGGACAACATCAATTGCTAAATCACTGAATCTGTTGTAACTCACTGTCTGGCATGTCTCCTGTTTTAAAGGTTGATATGAATAATCAAGTGCATTTTTGAGTGTACTCAAATGATCATTGTCTAAGCCAAGCGGTTCATTTACAGAAATCAAACATTTAAATACAAACACTGTTATCGTTCTTTGTAACACAAAACTAATTACATCAGGGAAATGTCCACTTAATTTAATTGCAAAGGATCATATTTTTGCATTCATATACACTGAAAAAATCTGATTAGTTAATTTTATATTTTAGTATATATTTGTTATATACAACGGCTATCCTGAACTGCCAATTGCAAACAGTGAGTATTACCTAGTTTTTCTAAACAAGGGCACCAATGATACAAAAACATGTTCTGAAGGGAAGACTTCTCTAGCATTCTCTACAACTTCAGAAAGTATACTACTCCGGGTGGACACGGCAAAACAATATGGGCAACAGCCTAAGGCTGAGAAGCATGGGTTGAGAAGCTTATTTTTTATGACAGACATTTTGTGGCTCCTGCCCAATTAAAAAAATAAATAAATACAATTTTAAATTGGCTTATTAAGCATGACATTTTAAACAAGACTCACACTGCATACTTCGGATAGAAAGGAAAAGTGCTTATCAGTACTAAGTAGATAGGTAAACTTCTCTGGTAGACACTTGCATTATTTAGTGTTTTGTAAGTTTTAAAAAATATTGAGTGTCCTCACTTAATCTCAGGCTGTTTTGCAAGTCAGAGGACTCAAGCTTATAGAAGCAATTCGGCCGTCAACTTGAAATTGTCTTGAAATGTACTTTTAGCCCAAGTGCAGGACTGAAACATTGATACTGTGTAAATCCAATAAAAACTATCAAACTCTCCCACCTGTCTGTTGCCGTCTCATCCTTAGATATATATGCTGTTCCCTCCCCAGGTTACTCTGTGTGTCCTGTCTGTAATCCATCCCATCTGACAGTTGGCACCCACGGCACTGCCCCTTTGTCCACCACAGGGGTGTGTCCTTGCGCGGCCATGCCCACATTAACAGTTGCTGCTGTTCCTAAACTCTCCATTCTCAGTAATCTGCAACTTGGTGGGATTGGTGGGAGAGATGCCGTTGCGTGTCTGCATGCTGTAGCGCTCTTTCAGCTGTGTCAGGGCGCTCATCAGGCGTGCATTTGCTGCATCCAGTGAGGCGATGCGCTTCTCCTGCAGGGTCCACAGACAGAGAGGAACGGCACCATTAATAAGTGTAGGATGAAATAAATGTTCCTAGACAATTTAAGGCGAGCCTTGTTTCTGACTCACCCAGTCTTCAGTCACTAAATAAATTATTCGGCTCAAGTATTTCAAACCATCACCTGCCAAGGTATTCAATAACTTATGAATTCCAACTGGGATAAATTCTTCATGTTTTATTACATGATATGTTTGATGAACAGCTACTTGGCTGGATTCCAGAGCAGAAAGCCACTCAAGTTCTATCCCCGTACAATTGGACTATGGTTAGCCTGCATTAATTAGTAGCAAATAAAGATTAATCCAATTCTGAAGTTTATACCGTATAGAACCATTCTGTGTTCAATCTAGCATTTTATTGTCTTGAAATTACAATAAGCTGCATTGGTTCGAATCTTTGGCTTATTCAAGCTTGAGCAAGACATTTAATGCTTCAGTGAGCTTCAGGCTGTATAAATGGGTAACATGTAATTGACGCAAGTCACCCTTGACTAAGAGTGCCAGCTATAGAAATCTAAAACATACTGAGCAAATATCAGTTAGGCTGAGCATTACACTAAGCTGCCTTAGCGTGTCAATAAGGCACTGATATAAACAGGATTAATAAAAATACCGAACACATTAGCACCTGATTCTCCAGACTAATTTTATTTTGATTGATGCTACTATGTAATTGGTACAAACATGGCACTGCAGATCCACATGAATATATTTACATTTTATTAATTTAGTTCTTTTCATGCCAGGTTACAGCAAGCGATGATACTTGAGTGATACAAAGTATTGCTTTTCTAAATGCATTTGCACATCCACATGTAATCACATGTTCTCTCCATGTGGTCATTGAAAGGGAACATTAAAGCCTACACATATCTGGTGTGTACTGTTTGTCGTGTTTTACCCTGACAGTTATTTATAGTTTTTAGCCGCAAGGGGGCGCTGTTTCCCAGGGCTTTAAACTCTCCCTGTGAGTATGTTCTTGTTGCAAGTCTCTCTGGATAAGAGTGTCATCTAAATCAATTTTATTTTGCACCTGAAAGCGCAATACTTAAAATACATTACTGCATATTCTTTATACCTTAAGTACAATTAAGATGAAACTTCACTGCATTGGCAAATAAAATGGGAATAACCTGGGCTTCTATGATCTTCTGCTTGGAGTCCACCACAGCCTGCATGTCCGAATGGTCTTTTTTCAGCTCCTCTTCCACAGACATTAACCTGGAATGATCATAACATCAAACATGTAAAACTTCTCCTTACGTGTAAAACTCCTCCTTACCCCAGCCCATCATTCCTTGTGTTACACAATTTTCTTCAGTTACCAGAGCTAGGATGCTTTGGTGACGGGCAGAAGGGCAAGTGTGGCCAATGGTGGCTTTCATTCCATTGACGGTAAGTGAAAGCTAGTAACTAATCAAACTGGGGGAGTGCTTAGACTCACACTGCCAGTGACGGTCAAAGTTTTTTCACTCGCATGGCCAGCCGTGTGCAGGCACACAAGGATGAAAAAATGTTCTGTAAAGTGCTTCATAATGGGGTTCATATTCCCAATATGAGCTGAGTAAATCGCCTGGACTCAAGTGTTATGTGTATAACAGTGTGTCCAGTGTGGAAAAGTATCTACATTGTAAACTACAAAGAAAATCAATGACACATAGTTCAGTTTAAAAAGAGGGAAAGTGTACTTACTATCAATTATGCCACACTAGTGGATGGATTTTTAAGAGCAGAAACTGCCACAATAACATAAAACATTCTCCAATCTCAAGCATATTTCAATAAATAAATATTTTCAGCTTGATGAGACAAAAACCCTTATCCAGGCTTAATGCCGTGAAAAGACATTTATTGAGACTGACTCAATTGGATCAGGGATGCTCACCTGCTGATGATGCCCTTCATCTGCAGTTCTTTGTCATCCTGCTGCCTGCGCAATCGCTCCTCTGACTCCTCCAGTCGAGCCTGGTACTCCATGAGCATCTTCTGGGCCTGGTCGTCCTGACCCTTCAGCCGCGACTCGTACTCTTCCAGCTTCTGGACAGAGAGCCGTAACTTGTCCTGCAGCATGGCAATCTCTTGCTGATACTGGGGATGAGACGAGAGTGTGCCACGTCACATGACATTGCTAGGTCAGGATGGGAAAGGCCCTTTGGTCATCCCAAATGTTATTCACCCACCTCCTCCTCACTGTGTGATAGCCTTAGAGCACTCATAGTACGCTAAATGAATCTAAAGCTGTTGATTTATCTCACATTTCTTCTCCAACGACGATTTACTCTGCTTTTATTGAAACAGGATTTGGAATATTTGGAACTGAAAATATTCAAAATTATTTTCTGCTCAACAGCAAATTTCCCTCTAAGCTTATTTTAACTTCTCTGGAACACCATAAACTGTTTCAACCCCTGATCTGAGAGTGATTCATGTGTATAAGCTTAGGCTGAGAATAAGGTCATTTTCTACAGTCCCACTATGGCTCTTTAAAGATAGGTAAAGCTTTGTTTATCCAACAAAAAGGCACATTTTGCTAGGAAAATTGTAATTGAGTAAATCCTCAATGATTTATAAAAATGTATATCAATATCAGAATTGCTCGACTTTTTTTCAGAAAATGTCCAGAAGAAATCAGAAATCTTCTTAAATAAAACATGAAAATGCACACTTCAACAGGATTCTGTGGGTACAAATGTATGACAAAAATACTGCCTTAAAATAGTGATTTCTGTAAAATAAAAAATCAATAGCGTGTCCTTCACTTTGGCTCATGGTACCTGTATTACATGCTCCAAATAACAGACAGAGCTGAAGCTTTGTCAAACTGCAACATCTTGGTTATCTATGAAATATCCATGAAAAAAAAGCTCCTCCCATCCTCAGCTGGTGTGGAAAGCACACAAATCTGAGAACTGCAAAACTAATTGTAAATCAGAAGCCATATCTATCTTCCCTTAAAAGTTGTGTGAAGCCATTTATAGGGTTAGTAAAAGGGGAGTTCATAGTGCTCGTGGATAAATTGACTTTGGAATGTCAAATGTCAATATGTCG
Organism: Hiodon tergisus; assembly: GCA_025775045.1. Lineage (NCBI taxonomy): Eukaryota > Metazoa > Chordata > Actinopteri > Hiodontiformes > Hiodontidae > Hiodon > Hiodon tergisus. Next base: position 5,099,771 of record JAOVYW010000093.1, on the reverse strand, counting down.
GCTATGCCCTAGACAGTGGTGGTTTCCAATACAAAGACAGAGGCTTGCTGGCAGAGCACGAGCCGCCGCCTCCACTCCCCTCTCACTGAGGCAGATGAACAGACCGACACTTATACGTCTGTCAGCGAGAATTACAATGTTGGGATAATGCAGTGTCAAATTTACAGACTTTCATCTTTCATTCATAAAGGCCTCCTGTTCAGTCACTCCTGCCTTTCAGCTCAGCTGTTCAGAATTCAGCGAGCGTCATGTAGCAGCCGACACATAGACAGCCGTCCATTGGCACTTCTGGAGTGAAACAATACAGATGTTAAAAAGACACTTGTCTGCATTTTAAATTAAATTATTTGTCCATGTGAAATGTATCTTCTTAGGAATGCAAAAAATAAGTACTGTAATGTAAAGCCTTTTAATTTAAAAGCGGTCTGTAGTGACTCACGTGTGTTGTTCTAATGTGCGTGTTGCTGTGGATGTAAAACGGCACCAGACACCCGCAAAGCGGATCTTTCCCATGACTCTGAAGCTCTTTCTGTTCGATTGCAAGCTGGCTGAGAACACACACTCATCTTCTGCCATCCTCAGTCTACTTTCTTCACTTTAAAAATAGAGCGTTAAAAACTGTGTCCGACTCAGTCCTCAATCAGCCCTGTCTCGCAGCTGTGAATTAACAGACAACATTCGTATATCGTTTCTATAGTGTTGTAGCAGAATACCAACTTTGTAACAGTGGATTCAATTTTTCAGGAATGAATGAGACACTTTGACCTTTGTGACAGTAACCATTGTATTTTTAGTTATTGTAGCAGCACAACAGGTGCTTCTACAGAGCTGAACCGGCTTAAGCCCCTCTACTTCACCTCATACTACCAGGGTCATCCGAGGAAACCTGAGCAGTAGAGACATGAGACAGTGTAAGGGGTGACATGTACAAGGTCAGCTGTTATCACTGATCTCTCACTCTAGCCAATACCCAGAATTGCAACTTCAGCTTTTTCCTGGACAGTAATCCGTGGGAGCTGATAGATGTAAGCATGCTTAATGTCCAATTTCAGAGCGGATTGGAGACATTTTGCTGTGATATGAACCAGGGACTTAAGACGCACAGCGTATGGGTCTCATGATGCATACAAACTTAATAAAAAGTGAATGAAGGAGCTGGAACGGTTAGCGCTTGATTTCCCAGTGGATGAGGTGTGAGCCAACCAACAACACACAGCAGAACTTAACCAATGACACAGACCATCTAAGGATAAATACCAATTCAATATGAGGGCCCCCATTTTGTTACTTGGGATACTGCCCATAAATGCCTTACCGTGATTTCCACTCCTACTATTAGTATCACTTTTTATACATTTTAAATGATTATCCGACAACCAATAATTCAAAACTCTGGTTACCATTCATGTCAATTATATTTAACTGTGAACATTTTTTAAATAGATCATGCAATACTCATGCATGCATTGCTCTTTGTGCCGAATGGATGCAGTTTTGTTACCTTATTATTGGAAAAGCAATGAAGGGGCTTTTGGGGTAGGTGGGAAGTTAATTAATATCTATGTAGAGGTCAAGGAGGAAGGAGTCAGGGGGCGGTGCTGTTACCTTTTCGATCTGAGTGAGATCCTCTTTGTTTCTGAGGTCGTCCCTGTGTTTGGAATCTGGGTCAATTCCCTCGTGTTCTAAATACTGCACATTCATATTCAATAGCCAGGCAGCGGTGCGGTCCAGAGCATTGGGGTTCACTGGGGAGGGGGCCTAGTAGAACCAACACAACAAACACGTGAACTCACTGGCAGGGAAACAGAAAAGAAGCAAAGAACAAGGGGGATGGGGGTGGGGGGGTGAAGGAATGAAGAAGAAGAAAAAAAAACAAGCTTCAGTGAGAATGTAATGTTGACAGCAGAGCAGACGGAAGCTTGGCGGTGGGATGGAGCAGGGCGTGCCCGAGCACCTAACCCATCACATTCTGTTGGTCATGTCGGCCGTACACGCAGACTGGTGTTGTCCGGTCTCATCCTGGTCCTTAATTAGTGTAGCAGTATTCAAACGGAAATGCGCCAGAGGCTGACAAAAGAAAAAGTCTTCTGCAGTAGCTGGTGTTAATTATCAAACTTTTAAAAATAAAGATGCAGAAATGTCACGTTACGTCATGATTTTTAAGCACCGGCAAGTTAAAGCATCTGCTGTTACAGACACAGGTCCATAGATATGGAGATACGCTTGTGAGAAGAAAAGAACGAACAGAAAAGGGACTTATTTAAGGAAGAAGCTTTAAATACTGAATCCAGTAATTTCTTAAAGAATGAGCAAATAGTGAGTTTTAAAAAGGTGTTGGGTTTAATAACATTAAAAGCGAATATTGCAAATGGATTTAAGGAATATTTATTACATTAAGTAAAATCAGTCAAGTTGGATACAACAATTACAATGTAATTGTAATTTTTGTAGCATAGATGTTTTTGAAAGAGAGAATGATATTCAATGAAGGCCTTCAAGGAAGTATTTAATGAAATTTAACTTTTTCGAGAGACTGATTTGATATGTATTAATGATAAAATACAGTACATATAGACTTTTTTGTCTGGCAATTGAGCACTACAACATGTAAATAGGGTGTTTACTAGTGAAGTATAAAGCATGTGACTACATTCTGGACCTGAGGGTTTTCTATGGGAGCGAGCATGATCGACTCATGTCTGTAATGGACATACAAGCTGATTTATTGATAATGGTACCAGTATTCCCTGCGTACATTTAAAAAAAATATGAATTATTTCTACTAACAGAGAGCATGTTGCACACGACACACACAGATTAAACTTGAAAGAACTTCCCCACCCCACCTCCTGCAGGCGATTTATGAACATTTGACCCTACCACTACAGTACATCCAAATTCAACCTTTTCATGATGAGAGTTCATATTATCATTATATCATGTCCCTAGGGTTTCTCTTTTCCTGTGCTGTAATGTGACTCTGTTTACAAAAATTGCCTCTCACCTTGAGGTTGGGTCAGGGGGACACTGTAAATAAGTCCTCCCATGTTGCTGAGTGGGACGTTTAAGACCTGACCTATTTATAATAATGGGGAACACTTTCACACCCACTCACTAAAAACAAACAGGATAATCATAATGACGCCTATTATTATTGTGAGAATGGCACCGCGTGTGGCATAGTGGTTAAGAAACCAAACTTGTTACACAAAATATACTGGTCCAGATCCTAGCACTGGTGCAATGTAGGTATACCTGAGAGAAAGTTATAAAAACCTGTAAATACCTTTCTACATAAATCAAAAAGAGTAAGTATATGTTATCTAAAAATGCTCATAACAATTGCAATACGTTTTTAGAAACGTAATTAGCATTCTTAATAACCCCAATGTTTTGCTATGTTAGCACGCAAGTGCACACACACACATTTATATATCCATTCAGCACACAATTTCTTTGGCTGTATTCCAAATCATGTGTAATCAATGTACATCTCTTTTCAAACTCATAGGCCATAAGGATGTTCTGTACAATCAGTAACAAGGTAAGTAGACCTAAGAGCAATTTCGTCTTTAAATTGTGCATTTGAAATTGTCTAATTTGCAATTTAGATATCATTCCTGAACTGTAACAAAACATTGTGGACTTGACTGATCTGGATGATATTCTACTGACGTTATTTTGAGTGCCATGAAGGAAGCCGGTACTCTGCAGGCCCTGAACTGTCCCTCTCACCTGTTTGTGCTGAGTGCGCTGCTTGGTTTCTGGGCTGTCCCCTTTGGAGGAGGACGACTGCTGCCGTAACCGTGCCCCACTGCCAGGCCAGTCCGGGGAGGACGACATCATGCTACCGCTAGAGGGCCGGGGGTAGCCCGCCGTGTTGAGCAGGTTGGGTGGTGTGCGCCCTCTGGTGATTGCAGGTGGTGGCTGATCTATCCGGCGCTGAGGCCCGGCGCTGTTCTGCCGTGGGACGGTAGGCTGGTGCTGGGCCTCCGTGAGTGATAGCTGGCGGCGGGTGAACTCCCCAGAGCGTCGTGTAAAGTCTTCCCCGCTGCCTGCCCCACCGCTGCTGGGGTTGAGGAAGGGGAGCTTGCCCCCGGCCCCTTCCTCGTTGTTGCTGTGGGAGCTGACTGAACTGTGGCATTCAGACCCAGAGTCCCCCACGCCTCTCGGTGACACAGGCAGTCCCGCTGCCATTTGGTACACTGGGTTCTGGAAGGAGAGAGGGGCCAAGAGTTGCGTCCGTCCAGGGGCACTCTCCGAGTTGGGAGTAGTGGGGGTCTGCCCCGTTCTTCTCAAGGTGGGCCCGCCAGTAACATTGACCTGGGGCGTCCGGGCAGACCAAACCCCTCCACCAGCCTGGCCAACAGGAGATTGGCAGTCATTGAGGGTGTCCACTGAGGCACTGGGGCCACTCTCCAGGCTGCGGCTGTCCTGGAGGTCCACCATGGACAGGCTCTTACTGCCGTTGGGCAACTGCACGTCTGGCTCATTGGCTTCAGAGTAGCTGGAGCTGCGAGCAGGCGACGGCTGCACCCCTGGGGTCCTCGTCACGAAAAACAGGTCCTTGTTTTCTGGAGTTGGCGACGGCAGCCTCGTGAAGTCCACCAACCTGAGAGCGGATGACAAAAACAAATAAAATAACTCCTACATGCAACAGTTTCCTATGTTTTGTAATGAGCAATGTTCCTCTCCAATTCTTAGCGTTCTTAGAGGACAGGTGTGGGTGTTTCCAAGAAGAAGGCAGACAAGACACTGAATGAAGATACCAACAGCATACCAACAGAAACAGAGAAACACACTTTGTATTCAGGCTGAATTTCCTCATTTGCTGATCCGTTGTGTCTCACCTTTCCCTTTTCACAAAGGTGACCTGTGACTTTATTGTCTGAAAACAATTACACTGACTGGGTGATTTATTTTCTTGTAATCGCGACCACCAAATCTCATTCCAGACAGCTTTTCACAGTCTGTAATTAAGGAGGACTCAGGGAGGATTTAAGAGGTCCCCTATAAATTTCTATGGGGTCAATTTAACACTATGTGATAAAGTAATGACAGTGCGTTTCAACTGAAGGCAAAGGGAGACTACTTAATTATACTCATTGATCTTCACCAAACAAACCTGGGAAAGAAAAATTATCTCAACATGTTGTAAAATAACAAAACTAATGTAATGTAAAGAAGCTAAAAAAATCTATTTGATACATTTTAGTACAGTGTACAAGCCTTCATTTAATACTTAGAACCAAAAACTCCAGCATCCCAAGTGAAGAAGGTATGCAGCTGTGCATCTAAGAGAAGCATGTGCACGTGCACGTGCCAGGTAGGTTTCAGAGATCCTAACTATTGATTTGGCAGATGTTGGACACCATTTTCCTCTTACCCAGACAGATCATTTTCAATGACCATCTTCTGTAAGCCAGTTGAGATGCTGCAGCCAGCCCCAGGCGGCGATGCCATGCGCTCTGAGGGGATGGACACCTGGACACTGGAGGGGTTGGTCAGTGCCGTGTTCACGTCCCGCAAAATCCGGGGCAGCGGACCCAGCTTGGAGGCCGTGCTCTAAAGGGCAAAGTTGAGATCTGCTGTGAGCTAAAATAAAATCATCAAAAATCCCATTTAGATTTTTCATATAATTCATTTCAGAGCTCACTTGAAAAAATAAATTGTAATTGATTGAAATGTCTGTCCTTTTATTTAATATGGTACTGTTATGGTAGGTTTAGCCCACCAGTAGACTTGTTTCCTTAAGGGTATGACAATATTGCACCACTTCTTATTTAACGTATTAAATACAATACAAATACAAGCATTGGAGAGCCTTAATTTATACGTGATTTTTCAGTTCCCTCATAAAGCATAGCATGGATGGCTTTTCACAAATAAGCTCATAAATAACTATAATAGCTCTTCAGGTCCAGAAGTCAAGACAGATATTGTGGCAATTAATTTTGTGGAGTCGGCAGCAGGTGAGATCTAAGCATTTAGCACAGTCCAGATATGAGCACCTGCCCAAACAATGGCAATCAATCCGCAATCAAAGGCCAGCTAGCCAGTCTTGCCTATTGGATGATAAATTGTAATTTTCTCGAGTTGACACAGATAAAAAGCCAGTCAAAACATAAAATAGTGCAACAAACATGCTTACTTGAAAGGTGAAGGATGTTAATTAAATAAAATGTTAATACATTTGGGCGGTTTTGGTTTTTTTTTTTTTTAAACCCAGCATGCACAGACCTTTCACAGAACTATTTTAACTCATACTTTAACTAGGAGTGTTTTCTTTGAAATTTTGATTACTTAATTTATGAAGTAATAAATAGATAGATTAAGAAATTAAATAATCATTTACGGTGTTTTAGAATTATATTCCAGTTACAGTTTAACAGTAGGGGTAATTATTTCAGTACATTTTAATATAGTCGACATATCGAGGATTAATTTATGCCACACCAGAACCTTTCTTCCGTCATGCCAGTCAAAATACACTTCCAAGAATTGCGATCATTGCCATGCTTCTCTTTTAAAATTTCCAATTCCTCTGTCCTCGTTTTTTCCACAGGATGTCACATCCATTAAAACATCCGACGCGTCAAGAATGAACCCGCAATTTGCTGGGCCAGCAGTGTTATGTTCACTTGTTGTTTTAAGCACTTAGCGTACCAGACACCGGCATCCTCCTTTGTTCTCCTTATCAAAGAAGCATCACGGTTCAAACATTATCTCAATCAGCATGGCTGATAGTATAATGTACTGGAAGACCACTTTGAGCCCATTAACTGGAATGTAATCAAGGACGAGACAATACGCCATGCTCTAGACTGTCTCCAGTCGTGCCTGAGATTGAGTGGCCTCTGTCCACTCTTTATTTTTCCCAGTGGTTTTCAGTAGGAAATTTTTCCAGTTGCTTTACAGTAAATGATAGACAAACAATTACTTGAAGAATTCAGTGGCACTGAATTTTATAAGGAGTTTGCTTGTAATTTACCCGTTAATTACATGCCATTTCCTTTATTTCCTGAATAACCTGTAAACAACTGTAAGATGCCACTTAGAGACTCGTCAATAATTTCCAAATAAAAGCAATATGCCAAATTGTTTTGCAGCAAAATGTAATTGCAGGAAGTACTTTAACTGAAAATCTTAAGGCATCACTGAAAAGCACAACATAAATGGAGTCTTGTGTTTTATGTCTTTGAATAAATATATTTTACTAGGATATAAACTGATAAATGATCTAAGATAAAGTCAAATGTTCTTCTACTTGCTCGTATGAATGTCACCCAATTAGTTAGCCACCACACTGGTATTGTACCTGCTCCATCTGTGAGACCACCTCTGACAGCAGAGAATGAAGGGTAGATAGCTCACGACCCAGGTCTATGTAGCCTTCGAACCCTGCCGTGTTGGAGATGGTCTCAGGGTTGGAGATTTCGAGCAGGAAGCGCTGCATGTTGGTCCACTCAAGCTCCAGGAACTGGTTCATAAAGGACATATACTCCTCTTTACTGCCAAACCTGTCAAGGAGAGAAACCTTGTAGTCACCTCAGGAAGTTGCGTGGGTGTACACACACATACACACACACAGGCACACCACCAGGGCACTCACTTTGTGAAGTTGGCCAGGTTCTGCGTGACCTTAGCGATGAGGGTGAGCGTACGAGCGGTTCGGTCGTCTGGATACTCCTGCATTAGATTAAAAAGGGAGGGGGACATGATGGCCGGACACAGGAAGCGCAGGAACAGAGATGCACTGATGAGTCGCTCGCTGATGTCAGGTCGCCCCCGGTTACTGCAATCCAGTCGCCACGACGCAAACACCTCCTTCAGCTCACGAGGGAATACACTGTCATGGGACATAAAAATAAATAACAAAATAAGAAGATTGGCATTTTCTATGCATTAATGAACAATAGGAAAAAATGGATGTGACCCTTGTGCCCACAGTTACCAGTAGGAGTTGATGATCTTGCAGAAGGCCAGCTCACAGCACATCTTCAGGTTGCTCTGGTGCTCGTGCAAGTCCCCCGAGGAGCACTTTGAGGGGTCCACCTCACAGTTTTCATCTGACTCATACAGTGCCTTGATGAACTCGCCTGTGAGGGGCAGCAAGGCAGACGTCAACAGTCCAGCTGCAGATCAGCCTTCAGTACTTCCAAGCCAAAAATTATATATATACTAGACACAAAAGCCTTTGTAAAATCAACCCATGCATGACATTAATCGAAAATTATCATTCCTTTCCATAATTCCCAGATATGTGGGAATCAAGTTTGGGCTTGACAGAACAACATGTTTAACTTGTGCCAACATATTAAAGCCTATGCAACATGAAATATACTAAATAATTTTCGGTTAAAAAGCTAAATCCAATTATTTATAAAATACACTTATGGCATGTACAATTTCTAGCCTCTCAAGAGACTCAGTTGGTAAAGGCGCTTGCCCAAGTGCAGACTTAGAAGTATGATCCGGAATTCACAGATTTGAGTCCAGCTCACGTCATTAGTGGATTGTAACGTGGAGAGAACAGTGACGGCGCACAATTAGCAGAGCGCCAACCAGGTAGTGGTGGGTGAAATCGGCAGGACTTCACACAGTTTGTCGCTAACCAGCCTCCAGTCCATGCTGAAAAGGCTCATCAGGTTGTGTAGCCTGCAGTGGGTAAGTGACGGGTGGCTGGGATTGAAAAGACTAGATCCTCACACTCCCTATGTGTGGTGGCAAGATATGTAGCGACAAGCCGAGATGCTTTAGCACCACTGGCGATTCCAGATGTTTAAAATCAATGTGATGGTCTCTTAATGTGACAAGATCCGCCTCACCCTCCACCCAAACACTCCTACACGCATACACCCTGAATGCTCTTTTTATGATTAAGAAACCAAAAAACAAGGCCTTCTGCTTCATCCCCTTTGTTATAATGTCCGAGATGCCCTGAGTCAGAAACTAAACTCAGTATAAGTCAGCCACAAACTCAAAATATTCATATATATTCAACCGATGAACTTATAAAAAGCATTTTGTGCAGGCAAATAATTTTAGATAAAAACAAAACGATGTAAACCTAAGGCCATAAATCAGTGGATCACCTCTTAAAATCCACTCCACAGAAGGAGAACACAGGTGCCATATTTCTTATTCTGCATTTTGTATTTCATTTAAAAATAACTGCTACATTTTAACTCAGTCAGTGAATACAGTCTACAAAAATAAATAGTGATTCTAAATATTTTTTTTTTTTTTTTTAAGTATTGTAATTGATTGTTTTCTAGTTTAGCATTGGGTATCGGTAACAAATGGATTCCTCACCCCTGAAGCACAGTGCTAGTTTGGGCAAATAATTAAAGACTCATGAAGCAGAGCGCAGCCAACACAATGACTTTAAATAGGTAGCCATTACATCTACTACTTACGGCTGATTAAATTAAAGCAAGTGGGGGGTTAGAAACAAGAAACAACTTTCGCTAACAAATGGCTGGGGAGGAGCTTTTCCATTTGGGTTGAAATGACTTCTAAAAGCTAAGTGTGCTGAACAGATTCTGAGCCCTTGTCCACATCCACCCCCACATTGAAATCAGTCAAGAGTTGCATCTTAAATAATTCCGCACAGCTTAAAAAGATGTTAATTCTTAGAAAAACATAGATGAATTATTCATTGCCCTGAATATATTCTCAACACTACTGAGATATTTTCATATAACGGAGTGTACACATCCATACAAGATCTAAGGGAGAGAAGAGAAAACGCAGACCATATTTTTGTCAAATAAAAAATCCTTGTGAGTACATTTATATACCTTACAGTACATTACACAGTACATTATATATTTGTTTCTTTGAAACGGTCTACATATAACCATGGTCTAGCACTGGAATATCAAGCTACACCCCCAAAACCTGCAATTAAGAGTGCAAAGAAGCAGGTTTTTTCAGCAGCCATGGCATTCGGACAAACTTGTAACGGTGTAGGCCTGACATCCAAATGAATATACCTTTGCATGAATCATGCTGTGATGTTCCATCTATGCCTCGAGGAGGGAAATCTGTGTATGAACCAACATCCTATGAATCTATTAGATGGCTGGGTGAGAGTAAAGGTCTCTGGCATCAGGCACTGCGATGGATTATTTCTTCCCTGGAGTAAGATTCTGATTGGCTGAGGGAGCGCTCCAACACCATTTCCCAGGAGAACTGGGGAGGGGCGGGGGGCTGGTCTTGCTCAAGGTCTAGCAGACCCCTCGGGAGCCAGTACTGGAATATAAATGGAACTGAAAAATTGGGAGGCAGCAGTGTTCGTGAGGAGGCTTAAGGACACTTACCTAAGATATACATTTTATTGCTTTTTCCTACCATAGAACCTCCAGGGATTCCAAAATGTCACAAAGCAAAAAGGCAAAAGAAGAGAGCCAAAACAAATCTGCACGAAAGAGGTTATCATGATGCCAGAGGCCTTTTCCCATTCTTTCTCACTACAGATTACAGTTGCCATTTCTTTGTGTTCAGAATGACCCCTTTAATCCTCGATTCACCAGCAGTCTTTCGACTTACCAAGCGCGTCCTGCAGATACTTCTGTCCAACTAATTTCAGGTACTCCTCGATGGCCTTGGTTGCAAGAGTGTTCTCTCGGAAGATGAGGTGCTCGTTTTCCCCACAACGGTCCACCTCGGACATCATCAGGTCAGTCAGAAAGTCCTGGGATAGAAGCAAGGAAGAAAAAAACCTGTTGGGGTAAGTGGTGCAAACTCCTCATAAATAATAACTCTCTGCGATCTTAGCACCTTCCAAGGCTCCCGGACCCACATTACAACTTGAATCAACACTTCACAATACATTTTTGTAACTGGATCATCATCTTAATTTAGTTCCTGTCCCAGTGTTGCATCTATCCAAAGCATGTCTATGGAAATGAGCTCTTGAAAATCAGAAGGTAGAAAACACACACACACACACACACACACACACACACAGTAATCTCAAACGATTTTGGTGAACAAGCTTAGTCAGGTGAACATTGAATGTGCTCCATAGAATACACCAACTCCTATCAGCCCAGAAAAACCTATATTTTGAACGTGAATGACTAGAAATATAATTCTCAAATAAGAAGAGAAAAGAAAAGAATTGGCTAAAACATTTGTCATAAACTGTAGTCCAGTGGTAGCATGCAACATGGACAGCTGTGAATAGTTTACGTATTGCTCATCTAGACAGTACACCACTGTATCATACTCAGAAGCTGCTGTAGCCCAACCCGCATTTCATGGGTCACTTGTCTCACTTAGAATTGCACCACCTAGGTGTATGTTATGCTCAAGCAATTAAGGGCATAGTAGCAGTGTTTTACATCAGGTTTAAATGCACAACCTTCAGGCCTAGTCACCAAGTATTCCCCCTGCATTGTAATGGTGGAATAGGAAGAGTACACACTGTTCTCAACTGGTTGTTTGAGCATGTGTCACCGGGTATCTACATTGTAATATGCTTTTCATGTGTGAATCCTAAATGAATCCTAAAGAAAATGAATGTATCATACACGGTTACTTATAGGGCACACTGATTTCCAGACTATTTTCAGACACTTGCAGGATTTGACCTACTAGCACAAGCAAGACTTTGAAAGTTCCTGGGTAAAGATGACATTCTGACAACATGAGAATTGTAATTGCGTCTCCCGAAGTGCCACACTGAGCTGTGCACAATGAGCAGACTCTTCTCATGAAGGCTTCAGGAGTACCATTCCTCCTCTCCAGTTCCAGCTGATTCTAATTCAAACATGCTACTCTGTTATCCAGCTGAATCCTAGATAAACATAAGCAGGAACACATGTCTGAGGCCAGAAAGCCACAAAAATGTACTCATGCTGTTTGATCATTAGCTTAACCTGTAGGCTAGGATAATAACGGGCACTCAGGATGTCCGAATTAATCCCAAGGGTCTGTTATGACTGAAGCCACACACATTGATAAGCAGTTTTAACTGGTATCAATTAAATGATAAAAGTTTATCTACAAGCATTTCCAAGCATTTTTTTTAGCAGCTTAAAACAAACACACAATTTCAACCAGCAGTGTAAGAATAAGGATGATGCGCTATTCAAGTTGTTTATTTAATTTTTACACAATTGAAACACACTATGTGTAAATCACCACTTTAGTTATGAAGGTAACAAGCCATTTGTGAGGGGACTCTTTGAAATGGACAATTAACAATGATCAAGAAACAGAAAGAAAGAAGCTAATGTGTGAATTTGATTGATGTTCTTAGAGTAAAAACAAAACTAACTTTTATTAGCCTCAGTGATTTATTGAGGAGATTTATTAGTTTACCAGGCTGTGTTCTAAACGGTAGAAGCACTACATGGCTATGGCTTTGAGCTCTAAGTGAAATGAGCGCTCACTCTTAACCTAAGGCTGTTCTCAGACAAGTCATCGCCGGTGCATCGACCAGATATTTCCAGCCTCGTCTTTAAACAGCCACGCTCTTTCTGCATCATTGTAATCTGATCTGTCTGGCTGTTCATTACAGAGCAAAGCCACTCACTGGTGTGTGTTACTCAGAAAACCTCCAGCTTGTAATCTTACTGAGGCTGATGGTTTGGCTGATACCAATGCCCTGACAGGAGGCAGGACTGAATATTTCAGTCATTGTATTCATCCGCCAGGAATAGACGTCTGACCTACTTTGCAACAATCATCAAATACACCACAAACATACATAGAGAGAGAGAGAGAGAGAGAGAGAGAGAGAGAGAGAGAGAGAGAGAGAGAGAAATCCATTTCATTTTCACATTTTTATAAATCAGACGATGAAAGATGAATTAATAAAAATCTGAGCCACGTACTGTAGAATGCGATGTGTGGAATATCATGCAAATGAGGACGGTGAAAACATGTAATCACACTCTGGACTATATTTTGTTTTTGGTTTTGTCAACCTTGACAGACCTAGCTGCCGACACTGGTGAAACAAATCTGAAAAACTCTCAGCAGCTAACAAGAATAGCGCAATGGAGCCCTAACAGCTTACAGGATTCAACCACCTCCAGGTTTGCCTGACCATAGAAATGTGGAGAAAAAAATCACTGCAGAAGCATGAAGCTGAAATTACACTGCACAGCAGAGTAGAGCGGCGATTCTGATAGCACTGCAGAAAGAGAGTCAGCTGACAAGCATGGAGGGAGGACTTAAATTTTCAACAAAGAGCAACGCATAAAAAAGATAGATTTAAAGATTAAAAGAAAATTTGTGAAAATAAGGCCAATGCTTTGGACAGTCTATGCATTTATTTGACAACAATGAACAGTCCCATCAAACCCAATTTAGGCGATGCACTGGACCGTCGCCACAAGCTAAGAAGCAGAATCACACCCAGAATGCAAACCACTCCAGCTAATGAGTAGATCAGACGAATGGCCAGCACTCTACAATGTTGCCCCTACAAGGCAAGCGCATTGTGAACAGCAGGGTAGGAATTCTGTGCTCACTCGGGATGATACACAGGGGTAAATCTGAGTTAAAACAAACTGCTCCAAGAGGCGCTGGAGCAGAAACTGAATAACATTTCAACCCTGTAGAACGTTTCTGGGCTCGATGCTTGGCTACTTGCATTGTTTCCATTTCAGCTTTACATATAAATGCTAAATTAGTATTCAGTCCTTCATAGCGATAGCTTGGTTCTATCCATCCTGTCAGCAGAGAGATGTTGGCTTGTATGCCACGGAACAGGCAGAGAAATCTGTGTGCATCTGCACTGCCCGTCTCTGCGCGTTCTTTCTAACTAATTCTAATGTTCTGACTTTATCAACATGTGGTAGCCATGATCGCTGTCTCGGCTATGTGTTTCCTAATAAGGAACTCGCTGCTTTTGAGATGTGGGCCTATCAATGACAACCTGCCATTTTGTTGGGCTCATTTTGCAGAGGTGTGCTGCGAAGGATCACCATTACAGGACAGACAGAGAATCCCGGATACTGTACATAATAAAGATGCTGTGTGGCGTTTCTCTCCGCTGCCGCTTGATAGGAATTAAATTACTGTGTCAGGGCTAAATCGTGTGCAACTCTGCTTTTTCCCCAATAGGCATGCGCCTCTGCAGTCTCTGCGCTAATGAGGAAAAGCGTAGTGTTAGCCGCTCTGCTGTCACACAAGATCAGTACAACCATACCTCAGCATCATTAACATCCCGAAGAAGGAGGCATTAGAGTTAGCTAGTTAGGGAGTGTAGGAGGCTGAAAAGCAAAAACACATCAACAATAATAAACTTTGGGGGGGGGGGGGGGTATATAAAAAGCGAAACCCTCTAGTACAGACAAGGTCCCCAGAGCCAGGCTGACAGCAGAAACTCATAAAGGGCTGTCCGTTCGATTGAATTAAATGGTGGGATGAAATAAGGGTGCCATCCCTGAGGCCAGAGATACAAGGTTTGTGATGCAGGGTGCTGTGACAGCACTTGAGACGTTGCTCCCGAGTCAGCTGGCTGCTAGCGGAAAGATGCTGTCAGGCCGCGAGAGATTTCATTATCCTCCGCCCTGAGGGGGTCTGGGAGCAATGGCCTGTGCAGCCATTAGAGGTCTGCATAGCCCTGTAGGCCATGAGGGCACCACAGCTCCAAGGCCATGAGGGCACAGGGCTGAATACATTCAGTGCTGTCATCTAGAGGCCACGACAACAGAGAGATAAGTACATAATGAGAACATTGATCTTATAGGAGGTAACGGCAGCCACGACAACATAGATATGACATAATGAGAACATTGATCTTCGGAGAGACAGCAGCATGACTCTGGCCCTAATTCAGTTCAAACAAAAAGAGGCTTGTCAAACATTTTATTTTACATGATTGTCTCATAAAAATTGCCTACAAGTTTAGAAAAAAATTCTGCCCTCATAAAAGAAATAAACCACATGCTTAAGACAAAACTGTGCTCTCGTTTAAACCCATGCTTTAATTACTGTTAGAAGTTGTTCGCACAAAAACTGACAATGTGCATAAATTCTCAACATACGTATATTTTCATGCACAAACTTGGACACACAGACAAGCACAAACACCATAATACACGTTGCATTTAAAAGCCAAGGCAGTAATTGCATCATATCAAAAATACATTTCATAAGCAAACTCATTCTTGGCTTTGTGTTGACATCTAGGATTTGAGATTGTATATTTTATTTGATTAGTGGACACTCTTATCCAGACTGACCAATTTCACAGTTGGAGACATACTGATGCACCTAACTGGAATAGCCAAATGCTTTTTTTTTTTTTTAAACATGTATGCCTTCACACACAACAAAGAAGTTAGTATATTCTTGGAATACATGCAAAAATAAAAATAGAAAAAAAGACACAGGGAATAACTGTAGTCTCTAAAAAAAAAAAAAAAAAAAAAGACACCAGGGAATAACTAGGCCTGAGACTCGATCACCCGGTAAGATTTCGGGGAAGTGCGACAGTTACACAGAGCTTTGATAAAATCAATTAAACTAAAATAAAAAACAAACAAACAGGACAATGCTTAATTAATTAATACATACACTATATGGACAAATTTATTTGGGCCACATCTCTTAATCATTGAATTGGTGTAATTGGTTGCCAAGTGCTGAGGCGCATAGTGCGTAAAAGTCGTCAACGCTCTGCAGAGTTCCAAACCTCCTCTGTCATTAACACCAGCACAAAAACTGTGTGCCAGGAGCTTCATGACATAGGTTTCCATGGTCGAGCAGCTGTATGCAAGCCTTACATCACCAAGCACAATGCCAAGCGTCGGATGGAATGGTGTAAAGCACTCCGCCACTGGACTCTGGAGCAGTGGAAACATATTCTGTGGAGTGATGAATCACGCTTCTCTATCTGGCAATCGGATAGATGAGTCTGATTTTGGTGAATGCCAGGATAACGTTTCCTGCCTGACTGCATTGTGCCAAATGTAAAGTTTGGTGAAAGAGGGATAACGCTACGGGGTTGTTTTTCTGGGGTTGGACAAAGCAAGGTTTGATGAGTTTGGTGTGGAAGAACTAAACTGGCCCGCACAGAACCCTGACCTCAACCCTACTGAACACCTTTGGGATGAACTAAAACGGAGAATGCAAGCCAGGCCCTCTCGTCCAACATCAGTGTCTGACCACACAAATGCTATTCTCGAAGAATGGGCAAAAATTCCAACAGACACACTCCAAAATCTTGTAGAAAGCCTTACCAGAAGAGTGGAAGCTGTTATAGCTACAAAGGGGGGACCAACTCAGTATTAATGCCTATGGATTTAGAATGGGATGTCATAAAAGCTCCTGTAGGTGTCCCAATACTTTTGTCCATATAGTGTACGTCCACCTTAACTAGGTGAAATATTAAATAGATTAAAGAGCTTTCACAGTATGTCATCATCCGGTTTCCCTCATCAGGATGGTAGCTTTGATTGGAAGCCTGTCTCATTTGTGGTATGAGCACCCAAAGTGACAAAGGCATTATAAAAACCTAAAGGTGTGCTAAAATACAAGTCTCCCTTTTTATTTTATTTTTACAGTTTTATTACTCGTTTACTTTATCATGCTTTCTCACATAAATTACTACAGTACAAAATTTGCCCCTCAATTTTTGGAAAGCAATTGTAAAACTTAATAATTCTTGTCACTTCAACCTACTGGGAATTTTTGCTGTTCGCTGAACAAGTGCAGCAAAATTATTTTTAAGTCAACTCATTAACCTTTAAAGAAGTCAATAACTTATTTGCAAAAATAGTTAAGACCTTATTCACTTAAAACAAAAGTCTAAGGAAGTACCCACAAATGAGCAATCATGTTTTGAATAGGGCGTGGGTATTATTGAAGAAATACGTATGACTTGCAATTTGATGCAAACGGGTTATATTTATCTAAAGGAGAACAGGGATAGTCACAGGATAGCAGAAGATGTATGTGTGGGGTTAAATAAAAATGTTCCCCCCCCATCTTTTACTAATATATCGCCTTTACTCGTTCAACCAAATCAGTAATACCGATCTGCTGTTCAGTATTCCTGCGAAGATCAGACTGAGTGAACAGCTGATCGGAATTATTATTTGAGAACGTACTTGCCGTGAATGTAGCTGTTAATATACCATATGCATATATTAAGGCGATTACTCGAATACCAAACAATCGTCGAGTAAATCCACCGTCAATGTGCCTGCATGGGGCCAGCGGAAGAGAAAGTTCCCTTACAATTGCTGGCTCTCCATTGCTACGCTAGAGGTGTTGATTAATAATGGTGCTGAAAGACCTGGCAGCATAGTGGGCTGCCACTCATTGCGGCCAGACCAAGGGGGACCGGTAATTTGTTTAGCCGAGGCGTTAATGTGGAGGTAGGCTCTCCAGGATAATTACAGGTGTTACCCAAGTTTGGAAGTTTGCATGGTGAGCGCCGACGTTGTGGGTCGTTGTTGCTAAAGCAGAGCTGCAATAAATACCCCCTAGGTGCTCCCTATGTGGGTCTAAAGCACCTGGGTTTCCAATCCTGTCACCAGTGAAGTGAAGATGTACAAGGGAGCAGCTCACCGTTTGAGCACTAGGTCTGAATTAGCTTTGTTGCTACCTTCAGGCATCTTGTTGTGACTTCAAATGTGTGGACAAGGCATGGCAAGGCTGGACTTGAACATTGCAGATCTAGCTGATAACATTCAGCTAGTGTTTTATTAGTTATAAAGAGAACTTTGGCCATTCGAAAGGACACAAAAGAATATCACTGCAAAGCCACTGCAGAAAGAGACACTTGAGTGAGGATTAAGGAAATAAAGGAAATTTAAATTAACTTCTCCGTTTTCCAAATTTGATCATGTTAACACTTCAGACATTCCATGACAAGGCTCTGAATCAGCTCTGAATAACGTACATAAAGTTTGCATAGATCCTAGTGATACAGCAAGCGTGCCAAAAACAGAACAGATCACATTCGATTTTAATGGAAAAAAAGCAGTATAACTGTATTAAAAATATTCATAATAGAGTTTTGGAAAGGATTCTCAAAAGACCCTTTCTTGAATAAAAAGGATAAAAGAAATTTTTAATCAAAAAAAGAAAAAAAGTAAGAAAGCATTGTCGTTAAAGGTAAGTTGTGTTTTCTATTCACTTCTCCCTTGCTGTGGGACTAGCCACTCAAAAGGACATTAAAGCAATGTCAAAAACTTTGTCCCTGAAACTGCTCTTTATGAATGCAAATGATCCGGCCCCTTCCAGATGTTTCCAGAAACATCTTCTGCATAGAAGTCTCTGAGGGAATTAACATCCCTGACACGTCGTTTTATTTCCACAGGTCAAGCCAGACAAAATCTCAAAATCTCAAAATCTCTACATCTCACTTCTGTTACAGGCAGACATATATATATTTTAAATATGGTACGTCCTTGATGGCATCCGGGCACCAATAATTAAATAAAATAATATTGCTGAGTGTGATTTTAGTCCTAAACATATAAATACCTTAAAACATCCCACAGCTTCCACAGACCCCACCTGTTCTAAATGACTGACTCTGTCAGGAATGGCAATACTGACCACTCAAATTCACAGCCTTAAAAGGTAGCATTACAGATCATAATATATAAATACAAAGCATATCAGTTTTAATAGAAAATGCCAGTATTTAACAATCTACCACTAGAAATTCCAATGGACACAGCTCAAATAAGCATATTAAGAATCTACACAGTGAACCATCTATAGTTAACATTTCCCTGCATGCATCAGTTTGATGAGATCAGTTGCAGGAGGCTAATAGAGGACAATACAAATTTTAGGAACAACTTTATGGGACGTACATTAATCATAAGTGAGACACAATCTCTCTCTCTCATAATAATTGCTGAATAATTGGCGAGCGTTGTTCCAGCTATCAGTTACTTGTGAGGGAAACATTTTATTATGGAAATGCTGTCATGGAGAGCGGAGCATTAACAAAGGCAATATCTTGAATTTATTACATAATTCAAGATGAAAAACAACTTTAACACTAAAACAAAAGCAAAGGACCAATCTGGAGTCTGGAAGCATGAATTTCCCTCAATGTACCAACGTACTCCAAACAAAAATCACTAATGTTCAGTTAGAAACACGTTTTCCCCATCACCAGTGCACTGTCACAAAAAATTTTGTTGGTCCTTTTGTAAACTATGTGTGTCCACACACTGGAAATTGAACCTTGACCACCACACGCAAGAAACACCCTCCCAACAAGTGAAACTAGTAGCTGCTTGGGCTTAGGGAACCAATCTAACTCTGGTCTTGACTCAACAAAATTAATTTATTTTTAAGAAACA
Organism: Hiodon tergisus; assembly: GCA_025775045.1. Classification (NCBI taxonomy): domain Eukaryota; kingdom Metazoa; phylum Chordata; class Actinopteri; order Hiodontiformes; family Hiodontidae; genus Hiodon; species Hiodon tergisus. Next base: position 5,080,473 of record JAOVYW010000093.1, on the reverse strand, counting down.
AATTTCTTATTTCTCTGCAAGGTAACAGTGCGACAAATGACTACAGGAACAAGATCAATTTGATTATGTTTATAATATTATATAAGCTTATATTAGCTTGGCATTTTAATAAATTGGGTTTTTGTACTTCTCAAGTAAATGTATGTTTAGCAATTGTTTGGTATGACTATATACTCAATAGAAAGTTTCTGCTGACCAGTGACAAAACAACATGTATTTCAACAGATCAGTAATGTACTGTCAGGATTAAAAATGTGCAAATGGGAAAAACTAGTGGCCTAAGGGACTGGAACTGGCTCATTGGCGTTTTTCAAAAGCATCTCCTGGGCTTTTCACAAACGACATTATCTAGGATTTACAGAGTAGGGTGCGAGAAGCAAAAGTATCAACTAGCCTAGTGTCAGCAGTAGAGGCTGGTGGTGTGGTGTGATGATGGGGAAATGTTTTCCTGGCACATGTTAGGTCCCTTGAAACCAACTGAGCAACATTTGGCCACAGCGTATTTCTGAACCTTGTTGCTGATAGCTACAGTTTGCCTTTTGTCAGATGGATACTTCCAGCAGGATAATGTGCCATGACACAAACCAAATATTGTTTTAAGGTGACAGAGTGGTCAGTTTACTTAAGTGGCCTGCACAGTCCCCAGACCTCAACCCAATAGAGCATCTTTGGGATCAGATGGAATGTGCCGTTTACAGAACAAATGCCCAAGTCTGCAACAAGTGCGTGATGCCATCGTGTCAGCATGGACCAACATCCCTGTGGAACGTTTGCAACACCTTGTAGAATCCATGCCCCTAAGAATTCAAATTTCAAGAAAATAATTCAAAAAATAATAAGAGGCTTCCCATATTGTGAGCCTGGTGTCTTTGAGGAATAAACTCAGTAAATAGGCTTGAGTTACCAAAATGAGCAAGAGAAAATCTGGACTTTCCTGACCACAGTTTCCTTTTTCAATTGTATATAAAGAAGGACAGGACACACATAATTAGCTTAGTCTAAACAATAATCCTTAATAATCCCTAATTATAGAGTCTCCGCAATTCTCTTTCTTTATCCACTTTCCCAAATGTTTACAGAGCAGTCAGACTACAATTCTCCTGATGACAGAATGGCCAAAAGCTGGCAGAGCTGTCACTGTTCTCTTGTCCCAGTATTTAACGGGCTGCCCGGCACAAACAGGAAAGATTTATTTAACTCCTCCACTGAGACTGCAATGGCTGAGAGCTTCACCGAACTCCAAGTGTGAGAACCTTTCTGAAAAAGCAAAAAAATTAACACTCGCTCATCGCATCAAAACTCCTGTGAAATCCAACTTAATTCTCTCGCTGGGGGCCATTGTCAGACGTCGCAAGAATTCCATATATCGGACAGGATTTTCAATAAATTTGGAATAAACTAAGCACACGCTGAATGGTGACAAAAAAAACTGCCATTGCAAGGGTTCATTATCTCCGATTAGGGTCAGCTTGATATATGCGTACTTGTTCAGTAAGTGCTAATGAGTAAATAAGTGAGTGACGCCTGCAGCTACAAGACTTGACCATCACTGCGACTACAGGCACCGTGGAGGACACCCTACCTTGGCCTTCCCTGTGCTCTGCAGGATGTGAACCAGCGCACAGGCCATCTCCTCCTTGTTCTTAACACTGATGACCGGCTCCAGCACTGAGCACAGCAGCATGTAGTTGTTGGTTGTGTACTCTGCAAACTCTTTGTACAGCTCCATGGGCAGGATGCTCATACTCTGGTACCGGGACTTCATCCGGATCATGGGCCCAGAAGCCTTCCCTTTAGTGGGGTTGGGGGTGCTGACAGGATACCACTTCTCCACAAACTGCCGCCCCATCACTGTGATCATGGGGATGCTGACCAGCCCCACGTAGTTGTTCTTGTCCTTCTTCTTCTTCTTGTCCGTCTCCTTGTACAGGTGCACCGTCACACTTTTGACTACCGGAAGGTTGTTGAACTCAAAGTGCTCCCCCCAGAAGACATTGTCTGTTTTCAGCTTGCAGGTAGTCCGTGCGTATAGAGTGTCGTCCAGGCACAGCTCGCAGAAGTACTTTTTCTTGGCTGGCAAGTCCTTGGCCTCGATGATCCACAGTTTAAGCATGTTCTCCACCCGACGACTGTTGTCCTGTGTAGAGAAAAAAACACTGGTGTTTGGGACCAGGTTCTGATGGGGTGCACTGAAGTTGGCTTTTTAAAATTTCAAACACCTTAACAATGCTTTACTAGAACACATAACAGGACTCCGAAATGTAATAAAGCTTGATAATTTCATTTAGCTGCAAATGGGCATTTACATAAATAAATAAATATCTACACGAATGAATAAATGAAGCATAAATGAGAAGATTTATAGCTGAGCCCACATGTCATAATTCAGAAGATGGAACAAAACTAATTTCCAATGATCCAGCAATTTATTAAACAAAGAAGCATGAAAAATATATGAGTTTCAGATAAGCATTCGTTTTATCATAAATACAAGCAGCAATGCGATTAAGTTTTTTAATCTTTGGTTTAGTCAAACTTCCAGAGTTAGGGTGGGTGGGGTTTACCATAGACAAATAAGAAAAATATTGGCACATTTAGTACACAATTTGTTACTCTGCTCACTCTATTCACAATGTGACTTGCATTGCACTATATTTAATTAAACTATATTTTCCAACTATATATATATATTTATACAAAATATATATTTTCCAACGTATACAACCACTGGTCAAATAGAGAGAGGGGTCATCAACCGATTAAACAAAGTACAATAATGGTTAGGTATTAACATTGACATTTCATTAAGACACATGTAAAAGCCAGCCTACACAGTTACCTTGTTTGGGTGCACAGCTCTCCTCAAGTTCTCCATCCACTTGTCTCTCTCAGCTGAAGACCGACAGGAAAAACATTTACTTCCAGTGGAGGTCGTTACCTGTAATGGGGAAAGCGACCAAGACGTGTTGATGTACCATATAAACAACAAACATAATGCTGAAAAGGGAAATCATTGATTTGTAGCATGTGGATGAGGATATGCACAGCCAGTTCATGGAATACTCAGATTGGACGCTTGATGATTTAAACAGTAGCATTAGTAACTCAAAACATGATGCATTTTTCTGGATCAAAGTCTGAATAAGCCCAATTCTCAATTCCCAGCCCTCTATCTCCAAGCACTAGCTAGCTGCCAATGGGCTTCATTGTAATTGTCCCTAAATCCCTGTAAATTGGCTTCTCAGTGTCCTGACACCAAGTGACACACCTAAATATTCACTGTGCCCCTCAGAGCCCCGGTAATGCAAGAAAAGGGGTACCTGGAGACGCCTCCAGCAGCGAGTGTTCATAAACATCAAATATAAACAGTCAATGAGAAATGTGTATAGGAAAATGTCATGCTTCCCCTGTAGCCTTGACTCTTACAGAATGAAGATTTTTATCTAAAACACTTCTCATCATATATGTATTATTTTTCACAGTGCTTAGCCAAACCAAAAAGTAGCTCTGCTTGTTTAGAATGATGATGTAAACCTTTCATTTCACTTTGGCGTGACATCTAACCCCCACACAAGAGCCTGGTCACACACAGGAAAATGCTCGTGGGGAGAAACTCGCCAGAGAGGAAGATGAAACGGTATTAAACAACCGGGCTGCATCCCACCCCGGCTGATGGATGACAGTCAGATGTGAGTGGACCGAGCGGAATAATTAGCACTGGGCTTGGTGGTTAATGGCCCAGTGAGTGAGGGGTCGCGCTCGTGCAGGCTGATAAAGATGAGTTGCCGCTCCGCGCCTTGGTGGCTGAAAACGTCCTTTCTGGTTAGTCAGAGAAATATGAAAACCGAAAGGAGCAATTTCCAAGTAGAGAAAATGATGGACTATAATGGGCAGTTAGTCACAACTCTCACCAATGGGTCTATTTCTGTGGGGTCTTCCTGCAGAATACTAACTGCGTGATTACAGCTGCTCCCATGCTGGCCGCAACATACTATTTTTTTGTGAGGAACTATTTCTTTGTTATTTATGAACTGGGTGAATTGAAAAATCCTGCTTGTTATAGGCACACACTCAGACCCCTACACCTCATCCCCCACACTTTGGTCGAAAACCAGTCCTATCAAAAGAAGCAGTTTAAGAAAAGAGCAAAACACCACGTTTGACTTCAAATGGAGAGCATAATGGAAAAATGGCCCTGCCTCAAATATTTTTTTCCATATATACTACTCTCCATTCGTTTCTAACTTCACCTAAATGGAGATGTAGAGAAGTAGGCATGCGTTTGAGAGGGGGAAAAAAACATGTTTTTCTTGTGCATTAGAAAACAGAAAACCCAAAGGGTGTACACTGTGAAATTAAACCTAGACAATAAAGCTGGAGAAACAGAACGTGATAAAGGCCTTAACAGAGTTGCCATTTTGCCTGTCTTTACGAATATTACTTGCAGTTTAACAAGGCCCAACGAACAGAAAAGACGCCATAAACAGACAGACAAATAAATCTGGCTCCTGCACAGAGCCAATGTTTTTGTACGGGACGTAATAAAATAGGAATGTGATAAATATTTAATATTTTCCATAGAACCGTTACAGGGTGACAACTCAAGGATTTTTTAATAATTGGAAGCATGCTGAGTCAATACAACTTTGAGTGACTTTTCTTTTTCATAAATCGGCCCACCAGAAAGCAGTGCAGGAGAGAAAAAGACACGTTATTTTCAGCCCCCTCCTTGTACTAGAATGGGCTGTGTGAAGGACTGAGTTGGGAAGGCCATATGGGAACAGGGTGTTTAGGAGTAGGTCACCTCAAAGCAGTAGTCCTGGCCCAAGATGCTGCTGTGCACGGGCTTGATCACCACCTCCTCCTCCATGCTGAGGTCCAGGGCTTCCACTGCACTGCTGGGGCTGAGCAACGACTCGTGAGACCGCGATTCCTTCAGCTTCGGCATCAGATGGGATCTGGGGAGAGAGAGAGGAGACGGCAGCGCTGTGAGGCATGATCCCAGCCACTGACATCATGAAGAACTGGATCCCATGGCAGCCTGTAAAAGAACCACACCCACCCCTTTCATCTCACTCTCTCTCTCTCACACGCACGTATGGTCACACAGAGGAGCTCTCCAATATTCCAAGGTCCACATTCTAAGGTTGATCAGTTATCTACAGACAAATCACGGCATATCTTTAGAGGGGATCTGGAACCATCTGACAAGTCCGGAGGGAGAAAGAGCATTGGATTTCATTTCTAGACTATTGTATTCAGTTAGTGATAATAATAAAACTTGACCATTCTAAGCATATAAACTTCACACATATTTACTATCAGCAGGGTAAGGCAAAGATGGACTACATTGACTTAATTCCCTAGTGGGACACAGACATTGTACCCTCATCGTACATTGTATTGCTGTGTAAGGGGGAGGCGTGATGAGTATACTAGCCTAGATAAGGATGTCTGCTAGGCTAATAAATAGTGCAATAAAGTAATTATCCTCTCAATATCACATACACCTTATTTATATACAGTACTATGCAAAAATCTTAGACACATGTAACAACATTCTGTAAAGCAAAGATTCTTTAAAAATAAATAAATTAAACACTTCTAAATTTAAAATAAATACTATAAAGGTCAGTAAACAGTAAAAAACTTTAAATAAATAAAATAAAATAATAATAATTTTAAAAAACACACCAAAAGAACCAAAAAATACAATCAGTATTTGGAGTTACTACCCTTTGCCTTTAAATTGCATCAATTATCTTAGGTACACTGTCGTGCAGTTCTATAAGACAATTGGAAGGTAGATTATTCCAAGCATCTTGGAGCCTGTCTCGCTTTTTTCTGTCTGTCCAGGTAATCCCAGACAGCCTTGATGACGTTGAGATAAGGGCTCTGTTGAGGCCATACCATCTGCTATAGAAGGCCTTGTTCTTCTTATGTAAAATGAATGAAGGTTTGGAAACATTGCTTTTATCTACTGACACACTAATGCAGAAGAAGAAAAAACCACCCCAGTTAAAGACTATAGTTATGCAGTTATGTAAAAAAGCTAGGGTGCCTAGGATTTTGCCCAGAGACAATGAGTTACTGGCAATGTTTGCTAGGCTTCCACCCAACCAAATCATCACCAAACCTCATTTATGTCCCCAAAAAAAATCTATGGTACATTTTACAATATGAAAATACATTGTTTGTAATGACCTAAAATACATCATGTCTTCAAACCACCCATTCATACAAATCTCAAGATTTGTGCTCCTGTGTTCAAGGGGTGAGATTTTTTATGTTACTGAAGTACTATGATGACCGGATTGAATCTTGCTTCCATACAAAGCTGACACCACTTAAGGTTACTCAGCTTTTTAAAATAGAAATGTTTATTAAAAGGTAACAAATTCTTCATTTAGCCATGAATAGCATTATGTCACATTTGAATTACCTCATCACTTTGCTGATGATACCGTCAGACTAATAAATACACGCTACGTTACCCCACACAGGTCAGGGTTGCCCAGTATTGAAATTCAACAGTCTTTAGATGTTGGCTCTTTGTAAATTACAGAAAATAATTCTGTACCCTTCTTATTCATATAGTGAAAGTGTAATAATGTAAAGTATTTCAGATATTCTCTTTAGCCTAGCCGGCTCTCTCACAGCACAGATTAGGGAACACCACCAGCTAAATGGTTTGGCGTTGAATGCCGTCAGTGCTGAATGCTGCTTCATGCTGGTTTGTGAGTTGGTGAATGTTGGGTTGAAATCACACACTTCTAGTAATGATTATAGCCAGCTGGTAGCTTGGTGGTTAATGTTCTGAGGAGGAGCGGGGGTATAGCCATTTTACCCTTAAGAAAAAGTCACTTAACCCAGATTGCTTCAGCAAATATTCTGCTGAATACATGGACAATGTGGGAAACTGAGCAGACCAGGCCATTCTGGATGAGAGCATCTGCTAATACTAATAAAGGCCACACATCAGTAAATATTATTCTAGTCTAGAATCTTCACTCCCAAAGGGATTCCTCACTTCATAGTGGCACAGTCTCGGAGGAGAGGTGAAATCCCAGCTCCCCTGCAGCAGAACTCGTGTGTTGAACCTGGCTGTGACAACTAGCATCTGTCAAAAGTAAACTAAAAACAGAGAGGTGGAAGCAATGCTTTGTGACTGGAGCCCAAAGGGCAGCGTGTGGCTGTGTGAGTGCCCCTGTGTGCTAGAGCTGGCATGGAGCTAACATGGTTTAGAACTCAGGAGAACAATGGGAGAAATTTAATGAGTTGCACTGTGTAATCCACTGTATTCTGAATTAGAAAACACTAGAATTTTTGGGATTATTTAAAATAAACGAGCCTCAAATCAACCAGGACAACAGTTCCCTGAAAATATATGTTCTTTAATGTCCTTTTTCTATAGTATTTATTAAGAGTGGTGGTTAAATCTCTCTTTAATCCTGGTGTCGTGGGGCTGGGCGAGGCAATTAATTAACCACCGGGTGTTAGGCAAACTATGACAGAGGCCTGCTGTGCCCCTTGATCATGATCCACCGACATTGAATTAGGGGTGCCTTGGTTTTACGTCCCTGGGAGCATGCCCTTGAAGGAGAAAGGTGGGTGCTTCCAGCCTGTCCATCAGACCAAAGCCAAAGGCAATGAAGACTGTATGGAATCGCAGAGAAAAAAATGGGCAAAAGGACTCTGAAAGGGGACTAGACGGTTTTTAAAGGAACAACAATTTACCATGAAATTTACAACGTTTTATAACAGCCACCAGGCATATTGCAATATACATTTTTTGACTTCAGAGAATGTATTCACTGCCCGTAGTGCACTGGTTCACAACGACCCCAACTACACAATAAACAAAACACACGTGGTTTCATTATGTCAATCGCTGCAGTTTTTTTTTTGACTCACACTACCAGGATAGGAACAAAACGATCACGTTTGTCAAAATTAATTAAATACCTGAGGCAATGCTTTTGCTATTAAATGCTTTAAATATGTAAACTTTAACATCCAGTACTTTCAGTGTTTTTGTTGTTCTACGTGAGCTTATGTACGCTCTCCTTCTAAAAGGAACTGCACTTTTCACAGGATTAATGCAGAAGTAACAGACAAAAAATACACCGGAAAATCTTGCTTTGACAGCGGCAGCAGCTGTTAAAATGGTGTTCTTACAAAGTGTGAGACACTGTCACTGCAGTGATCACCTGGGAAAGCTGACAACTGCGATGAAATTTTAAAATCTGCAAGATGGCCATTCAGTTGCAAATCCAGTCTAACTTGTTAAAATACAATATAAAATTAATTTAATTAATTAAATTAATATTTTAATTATGATGCAGGGTAAAACTTTTAAGATAACCTTAGCATGAAGATTACAACATTACATCAATGTGAATTCATTAAAAACTTAAATTTTCTATAATAGTTTTAGTCCTCTTCGCAAAATAACTGTCTAACGTTTTAAAGCAATTAACAGGACTAAGTAAATGTAGCTATTTACATTTTAACACAATCCAGAAGTAGTCAATTCAACGAGAGGGTGCTGCCTATTTATGGCTTCCCAGACAGAGTGTGGGTGTGCCTAATTTGTGTGTGTGTCTTTGTATGTCTGGCATGTGTCTGAGTTATGTGCACCCGGGTATCTGTCTGGTGTATGTGTGTGCGCACGCGTGTGCGTGTGTGTGCATGGAGCGGTATGGCAGGTCAGAGGGGAGCAGAGATAGGCAGAGGACATGCGGTCATGCTTTCACAAAGTCATTCACATTTTTATTCAGCTAGATCAGAAGATTAAAGAACGCCCCTTTTGGGGAATGTAGGTGAGAGGGGGGTGGGGTCAACATGTTGAGTCAAGTTGTGCAGTAGGGTGTAGACAGGAGATGGAATGTGTTGATGTGGTTTTGAGAGGAGATACAGCTGCGTGTGTGGTAATACACTAGGTTTTATCTTCTTCTATTTGTCTGGAGGCAACACAAACCTTGCACTCACAGTGATTGCTTCTTTTAAAGACAAAAAAGATCTTTATTCTATTAATAAAAGGAAAAAATTATTATCTATATTCTATATTATAATTGGTTGACACCATAAAATCAGTTACTGTTGAATGAACAGGCTTAATACAGATGAATGAATGCCTTAATACACACAGGGAACCAAATTTATTTAGGGATTCTACTCTTCAACTGTGTTTAATCATTTTTCGTCTTTTAGTTTTTTTACCAAAATCTGCAACGCTACAAATAATAACAAAATAAAAAATAGCGAGAAGAGAAAACTGGAGTGTGCATTTATGGCAGGGTCATTTCCTGGATCTCCCCATTAATTCCTCTGCTGGGATTGCTAACTGGTCTGAAAGATTGAAAAAAATTATATGTTTTAGAAGAGGCATTCAAAGCATTTTGCATTACAGTTGTTATAGTTTATATTCAAATTTACAAAACATAGAGAAGATATGAATATAGGTTTGTCCTGGATATTCAAATGTCATATTTTTGTCACAGAGAATGTTTGGGTTCATACATAACTGTTTCCAGGACGCTATGTTCCTGTCCAAACCGGAATAAAAAATTAATTAAAAAATCAGGTCAACTCCCCTAAAAAATAATTACAAGAAAGTTACAGATAACTGTAACATCTCCTTTGGAGAAGTCTCCCTTTTTAATTGTAACATTTTAATGTTGTGTGCGCCTATTAGCGCTTCCAAAGCCCCCAGCACATCAGGGATGCAAACGCTATACCCGCAAGTATAAGCTTAATCAGCCACCAAAATTTGTTCAGAATACATTTTTAAATGCACTTAAAACTCTCACGAGAGAAGCTATCCAACGCATTGGAAGGGCTGCACTATCAAGTTTCAATAGTCAGTCAATATGAATCTGTTCTTCTGTTAAACAGAAGTCAGGGGAAAGGTTTTTAAAGGCTTAAATCGTTCCTGGTCCATTTCTCACATTGCATCCGGTTGCGCGGCCAGGGCATCTAAAATTACACACATCCCCATCCAGCCGAGGCGAGGAGCCTCCGGAATCTGTTATTCGTCTCCATGGGAGTGAATACAAAAGATGGGAATTAAAACGCTTCCCCCGCAGCTTTTACAGCGGCCACATGCTGAAGTCTTGATTCCAACGACTTCAGTAGCTGTATCTCCACTGGCATAAAGATGTCGCTTTCTGCATTAATGCAGACTTTCTTTGTGACACACATATAAAGGCTCATTAGAATACAAGAGAGCGAATTCCTCATTTTCTCTCTCAGGGTACGAGGGCTGGGATTCTACTTTATACGTGGCTTGTCTATTACACCAGTCAAACGGGAGCCGAAGAAATCTGACACGGGCCATGCGATCAAAATAGAAATTTTTGGTGGAAAATAAGTCGAATACATTTTTATAAGGATCATCCACCTTGTTCAGGAGGTGTAAGATTTGCTTGGTTTAAATTATAATATAATTTAATATAATAAATAATATAATAATGGACACAGCCATTGGCGCAGCTACAGCATCTCACAAAAATCTTTATCTGACAAATAAATTTAAAAATAACAATCTTTCACTAACTTCTATGGCTTCACAGTTTATTATGAAGTAATACTGGGAAAAAGCCTGTTCAATGAAGTTGGGCAGAAGCCATGCGGCTTAGGGCGTCCATCCTCTCCCCCAGGTTCCTCCACTGTTCGCTAGGCAGTGGGACCATATCACCTCAATTTAGAGCCATCCATATGTAACTTATGTTGGCAGTCTAACCTTAGTGACCACTGTGTTGACACTGTCCTTGGTTTTTAATACGTTCGGAAAATCAATAAAGACGTAATAACAGATATTCAGTGTATGGCCTCTGGTGCGTCAGCCTCACAGTGACCTTGTCAGCCTCATCAAAGGCACAAGCCCTCGATCGGGGAGGTGATGTCAGTGAAAAGGTTTGTACTGCTCACAAACAGAAATTGTAATCAAGCGAGTCACACTGATGCCCTGCTCTCCTCAGAGAGGCAAAAGTAAAAAAATCTTCGGCCTTGACGTCAATTTACTTTTCTGCATAAAGACCTGAACTTCTACAGTACAACTCTGCACAAAAAGGATCAAATTTAAATAAGCAAGTTTCCTGTGCACTGGCTCAATATAATTGGTCCACTTCAGCAGGCTGTATGACTATTAATACTTCCCAAAAATAATTTTGTTGCGGTTGCCTTAACAGACTTGCTGCACGGTGGGCATTGCTGACAACCGTCAGACTCACATTTGGCAAGCCGTCTATCAGGCGCTGTTTTTTGTAGACTCACTTGAAAAAACACATTGGCAGGAAGATTTTTTTTCACCCTCATGTGTATTTAATATAATCAAAAGCCTGCAGCAATCCCCTCTGTTTAATTTGCTGGCTACAGTTTTCCAGAGAGATATGTGCAGACCGGCCAAACATGCGACTCTGAATTGCAGGATTAGCCAGAATGACTCCTGTTAGGTAAAAACTAACCCGGATAGCTTCAGAAACTGCAGGGATCGCAGAACTTTACACTTGGAAGGCATACCTGTTGTTAAGGACCCAATTTAACCCATTTTGCATGCTTTGTGCAGCCTCCACAGCTCACTTCACACAAGACTTCAGTGCGAGGCTAATAAGAGGATGAACCTCCAATAAGCATGACTTTAGCAATTCAATCAACAAAAACATTTGACAGTATGTTCTGAAACTCTACGGTGAGCCTAAATAATTAGCTTAAAACCAGAATCATACTGGGCCTGGAAGAACATGGTTGACTACAAGCGGTAAAACCCTAAAATGTAGGATCTGAAAAAAAGATGAATAAAGCAGACAACAGAATAATTGGTTAGTTAGATAGAGAACATGGGAACAACAACACAAGCCTTGCCTTGCTTTGAAAGTTATTTTCATTCCTCAGTTCCTGCCATACAACTATGAATCTGAAGCGAGTTGCACCGTCACCGAGTTTAGTGGCACTATAGGAGACTTAAGGCCAGTGCAAAATCTTTACAGCATCCTGTTTACAACCAGGAATAACAACACACCATTGTCACCCGGTAGCAGACATTGGACAAAGTAAGGCATTGCTGATAGTGACCGTGTCTTTCCACATTCGGTTAGATGTAGAGAACCGACTACAATAAATGACCAAAAGAAATATATCATCCTTGTGAGAATAATGTAGTTCAACGAGCCTTCTAAAAAAATCTGATAACAATCCTGATTATTTGCTTTCAGTAGAAGGCATAATTACCTCATTGTGCTAATAACTCACTGGCTGAAAATGAAATGAGGCAATCACTTAAAAAACAAAATTGCCACTTCTATTTATTTTTAATTTTTATATATGAACAGAATAAGACCGGCGTTAATGAATATAATCATTAGCTGTGCCTCACTTTTTTTTCATTTAATTATTTTATAAAACAAATCTCTTTATAGTCACTGACTCCCTGGTTTTTAGAAAACACCTCTCAGCTATTCTGATGACCTAAATGCTAAATATGCAGCCAACCTAAATAAATAAAATTTATAATCCTCCCCTTACAATTTATTAACTATCTTATTCTCTTCATATGTTTCTTTTTAAATCTTGGTTCACAAGTTCATTTTCTGATATTCCTTTGCGTACATAGTGTCATTTTGTATCAACGGACTGCAACAACTTTCTTTAATTTAGGTGAAAAGCAAACAGTTCCCCCAAGCACAATGCTCTCTTTGTTAAAAAGTACATTACATTAACATCAAACAGCAAAAAGCTCCTTTAAAATGGGTCATGTTAGTCTCTCAGTTCTGATCTGTAAAGCTAATAGCTAAGACAAAGCCTTTTATCATTAATTTTATTTAAACAACTGAACAACAGAAACACGAAAACAAAATTTCATTAAATGCAATCACCTCCATGACGTGTTTTTTTTTTTAAGATGAAGTTTAATCTCAGTTATTGGACCCCCTTGCACAACTTTCATTTGCATGTTTTATTTATTTATAATCCTGATTCAACAGGAACAAAAACATTACACAAAAACCTTGCATAATGGGATAATTCTTTCTGCTCAAAAATATGGTAAGGGATCTATTATGTTCAGAGGTTATGGAGCCTAGAGCTCTTACTTAGAAGGAGAAGCATGAATTTTTCGGGACATTTTGATGAGAAACATACTTCCCCATGCCAAGAAACTAAAGCTTGGCTAAAATTTCACTCCAGCAATTACTCAAAGCATTCACCCAAATCTACAAAGAATAGCCTTTCCCAACTACTCATCTTAATATCTAGACCTCCACCGAATCTAACATTTGGATTCAAAACCAAGAAAGTGGTGTACAATTATGACTGCAGGAGTGTTCAAAAGTTCCTAGAAATATCAGAAAAGTTCACAAAAGTTTTTATTCACAAGAATTGGAAGCATTTTTTAATCCAGTCCAGAGGATAATTTACAAAATACAATATGAGTGTGAATAATTGGGATCTTTATGTTTACCGGAATAAAATATATTGATTGCAAATAATACAAAACAAAAACAAAAAGATTGGTCCATCAGATGATTAGAAGAAAAAAAAACTATTACAGTATGAACTCATTTAGAGTAAATGTGTTTAGGGCATTTCCATGAGCTCAGTGATGATGGGGGGAAAAAAGTGCAAGGTTTTAAAAATGTATATATATATAATTGTTTCAAATTCAATACATGCAATTTCTTTATTACATGCACCGGAGGGTATAAAAACTATATATAAATTAATAGCAATTAGCTCCGGGGCTGTTTAATTTAGCAATAAAATAATATGTCGATAATATTTTTACGCTTGTTATTGAATATTTACATAAAAACATTTAACAGAATATATGCAGATTAACAGTGACATGTGGTTTTTAACAGACATATATTAATAACATGTTTATAAACGGTGAATGTCAGTTTGCCTTTAGAATAAGGTGACAAAATCTAAATAAATAATGCAAAATTAGTGAAAAGTCATAAGAAGCTAACCATCTCTGAAAATAGCCTTTGTCGAACATTACTTAATTTGTCACGAGGGACAAGCCCATATATTTATTTTAAAATTCACCACTTTTAAACACAGCAGCAGCATTATTTCTTAAAAGCATTTTAATACTCTAAACATAGGGGCTAGCTTAAAACTATGTTCCTTTAATTAGTTATACTAGTGATTTAACCTATTTTTAGCATGAAATATCAGACAAAATAAATTCAGAGCTAACTACCAATACCAGATTTCTGATTCCTATTCTGATTCTGATGTAATGTTGACTATGTGTTCTCCAACACAATGCTTATTGTTGTGCTTCCTCTAACAACCCAAAATTGTAATGTCATTAAATTTACTGGAATAACTTTTGTGTATGTAAAATTATTGGCAGAATAAATAATGATAACAATAATGTTTAAAACACATAATATCAGTGGATAATGTCAGTGCTCCAATAATTATATCCGACTCTAATTACTATGTGTATTAAAGCCTGTGTTGCCGGGAGTGAGAACCATTTTCTTGTACATAACTGGGACCCAATTGAACACATACACAAGTTATAAATAGTTTATAAACAGGACCATGTTTTCTCTTAGGCCAAAAAGACAAAATTTAACGATCATTAAGGGTCAGCCAAGCATCAGATGTCAGTGTCTTAGCAGGTGCAGATCCAAAAGGGTCTGAACACTTTGGTGGAGGAGATGGCAAGAACACAGTCACCTGATGATAATGGAGATACAGTAATGAACCCCGGGGGATTGATTTTGCTGGTTTATTGAGTATCTTGCTTTAGAACAAGCTCGTCAATTTCCTGGAACACGGTGGTGAAGGAAATAACAGCAGTGAAACATTTTGAAGAATTTCTTGTTCTCCTTGCCCCGCCCCTCAGAACTGGTGACATCTGAGTCACACAGCATATGCCAATGTCGCCTCATTATGTATCAGAAAGGGAGAAGGAAACAGGGGCATTTAAAAGGTTATCAACTCATATAAGCTTGGTCTCACCAAGAGCAAGGTATGCCCAAAACCTACGGCAATCTGTTGGGTGATGACAACAATTGAACAAGTGTTCTTAATCAGCCATTGGAAAAATAAAATGGTTACATTTTGATACTACTCAGTTTCAGAAGAAAACCAATCTGTGTGTGTGTGTGTGTGTGTGTGTGTGTATATAAACTACACTAATAAAAAACATGCATTAATGACTGACAAAAAATGCCCCTTTTTCCCCAAAAAATTATTTCTTGGAATACATAGTATGTAAGCTTATGCTTTTGTTTTTAACAAACAGTGATATAGATTATTGGCAAATAAACACATTACATAACTGCAATTAGACCAAATTAAACGAGAGCTGTAAATATTTTATTCATAATTTAAGCAAAACTAGTCAACATCTTACTTCAAACATCTTTCAAAAATGCATTTTTAGAGTTTAAATTCTTCTGTATTTCATAAAACTACATGGGCTGCAATGTTAATTTCTCCGTGTGAATAAAGACTACCTGTACAAAATAACGTGTTCAGTTATGTGTGTAAGTAAAAAGTAAACAAATCGACAATTTTTAATTATGCTTTAATGCAATACCACTAAAAGCTAAACGTAAGAAACAAGAACGCAACCGAATTCATACCCCACGCTCCGAGCATTTATCTAAATAAATGTCCCTTTGAAAAGCAGAGCCCTGTGCAGTGTTTAGAGCTCTGGGTTAGACTTCCTGGTGTAACATTACTTCCTTACCTTTATTGCTCAAGTAAAAGGACAACTGTAAAGGGTATAGCCTTACGTGCTAAACTTTAATCGTCACGACGACCTAAGAACATAGTCTTCGAATAAAATAAGTTAATAATTTTGTAATAATGTGTAGCGACATTCAATCTTATAGCAGCGCCACCGGTAATTAGGTCCAGACCAAAACTGTTAGGCTATGTCCCGACAATCAGTGGGTGATAATCAGTCGATTACCGAAACTACGGTGTACTTTCTCCAACCTTTTCTCCCTATCTAAATAGGAGTGGGAAAGGACGTTTTATCCACCTGTACCTTATTCGCAAGAAATAAACATGGGTAAGCAACATTTGTATTAAATACCCTTAATCGTAACTGCATCTCAACAGTGAAAATAATTATAAGATATTTGAATGTTGTTTGTCACGGGGTCGTTTTGTATTATTATACGAATGTAAGAGTCACACGAGAACTACAAGGTATTTCAAAGGGTATAAAAAGGCGAGAGGGGAATATGGTATGTCTAAGCGGTGTTTAAAATAATTCCGATTTCGCCTAGCCCTAGGCTACAAATACCACCGTATTGTTCACCTATCGGTGTATGAAGGTATAAGAACTAGTCACAACATGCCTTAGTAACAATGATAAGCTTTCATTTGTACCAATCCTTGAAAAACTGTATCAAATCAGTATCTGACACCCTATACTAACATTCCAAGCAAAGATAAGAGGACAAACCAAGCGTTCAATCGATTTGTAATGAGCAAGAATTTTATATTACTTGCGATTCCACAATTTACATACCAAATATGCCTTATAAATAGTTGCTGCATCGTGATGGCAGTAAAGTGAAGGGGAAACGGACAAACTACCTTACACGGCTTCGTTGTCCCACACATTTAAAACGTACACCCGTACAAGAGAGAAAACACAGAAGCCAAAACACTTACTGTTTACCAAAGCGATGAAGCATTGCGCCATGGAAATGAATAACAGTTCCCGAAGACACTAGACTCCAGTTTCAGGCTCATTTCTCTCGGTTATCTTCCCCCAGTTTCCGACAATTTTAAAATCTCTGTGAATCTGTAGCCAATGGTCAGCCAAATCTAGCCTCCGAGTAGCTCCGCAAATATGCACCCCTTGGGATATGTGCTGCGTTATAAACACACCCTCCGCCCAAACCATACACATCTCGTTTAAAAAGATAGCGCTCGATTTTTGAAAACAGACGTATTGCGTTTTCATAATTCTCGTAGTCGTTTGGAATACATTCACTAAACACTCGCTGTCCCGCTTTATTGTAGTTTTTGGTATAATTTAAACGGTAGTTTAGAACCGAGGGGGTATATCCTACTTGAAAATTCAAAATCACTTGGTGACTTATTTTAATCATATACTTCAACACATTTGACAAGTCACATATAGGTGATCTCAGAGATTAAAATGTTATGTTTATATAAATTTAATAATATAATCGTGTACTCCAATCCTTCCCAGGAATGTATCCGTATTTTGTACGATAACCTGTTTGTCTAATCGAATTTTTCAACTGGCCATTCAGTTTGATCTAACAAAGACGTTACGTTAATTATTATGTACATTTACTTTTTGATATCCCGTTGAACCTGCGGTTAATCACGAAATTATATGGGTGACTTCTGACATCGTAAATACAATAAATGTCGGAGGCCACAAGTACGTTTCTTGAATCTCATCTAGGCAAAACTGTACTCGGTTCTAGTAGAATATTACATATAGCTCTACGTTTACAATAGTCTCTCTGCCAAAATGTCGGCCCCGGTCTGAGTGAAATCTATAAGAGTGCATGCGTGTCTCTCTTAACATAATAATTGAGGATCACACGACCCACCCACCCGCAAACAGCAGTTTATGTTTGCATAAACAATACAGTTCTTTACCTGAAATGACATGAAACGCATACGAATGATTACTTTTGATGTTGCAGCTGTAAAGCCTACAATAAAATGACCGAACCTTCAGTAGTGGAATATTTCAATTGTAAATCAAAGCCGGTAGGTCAGCAGAAATACCCACTGGCTATCGGCTGTGTAAAAACATTTACTAAGGACTCGGGCAGTTGGTGGTGATTTGCATTTTTATTTTATTTAAAAATAGTTAATTGGTGTTAAAAGATCATATTTACATTTCTTTAAAGCTACGACTTTCATTATAAAATGTATCCACAGAAATTAAAACTTTCTTTAATAATATTGTAGCGTTTTACGGGAGAGCTACTTCTCTGCGTGGTTTCAAGCACGAGACCGACACTGTTTCACAGGAAAGA
>JAOVYW010000093.1:5025375-5062365 GCA_025775045.1 Hiodon tergisus | reverse complement strand
GGGGGCTATGGGGAGTGGGGGAAATCTGCATATCCGTGCAACAGTTCTATATCCGTATCTGAGAACTGGGAAATATGCGTAATTAAATCATTAACTGCCGGTAATTATCTCATTTAGACCACTTAAGATGCCCCTAGGCAGGAACAGAAGCTGAGAGATTTTAGTTCTTGCTTACTTTCGTGGCTGTGAGACAGACCTCCCGGGATCCACAGCCAATCGGCGGGCTGATTCATACATAGGAATTATTAGCACTTGGGACCCACCTGGGCTTCTATGATCTTCTGTTTGGAGTCCACCACGGCCTGCATATCTGAATGGTCCTTCTTTAACTCTTCCTCCACAGACATTAACCTGGAATGGTTGCAACAGGACAGTGAATATAGAATGCTTTTCAGGAGTTTTGGGTCAGCACCAACCAAGCTCTGGTCTATGCAATGTATCTACGCGAGTATGCAGTTTGACTTATTAACAACCCTCAGGATCTTCAATCAAAATATCAGCTTGGCTGTACCAACTGCTACAGGGCTAAGGCAAAAGCCCACCCTTAATAGGCCTTTTCTCTTTTCATTCGAGAAAGACTAAGGTTACCTGTAATTATGCAAATGGTAGCCAGCAAAAAAAGAACTTGATCTGGTACCGGAAGGTTGCCAGTTAAAAACACAGGAAGAGAACTGATATTTAGATGTTAGAAAAATATCTAGGTGTATGAACGCATAAAAAAGGGGACCCGTAAGCTGTGTAAGCGTGTCTACTAATCAAACGAACAAGGCCCTGCGCAAGCCGTCTGTAATCGCCTCACTCATCAGGCGTCAAAAGTGTCAGGAGGAACTGTCCAAATCAAGGGAGGGCTCCAGTAACACAGACATGGTGTCAGCCAAACAAGCGAGCAGAACGAGTTAGGCGTGCCGGCTGGCTGCACACTAATGTGAAGCTGTGTGGGGGCGCATTGAGAAATTCGAGCTGTTATAGCAACAGAATGGCTTCTAAGATAATTGAGTTTCTTTTCTGTGTGATTTCAGATGGGAAGTGGCAGTAAACTGAGAAGAGCCCCTGTCACCTGACATCATCTTGCTGCAGGGTGGGCAAAGAGCAGAAGCAAAGGGCTTTTCCCTGAGTGCTGGTAAGACAAGCTTCAGTTATACCAGAGAAAACAGAAATATAAGTTTCCCTAGCAGCAATGTCAAAATGACCTTGTTTAATAATTCCTTTTTGAGACCAAATATATTTATATTCAAAATTTTGATGTATCACAGCCTTCAATGCTAGACCATCAACGTCTCTAACTTATAAACATATAGCATAACATTCCAGCAAGCAAGTCTTCATTGTTGTAATCACCACCTGATGAAGGCTTGTTAGACGTTATACCATACTTGTTTCTCCTATTCTGCATGAAGGTAATCTCCACTGCTTGAGAAAAATCCCCATCATTGCTCACTCTTTGAAAAAACAAAGCTGTCAGAAAATCACAGTACCGTGTAGCCTGAGAACCTGTATCGGTCAGATCGGTCTGCCTAGGAAGAGACCCTTCAGACATCCCCAGAACTGGGCTGGCTTACCTGCTGATGATACCCTTCATCTGCAGGTCCTTGTCATCCTGTTGCCGGCGTAGCCTCTCTTCTGACTCCTCAAGCCGGGCTTGGTACTCCATCAGCATCTTCTGGGCGTGGTCGTCTTGGCCCTTGAACCGCGACTCGTACTCCTCCAGCTTCTTGGCCGCGAGCCGCAGCTTCTCCTGCAGGATGGCGATCTCCTGCTGGTACTGGAGACAACACACAGCGGCTGAGTCAGAGGGCTGGAAACACTCAGGCAAAGCAACAGCAGAGTGGGAGAACACAACTAAACCAAGCTGGGAAAGAGCAGAAAAGCTGTCTGTTATTGTTCTCATAGTCAGTGCATTCATTAATTCATTAATCTTCCGTATTTTTTCCCCCCTTGTCGACTCAATTATAGTCCATAATTGAAATAATTATCTTGATTTCTTTTTCACCTGAACACTATACACCTGCATTGTGTTTGCCCTTTGGGCCAGTGGTTTTATATACACACACACACACACACACACACACACACACACACACACACACACACACACACACACACACACACACAGGTACACATATGTAATTTTAGGGTTGAGGTGTGCAGTGGGCGTGATACAGCTCTCTCTGATTTGCAGGGGAAACCTACACCATGGCTGAATTCCAAGATCCTTGGATTTCCAGGATGACTTTTCTGCTATCTCAGGATATCTATTTCAAGCAAGCAAATCCCTAATGGATCCCTTACAGTGGCTGTGTGCAGCCAGGTCAACGTGTTCAATAACAGGCGGATGTGAGTAGTCTTTACAGGACGATATGAAAGTTTCCTCGGAGGATTGCAGGATTTCTTTTTAAAATTAAACTTTCACCCCAGGGTGCTGTTGGGTGTGCGGGAGAAAAATCTGAAGCTTCCGCTTTGTCCAGAACAGAGCTCTTTGGTCTCACTACTCAATGTGCTTTGCTCAGCGCTTCTCAAGTATTAAGAGCGTTGTCCAATAAAAGAGATGACCCACAAAAAAACAAAGACAGAACCGGTCTTTTTTGTCTGTTCTGACTTCTTCCCCAGAGCAATTTTCACCTCAAAATTTGAGAAAATGTTGGCCTGTTGGACTCTCCCACATCAGACTGACAAAGACCGCATTTACCACAACGGTGAATGAGAAAAAACTGCACAAAGTGAGAGTGACTTTGCTATTACTCAACAATTAACTTCTGAGTGAAATACCAGGAGAAGCTGGATAAGGCTTTACACATGCCATCAAATAAGATAGGAATACCGAGAGAGAGAGAAACTGAAAAATAATTTCTTTAACCTTGCAAAAGGCGTATCCTTGGTTACACAGCTACTTCACATCTATATTCTGATCACACACAATGTCTCAAACAAACGGTTCATTTAAAATGATGCCATTCTGGAGAAATTCATTAATAATTATGCTTTGCACGTAGACGGGATGTAGAGAGGAAAAAGATGGCATTAAAAAAATGAATAAAGAGGACAATTAGTCACTGGTATTTGACCCATGAAGTCTTCCCGACCGTGTGCTGAGGACGGGAAAGTGCTGGTGTAAGAAGCACCAGGGAGGGAATTCACAGCATCGCTCGACACAAGTCTTCTGAGACCGCTCCTCTGTGTTACGGCCACACGCCTGTCCCGGTCCCTGTCCGTTAGGCTGGAGGGAGAATTACACTGCGGATTTGACTTCGTCTTGGTCCTTCCATTTTGTAAAACAGCTCTCTCTTTGACTTAGGAATCTTTTCATATCGCAGCCCCTGGTTTCAGTCAGATATTCTGCCTTAAGGCCTGGGTTTTTGAAATAGCTCCACAATGATTTTGATCATCTGCCTCTCAGATGTTATGAAGGACCGATCTGTGGCCTTTTATTTGCTTTCCCACAGAAATGTTTTATCCTCTGTAACTAAATGTAGGTTCACATGACTCGTCACTGTACGGCTTCTAGATTCCTACATTTCTGTCACACATTTCCTGGTTTAAAACATGAGCGTGACACTGAAACTGGAAGAAAACAGTAATGGTCCATATAAAATAAATGTAAACTCCCATAAGAAGAGGAGAAAGAAAAAAGACTGGTAACTAGTGGTAACCATAGGGCATGTTGTCATTGTTATCATATGTACTTAGCAGCTGTTCAGTTTCGTTTTATTACAAAGAACACCCTGGTCCACCACAGTATGTGTTGGCATGTGACACCCATAACATACATACATACATTACATTAAAATTTCATCGACTTGATTAAGCAACCAATGATGTATTAATACGAAAAACTTGTCAGTCCCTGTCAGTTTTGGTATTGCTCTAAGGCCAAAACAAGGTGGAAGATTTTATCAGGGGGTCAGTTTTAATTAACTCCTGAAAGCTCTCACAAATACCACTGGGTGCTGCCCTGAAAACTGTTTTCCTACAAGCCACGCTTTTTTCCCCATAGAATGAAGAATGCAAAGTGCAACTCCAAAAACACATCTTGAGCAACGTTTCAGATTCCCCTCCCTCAGGCTCGTTTGGCAAAAACGTTGGCGGGGATCTGTATAAAACATAAACCCCTGAATTATAATATTACACACACTGGTGCAAATATCAAATGTTGAGGGCGAACAAAACTACCCTCCACTGCTTAAACTGCAAACTGTTACCTCCGTTTCAGGAGCCAATGTGTGTGTGTGTGTTACCTTGGTATAATGATTTTTTTCCCCAACAGAGAAGAATGTTAGTAGATTTGTCGGACTGGGTAAAAACCACATAATCTTATTTAGTCTCCCACCATAACAAGTCACTTTAGCTCAGAAGGTCCCCCCCAGAACTAGACGTCACGGTGGATGAGGGCACAGCAGACATGAGAGTGTGAGGGATGACAGTTTGGCGTGACTCCTAATTCGCTCCATACATTCAACGACAGACTGGTGGATGGAAGTGTCTTTACCCAACCATTTAAAGAGAAATTGGAAATGTTTTAGCGCAGTACGGGAGAGAGAAGGATTCTGGTAAGAGCGTAAAAACTGCAGCCCTGTTAAGAAAACAAAAATGGGAATTTGGGCACTTGAATTAGAGGAGAAATGCAGTAGTTGGGGTGAGTTAGTGTTGAGGGAGGAGGGATTAAGGGGTCTTGACGTTACCTTTTCGGCCTGAGTGAGATCCTCTTTGTTTCTGAGGTCGTCCCTGTGTTTGGAATCTGGGTCAATTCCCTCCTGTTCTACATACTGCACATTCATATTCAAAAGCCAGGCAGCGGTGCGGTCCAGGGCATTGGGATTCACTGGGGAGGGGGCCTAGTGGAACCAATAAAACAAACACATGAGCCTGCTGGTGTAGAAAACAAAACCAAACAGAAAGAAAAAAAAGCACGAGATCTGAAGAAGAAAGAATGAAGAAAAAGCTGACATGACAAGAGCAGGCTGTGATGGAAATCAACTGTAACGCAGTGCCTACTGTAACGCAGTGCCAACTGTAACGCAGTTCCCACTGTAACGCAGTTCCCACTGTAACACAGTGCCTACTGTAACGCAGTTCCCACTGTAACGCAGTGCCTACTGTAACGCAGTTCCCACTGTAACGCAGTGCCAACTGTAATGCAGTTCCCACTGTAACGCAGTGCCTACTGTAACGCAGTTCCCACTGTAATGCAGTTCCCACTGTAATGCAGTCTAGGTGGCACAAAAGGAGGGCCAGGGCCCTCATCTTAGGGTCACATGGGATATAGGCGAGCGTGCACAATAACGCCCAGCAATCGGTCAGAAGTCAGGCACTTGCACTCAAAGCAGCCTGGCTTTCAGTGGTCGCGCCATTCACGTGAAAGCACCCAAACTAACATGCACCAGATGTAAAAAGCCTTTTTTCAGAAAGCGTGGATATAATAAGTTGGAATGGCACCAATACTTTGCAATAAAGACTGGTAAAACAGCAAATGAATTTTAAAAAGAAAGTAAAGCCTGGGAAAACACGGAGAGATTTTTCTGCAACGAATGAAGGAATTCCCTGACTGATGTCAATGGATCAATGAATGACTAACAAATGTGAATCTATACAAGTACAGGCAGTGTGAATTACTGCAAGACAGGCATGTTAAAATGCTGTGCGGTTTCTATTACTCAGTCAGGAATATATAATGGGAAAAAATGCAGTTTTGCCTTTTTATATTTGTGCAGATATTTTAACTGTAGGGCACCGGGAGATTGTAGAGCCATTTAATAAATAAATTCCTTATGCTTTTCTATTAAAGTCCCAGTTCACTTGAGAATACAAGTAATACAGTATGTTTCAAGATTAAACTCTCTTTATTTAATAATAGCAAGCTGGTTGTTATAAAACTATTGTTTGAGATGTTGCAACCTATGTCTAACCCCAGGCTTAATTAGTACCTGAAATCCTCCTGCTTCTATTGAAATGTTCTGGCAACTCAGGCCACAAATGGGTCCTGCGAATCAAACTTGATGAATTCTTGTCTGTGATCCCCATAATGGAAGGTTTGCTCACCTGGGTTAATGATTGATCAGTTTGCAAATCCTGTGATTGCTATTAATTATCCCAACCAGCAGAAAAAACTGCATAACCACTACTGGCACTTGGGTGAATAAAACAAACCATGAAAAAGCAAACGTTCTGGCACACAGTACATACATGCTCTCAATGCCCACTCTGGTATGACTGCAGAAACAATTCCTCCTGTCACACTCACACAGACCCTGCATTTCCCAACATAGTCTTGTGATCACTGGGGAACCTGGAAGGGTCAGCCAGACTTCAGTGCTTAATGACCACATGGTCTCTGAATAATATTGTGACTCTGGTTATGGTAGAATGAGAGGTCCCAAACTAAGAGCTGACAACACCACCTGCTTTGAAACCTCTATATTAATCAGCCTGGCTGCTCTGAGGGACATGGGAGATGGCCAGACATTCTGATCACTGTGGATACAAGTGATCTAATTAAGTTTTAATGAATTGCAATATATACGCCCATGTGTTTGAGCAGGCAGAATTCTAGAGAATGTTTTTTTATAAATGTAATTTCTATTCTACATACAATATTCTGTTTCCATGTAGCGATGTGATTTTCCAGGCTATGGAAATTAAGATGTCTCATTCGTGTCTATGCTGAAATGTTGTCCTTCGGGGGAGGGGGAAAGGAGGGAGCGAAGAAAAGAGGCAAATGACCTTGACTGCAAAAGACAGACAGTAAATGGAGGAGGAGGGATATACAATTTCATCCTGAAAAGGCAATGGTTGTGGTTTAGTTAGGGTTATGTTCTGGTGTGCATGGCCAGTTTCTAATGAAGATTTATTCCCAAGACTTCAGGAGAGCGGTTTGAACAACAGGAAGAGACATCTAATCACTACTCTACAGCAGGCAATTAATTCTGCCTGTCAACTTCCTTCCCAGCTTCACTGATGGTGAGGTCATACCATTTGTCCAACTGCTCTTTGTGATTTGTTAGCAAATCCGCAGACTGATTGATAAGAGTCTTCTACAGCTACAATAATCTCCCTATTTTTTAATCATAATCAAACTTGTGCTTTTAACCCTTAGATGCAGCTGGCGCCACCGGATAATAGAGGGTTCCTGAACAATTACAAACGATGTTACAGGATGCTTGCAGTTTGGGGAGCAATGTGTTAAAAGAGGCTATAAAAAAAAACTTTCCGCCACACTGACCTGCCTGTGCAGGGTGCGTTGCTTGGTTTCGGGACTGTCTCCCTTGGAGGAGGAAGACTGCTGGCGTAGCCGTGCTCCACTGCCGGGCCAGTCTGGAGACGATGACATCATGCTGCCGCTGGAAGGCCGTGGGTAGGGCGACATGTTGAGTAGATTGGGAGGAGTGCGTCCCCTGGTCACGGGTGGCGGAGGCTGGTCGATGCGGCGCTGGGGGCCAGCACTGTTCTGTCGCGGTACGTTGGGCTGGTGCTGGGATTCATTGAGGGACATCTGCCTGCGGCCAAAGTCCCCAGAGCGCCGCACAAATTCCTCCCCACCACCGCCCGTCGCCCCACCGCCCGCGTGGTTGACCAAGGCGTGCTTTCCCCCCGTGCTGTCCTCATTGTTGCTCTGGGAGCTAATGGAGCTGTGGCATTCAGACCCGGAGTCAGCCACCCCCCGTGGAGACACCGGGAGGCCCGCCGCCATCTGGTACACGGGGTTCTGGAAGGACAGAGGCGCCAGCAGATGTGTCCGACCCGGCACGTTTTCCGAGCTGGGCGTGGTGGGCGTCTGCCCCGTTCTCCTAATGGTGGGCCCGCCGCCTCCCTGGGGCGTCCAGGCAGACCACACTCCGCCACCCACCTGTCCAATGGAGGAATGACTATCGTTGAGGGCGTCGCTGGCCGAGGCATTCGGGCCACTGTCCAGGCTCCGGCTGTCCTGCAGATCCACCATGGACAGGCTCTTGCTGCCATTGGGAATCTGCATGTCAGGCTCATTGGCCTCAGAGTAGCTTGAGCTTCGAGCTGGTGACGGCTGCACCCCCGGGGTCTTCGTCACGAAAAACAAGTCCTTGTTTTCTGGAGTTGGGGACGGCAACCTCGTGAAGTCGATCAGGCTGCGAGAAGGTGACACAGAGAGAAGTTAAAAAGGTAAACTCCAGTAGACAGGCTCTGCAGTTGAGTCACATCTCCTTCTGCTTAATTGTCATTTTAAACCCAGATGGCGAATGGGAAACCTGTGGATAGGGGAGATCGTTTCTCAGAAGGGAAAGTGACACTTAATAAAGATGTCTGTCACAAACACAGCCGTGAGCCGTGTTTTCTTTCGCAGCAAAGGTGCCATCCTTCCCTCAGGAAGAGAGAGCGCCTGGTTCTGTTGTTTGAAACACATACCCAATCCAGGTGATTTACTCTGCCACAGTCTAGTCATCCAATTTAGTTCAAATACATTTGCAGTTGAGAAGGGCTGAAAAATTAGTGATGTCATCTTCAAGTCTCTTTAGGGCTTACTATGAGTATGACACCGATGACAGCAGCTGAAAAACTGAGGCACTTAAAATGGACATGAGACCAAAACACTGTCAATGCATTTCTGATGAAAGTATGCAGGCATATACACACATCCAATTCACATGCTATTCATCTATTCATCATATTGAGCGCACATTCCACAGTTAGATCTGACAACAGCTCAGACGACTTCAATGTCAGCCAATAGGCACAGTTATCAGTTATCATCAATAGATCTAACCATAAATGATTTGCAAGAATCAACCCAAATTTTCAGATTAACATAATTAAAAAAGCAAAGAACACGAAGATGATACACACATGAATAATGTTTGCTCTCTGTCTGTAGAATACCAAGTAAAGGGACTATGCCTCAGTGCCCTGCCTAATAGTCCCCAGAATTACGTTATTGATTTGTTACATTAGCAGATTACATCAACCATTAGACTGCATACAACTTAGAATTCAGCTGTTACCGATGAACGCAACTGGATTGTCACCTGTGTTCCGTTCACTAGCAAGTCCCCCGCCCAATCGCTGCCCTGCGGCTCTGCCCCAAACTTACCCGGACAGGTCGCTGTCAATCACCACTTTCTGCAGGCCAGTGGAGATGCTGCAGCCAACGGAAGGGGGCGTGGCCACACGTTCGGAAGGGGCGGCCACCTGGGTAGCCGAGGGGTTGGCCAGCGCAGAGTTCACGTCCCTCAGGATCCGGGGCAGTGGGCCCAGCTTGGCAGCGGTGTTCTTTAGGTAGAGCACGAACCACAGGTAAGTTTCACACATCTGTGTCCATTTCATACCTTTATTTAAACCATACCTTTTTGTATTAGCCGTTATACTGAAAAAGGTGCTTAAATGTATTTATTATTCCATTTTACTGGAACTTACAGCTGAACTGTAGTCACTTCAGAGGATTTTTTCTCCCTTATTATTTATTTACATCAGCGTTTAAACTGATAAAATAGTCCACGTACTTTCACTTGCGTATCAGCTATTAACCTGCTTTCTGCTCACTGTTACTAACAGTGGTTTGCAGGACCTAGATAGTATACCGCCTCCAGGTTCTGGAAAATTGGCCCTATAAATCACTCATACCTCCTGTTGCCTTACCGATCCTCGGATGCAGTCCCACACAGAACAGTGCCACACACATTCAATCACACTAGGCAACAGTGTGGAAAATCCCATTATGCTAAACACATATTCAGTGCTTTTTAAAAATAACTTATTTTCAACAGGATGGATTTGTGACAACATAGTTATAACATAGTTATTCCCGCTCTGTTTTTTTTGTATTCGTTTTTACAACCAAAAAAAGAGAGAAACCAAAAACTTTTGAGAATGTTGCAGTTCAGTCTGGCCATGTTTATCTTATCTTTTTAATTTTATTTGGATCTCTCTCTTTATCAGAAGATCATCAAAAGAAAAATGCTTGGACACGATGATTTGCAGATATATTGGTTAGATGCTGGCTGGCTTCAGAACGCAGGGCTGTTTTAAAACTTGTGCAGCACCTTTAACAGCTATACCTTCAGTATATGTTTAAATATATCTTTATGATGCCGCCATTCCCCACAACTACCTGCTCCAGCTGGGAGATCACCTCCCACAGCAGGGAGTGCAGTGTGGACAGCTCGCGGCCCAGGTCGATGTAGCCCTCGAAACCCGCCGTGTTGGAGATGGTCTCCGGGTTGGAGATCTCCAGCAGGAAGCGTTGCATGTTGGTCCATTCGTGCTCCAGGAACTGGTTCATGAAGGACATGTATTCCTCCTTGCTGCCAAACCTGTTAAATGAGAGCAGCCTGGCTGGAAAGCAAGTTCTGAGAGAACTGTGGGAAGGTTGGCAACCCGCGTAACGAACGCAGCTCGCCTGGACTCACTTGGTGAAGTTGGCCAGGTTCTGCGTGACCTTAGCGATGAGGGTGAGTGTGCGGGCGGTGCGGTCGTCGGGGTACTCCTGCATCAGGTTGAAGAGTGAGGGGGACATGACGGCCGGACACAGGAAACGCAGGAACAGGGAGGCGCTGATTAGCCGCTCACTGATGTCTGGCCTCCCGCGGCTGCTACACTCCTGTCGCCACGATGCAAACACCTCCTTTAGCTCCCGGGGAAACACGCTGGTGGGCAAGAGAAAGCGGTCTGAAACAGTCTGTGTTCATTAATATCAAAATAAGATAAGATAACTTATGGACTTTAATGACAGGCTCATATGCAAGTCAACGCAAAACAACAGTAAGCGTTTCCTTTTAACATTGCCCCCCAACCCACCGCCTGTGCTGTATAACATGAATATAAAGCATTTTGCCAGAGTAAAGTTCAGTATAGTCTGTCAGTTATATCCAAAGTCCAGTAGAGTCTGTCAATTACATCTTCATAATGATCAGAGCTTTGGCAGTTACCAGTAGGAGTTGATGATCTTGCAGAAGGCCAGCTCACAGCACATCTTCAGGTTGCTCTGGTGCTCTTGCAGGTCACTCGAGGAGCACTTTGAAGGGTCCACCTCGCAGTTTTCGTCCGACTCGTAGAGGGCTTTGATGAACTCACCTGAGAGGTAAGGCAGGCGGTCAGCGAACTGACACACAAGTTTGCATCGCCGCGGGATCAGGATTGGTTTTCTTTCATTATTTAAAAAAAACAAAAACCTACATTTTTGAATTTGTAAAAACTGCTTCTTCCCGCACTGCTCCGGTGAATAAATCCCTTAGCTGTTCTCAAATAGTTCCACTGGGAAACCCTCCTAAAGTGCTTGAGGCTAAGGACGTCCAAATATACTTGTTCCACTTTGGATGTCCTTCCTCTATAGGGATACCGTGATATGTTTGAGCCAGGGAACGATTTCCCTGCGCCACAGGGTCACTTGTCCTACAGAGAGCCACCGTCTGCAGTTATAATATCCTGAGCAATGTTTCAGTGGCAGCAACAAAGCGTTCCTTTGTTATGCTTCAGAAGTGACTGTTGTCTTCAATATTCAAGCATCACTTCCAACAGAGTTGATTTCATTGAAAAGGTTGACACTGAACCAAAACAGTTCAATTATTTTCAGACAGACTAAACATCAGACCAGGTTTAGACCAAAAGTAACAGAGGTGTTTTCGGAGTGGCTTCTCTCTGGACAAAGACATGTTCGACGTATAGATCATAGGCTCGTGTCAAAGTCTCTTGTAGCATGATCAGCTTTCTATCCACTTTCTGTCTATGTTTTTACTTTTCACCCCACATGTAATGCCATCGGTTCTCTAGTTTCTTTGTAAAATCCCTTCCATCAATTTCCTAGTAATTACAAATTATTATGATTTTTTTGAAAACCTGATTAAATTGCTTGAGTGCATTTTTCAAGGTAACTTTTCTACTATAAGAATTGTATTCCACTATGTATTCTTTTTTTCCAATGTTTAATACTGTGCTTGTTATTGTCATCTTCTTTAGAAGTCAACCCGGATAAGACCCGGATGTTTACTCAGCAACTAAAAATAACTGGCACATACACAAATTATTTTCAAGCTGCAATTCAATTAATTTTTTGGGTATAATAAGAAAATCCAAGTAATTTGACACCACTACAGATGGGCATTTTGGAAATATTCAAGAACCATTCTGCGTCTAAGGAACTGCCTTAGCTTAAGTTAACTAGGTCTATGATTCTGCCAACAGTGGCATTTATAAACATTGAACTGACATGCCAAGGGTTCATCAGAATGTCAGTCAGAATGTGGAACAGCCAGTATTCCATAATCATGATTAGACTTTAGTGTTCCACAAAGGAAAGCCTTTGTGTGTGCTCCAGTTCTCTCTGTGATGTCCAGTGTTTGCTGAGAAGCCGTCCATCTCTCTCTGCACTGGAAACCCATGACTGAGACTAAAAAATGATTTATATCGCATGCATCGTAAACATGTCAAAAGCCCAGATGATCACAGCTGCACAGAATCCATGGCCGTAGAGTGGACAGCCCTCCCCCTCTTTCCCCTGCTCCCAGGTGCATAGTGGCAGATCTCAGTGATGGACTGACTGACCTCAGAGGTCTACGCATAAATCCAAACCAGGAAACAGACACACTCAAGAGGCAGGGAAGACGTGTGTTATAGGCGTCTGTACCACACAACTTCCTACAATGTAATCTAGGACGAAAGCAAGAAGGAGGGGTCTCTCGATCTTCTGGAAAGATGTGTTTTCACAGAGTTAATTGTTCAGCCACATTTCTCTTTCTATTTTCTGCTTCAGAGTCATC
Organism: Hiodon tergisus; assembly: GCA_025775045.1. NCBI lineage: Eukaryota > Metazoa > Chordata > Actinopteri > Hiodontiformes > Hiodontidae > Hiodon > Hiodon tergisus. The sequence continues at coordinate 5,049,652 of JAOVYW010000093.1, read as the reverse complement.
AATCGTGCATCACCAGATGGTCTGGGTTTCTTTCTTTCTTTTTTTTTTTACCACCTCTACCTACCGAGTGCATCCTGTAGATACTTCTGCCCAACCAGTTTGAGGTACTCCTCTATGGCTTTGGTGGCTAGGGTGTTCTCCCGAAAAATTAGGTGCTCGTTCTCCCCACACCTGTCCACCTCAGACATCATTAGGTCCGTCAGAAAGTCCTGCACACAAAGAGAGGAACACCTGTCAGGCCAGATGAAAAAATCCATCAGAACCTACACATAATAATCAATTTGTGGTTGTGTTTCGTTTACTGTATTGTATTATATTTAAATAAATTGTTCAAGTGACACACAAATACAATGACAAACAGAGAGTGGGTGAACTTTTTTTGACTTAGATTTAGTGCTTGCATGGACGTGCCCCATGTGGTGGAGGTGGGGGGTTGAAGGCAATAATTCCGAGAGGCCCATGGTAAAGCACAGACTCATTCTGATTGGGTATTTACTCTATGCAGGTGGATCGGGCCGCTCTCTCATGAAGGCGGTTCCTCCCTCCTACACATCAAGCTCCTATTTTCAAGCTCAGCCCCACTCCTCCCCTCCCTCTGTAATCTGTTCTGGCTGACTGAGTTCATTACAGCAAAATGCCCTGCAGGTTGACTTGTTATACTTGTGTTCCTACTTGTCATGTGTTTCTACGTCCTTACAAAACTCAATATTTATTTATCTTAAATAAGCAAAACAACATTAAACACCAGTTAATCTTTATCATTAAAAGTCAATGCATGCCAACATTTTTGTGGGTGATTAACACAAAAGCCATAAATAAATACATGTTCCCAGAAGTACCAGTCATAGGAATGTGTAAATGGAGGGATCAAGTTTGCAAAGAATTCAGAGAAGCTAAAAAAAGGGACCATGGTGAAGCCTTCATTCAATCCCTTTTTATAATAAAATATGGCAGTGTTCAAGGGCGCCCAGAATTTTGGGACAGTTCTTTCCAAGAATTCCCTTTGTGCCAAACAGAGGAGTGGATGTCTGCTTAACCCCCCTTTTGCTGGTCCCTTGGAACTCGGTTTGTAATTAGCAGCACTTCTCATTTGAGGGATTATGTCAGATCCATGACGAACTCCATACGCAGGCACCTTGGAGGGAAGGCTCCAATGTTCGAACCGAAGCAAAGTCTGCCTGAATCATCCATTTGTCTGATAACAAGTAGGAACCCTATTTATACAGCTTCAAGGCGTGTAAAAAGACACAAAGTGTTGTCTTGTTTTCCCCACTGCTGATCAGTAATCAGTGCTCTTAGAACTATCTGTTGGCCCAGCAGGATTAACCTAAATAGAATGGTTTGTTTGCCAGGCCTCGTTGCCCCTGTCTGAGACCAAGGAGGATAATTACAGGGCAGATTGAAACTCCTGATATGTTGCACAACAGTGACCCTGCGCCTTTCATCCCTGTTGCTGCTTGACCAAAGTTCTTAGCAATTACCAGCATTGCTTAGCATCTTCAGAGCTGAAGCCAAGGCTGCTAACAGCGTTGACCCCACCCAAGCATCGGCAGTGCTAATAAAAAGCATGAATCTGCACCGCTGTCCCCTTTCCATCAGCCGGGTCCCAGCTTGCCATCGTTAATATCTGGCAGAAGTAGCTGAGGGGCCAACCAGTGACGGAGGTAAAATATAAATCAATGAAGCAACAACGAGTCGAAAAAATAGGTAAAAAAAATTCTAGCCAGGCTGGCAGCTTTGCGACTGAATTAAAGGGTGAAATGAAATAAGTTAGAGTGTGCTCCTTGGGGAAGGAGATAAAGGCTTTATGATTCAGAGGTATGTGACAGCAGTCAGAAGTACTGCTTTTGTGTCCACCGTTATTTCCTGTGCGGGGGCTGACGCGGAGAGGTTTAATTCCCCCCTTGCCTGTAGGGGACAGGAAGCGACGGCTTTTTTTGGCACTGATGGAGTATCTGCCTGCCAACGTAGGACACCACAGATCTAAGTCACAGTGAATAGGCACGCACTGCTGTGCAGGCCTTGAGAACAAGACCGATGACCCTGTACTGTCACTCCAGCACCCATTGAGGACACAAATATACCGTGGACACACGTGTTTAAGGCCAGGTCTCACCAAACAAACAATGTCAAATGTGTCATGTAAAAAAAAATTGCTTTACTGATTCTGGGCAGGGAAAACAAATCTAGTAATACTGAAATTGAATTCAAAATGCGTTCTCAGTGTAATATCCTATTATATAAGACGTTTCTTCATTGCCTATCTTATCTTTCAGGGTCCCTGAAATAGAAATATTAACCATCACTAGTGGGTTGTTTCCCTTTAAAAACCCAGAATTGTGTGGTTATTCTGAATCTCAAGAGAGTGCTTTACGTCATGTAACTGTAATCGCATAAAAGTCTGGTGGCAATAGCAGTCATCCTTTTCTTTTTCTTCTGAGCCACTACGACTGATGGTAATTATTTCTATTTGTATTTCAGGGAACCACAGTTTTCACAATAACCCAGCCTTCCCTTTCAGATATGCTATATGAGCCATCATGAATAGGTGAGTATACCCAAGCTGTCATGAGGACAGCTGTGTCACAATTCTCACAAGAAAACAGCTATTTGGAAAGGTGTAAGGGCTCAAATTACACACCGCAAGTAGAAATCGCAGCCAGGTAGGCCTATACCTTTAGTATAGATGTCCTTTCCATTATAAAAACTGGTCCAGCAAGGGGCTTAATCGACAGCTGTAGGGTGGACGGGTTACAGTCCCACAGAGCACACTATGCCAAACTGAGAAGGTTGTGGTGATTGGCAGCTCCAACGGATGGCCTCACAGGAGCTGCATCAGGGGTGCAAACCATGTTTTCTGTCCAGACGAGCAAATCCGCCACCTTGATATTCTCCAAAAAAGACTACTGGCTCAAAACACCGCCTGCAGCTCCAAGAGGCTTCTATTCCTCCCCATACACTCTACAGGGGGCATATACGTGGGAGGCCCAGGGGAAAGGACTGCAAAGCTGAAGCTTCCATCAGTCCAAAAATCTCTGGAGTAACACTATTGAAAGAGCCTTGCCTAGCTGGACAAAGCAGGTTGCTCTCCACACTACTCTGTCCTCCGACAGATTAGAGAACATGGCTCTGAATCCAGCTACAGATCCAAGTAAGCCACTACCCTCTCGCCGGGTGGAACCATGCACCGGGCTGCTATGCAACAAATTGTAGACCTCCAACACTAAAGAACGGCAAGCTTGGGAATCCCAAACCTGTGTCGGAACTACGCCTCTCAACAAAACAGACCTCTGGCAAACTAAGGAGTAACCGGTCCAAATGGTGTTGGGAACCCAGGTGAGCACGACGCTAAAAACGTCCGACCCCACGGCTGCTTCGCCTGACTTGAAAAGCCAGAAGATCGGGACTGACCCTAAGAGCGCCACCGTGGCCTGCTAAACGTCTTTATTTGTCACTGCTTTGGCATCAAGTTACCAAGTTAGCGAAAGCCTTCATCGTCTTTCTCACCTCCTTTGAACACTTTAAGAGGTCCTTTACTGCTGAGACAACAGTACAGCCTGACTTCTTTGTGTCAGGAAACCTGACCTGAGAAAGCCACCGCTGACAGTGGGCCGCAATCAAGGCAGCCAAATTCCTGCCTAATAAACTTAGCCAGCTTATGGAGCATCCAAGTGGATCAGCTGGAGGTCAGCCTGGATGTGATAAAACATTGCTTGTTAGGGCACACTGCATCTTTGAGCAGTGTAGCAAAGTTATCCTGCAATGCCAGCGCCTGAAAAGCAGATACAACAGACAGAAAGTCCCATTTGACCTTAACAGCTCCAATTAAAAAATAGTTTTTTGAAAGTATGAATTCTTAGATTTCATTATTGTCACTCCTGTAATGAAATGATTATCCATAATTCTTCTCTTTACAGATAGATACTTTATTCATCCCCATGGGGAAATTGCGGAAAGGTGAATGGTGGAAAGTACACTGCAGGCTACTGCAGATAGACAGTGCAGGCTGGAGGTTTAAATTCTCCAATTGGTCGAGAGGATGAAACTTGCTGACTCAGTACTGTAGAGCAAGCCTAGTAAGATAAACCTGTCCTGACTCGCCAATTATGACTTATTATTTAGAATCGTAGCGAATCCATCCAACGGTACAGAATTCCACTTGACAAGTATGCCATTCCAGACTATTTCTCTTCCACTTACAACCATCTGTCAGAAAGAATCTTGTTGATGTGAAGCCAGCAAGCTTAAATATTCCCACTGATTGCTTATATAAATTTAAATAATTATTTGAATGTTATAATCAATGAATTGATATCGCTATTATACATTGTTATAAATGAGCATTTTGATCTACAATAATTGAACCCTCTGAGATGTTAATCAAAATTTTCATGAGCACAGTATTTGTAAATAATAAAAAAAGAATCATAATCACTGTTACATCTTCAATCGCTCCACTTAGTTTAAGGATAGATTATAACATGATTGAATTTACACTGCCAATTTCAATAAAAGTATAGGTTGCTGGCATCTGGCTGGTAGCTGCAAGAGAATATGGTACAATGCGAGGCAAACAATGCAACTAATCAGTATTTTAAGTTTAAATCCCCATCTTCTAACAACAACAAAAAAAACTTATAAATAACTTGAACGTCAACTTTTCTACCTCTGACTCATATTTCAAAGCAGTCAGCTTCTCATCGTCTCCTGTGCCTCTCTGAAGAATCTTTGAAGCGATGAGCGCTTTAGACTCTAAGTCTCTAAGTCTAAGTTTTGGAATAATAACCCTGCTATCTCTGCTTCGTGCTGGAGCCGGGACCCTGAGACAGGGACGGAATTCCCAGGACAACTCATTTGTTTGAGGCATTAAAATAAAAGGACTTTATGCTACTTAAAGGGACACCACATGGAGTGTGGTGTATAACAGGCGTATGACACTGGAGCCACACCAGTCTTGCCTGGGTGCAGTGGACCAACACTCCAACAGCACTGTGTTCAAACTTACTGCGTAGCAGCGCACAGCAGCGGGGTTCTGAAAAACGCAGAGCGAGGCACATTTGCCGAAAGCTGTGCAGCAGGGTCCGAATCTTTAAGCACTATAAATCACAATTCAAATGGTGCATCTCTCCGGGGGGGGAATAAGCCCTTCTTCTAGAGACCTGCACTGGGATTTTCGGGGCTAAAACGACATCTCCAACCACATGATATATTGGATGGATCACAAATGCAAAGCTATGTGTAGGAGCATTGTGTGAGAAAATAGGAGACCTCCCACCTCCATGTGAACTTCTAACTGGTGTGCCTCAGTCGGAGATTAAGGATAAATAGGACCGAGCCAGACCCAGCAGATGTTTCTCTACCGCACTGCCAGGGCTGAGAGTGGTTTCTCAAAAGGTCTAACGTTTGATATACCTAGATTCCGTATTTGTTTCGTTATTTTACATTAAAATGATGTGCAAATGCATTGAAAGAATACAGAATTATATAAGCGACATGTCCGATGTGGGAGAAACCTACAAAACCAAAAAAAAAATCTATGGACCATAAAATACCAAAAAAGCACGGGGAGAGGATAAAAGCACAGAGGACAGCTACCGCAGAGTATCTACTGTCAGAATTCTGGATGTGGGGCTGAAACTTAACGCAACGGTCCAGCGAGCAGCCAGTCGAAACGTCCAGAATCCTATCGTCAGTTTTGGAAGACACAACGTTGTCAGCAAGCATTAGAAACAGCCGTCACATCCAGCAGTACTGATTTAAAGTTGTTCCCTGTGGCCAATTTTTGAAGTGACTTCCTGTGTTCAGTTCCATTCAGTTTCATTCTCTTCACAAAATTCAACCAAGGGAGAACACTTCCTTTTCACATCACACACCTTCAGGTGCACTGAGAACACAAGATAATCACATGATTTCTTCTGTGGATTGGAACATGAGTGAGTCCCCAAAATAATATGTTCCTTATAATAAGAACATTTAAATTTAATTTCTGATGACTCCCGAATCCTTCACGACACCCCCCTGGTTTTAACGAAGGCTCAGTGTAGTTCTTAAAATTTTGCTCTGCATTGTTCATCAGTGCAGTTAAATCCCTGCTCTGCTAATTGACTGGAATAATCTTTGAACACTTCTATGTTGTAATGTTTTATTGCAAGAAGAGCTTCAATATCTTAAGAACGCCACAACAACCATATCCGTGGTTCTTTGCTGTCATTTGCCATGCAACAACTGCTTCTCGTGTTCCATGAGTATGAGTCACACTTAGGTACACTTGACGTTTACAACTGAATTGAGAACATTTTTCTTTCACATTGAAACTAAAATTAAGCAGAGACAGTCCTAGAATGAATACTACCATAACAAGACTCATAACATAACTCGTTCATGTGCTCTCAGGACAGTTTCTGTTAATAGTTCCTGGGAACGTTTTGGGCTGAAGCCCTTTTATGTCAGCTCAAACCCTTTGGCAAAGGTTTTTTTTTTTTTTTTTTTAAAGCATTTAACAAACAAAACCCACTACAGAGAAATGCTTTCTTTTTTTAGTACAGAGAAAAAAAGCATATGGCGGGAGAATCCTATCGGCCTTCTCCTTTGCTAAGCGCAAAACAAATAAAACAGACATTGACTAAGATACTGGCGCAACAAGAAGTCCTGTTAATCTTTATATTCACATCATTAAGGACTTAGCCTAACGGTTAGATTGCAAAAATTTTCACCACATGACAGATAGCATTTCCTAGACCTTTGAGTGATGTCGTCTTTACTCTCATCTCCTAATAGACCGAACTCAGAGATTGTTGTTTAACACCCGTAGGCTGGAATAATTACATCAGATCAGTCTAACGTTTTAAGTTTTAATTAGTCACTGTCGAACAGCAGTGGGAAAAGAACCACCTTGAAAGGGGGGGGAAAAAGGCCTAAATTTGCCAATATAATTCCTGTTTTTAAAAGGCTTGTAGAGACGTTTAAAAGAAGGCTCTACCCAAAATTATACATATATAATATTTTTTAGTTGAGTGGCAGCAGATCCTTAAAAAGGGCCATAACCAACAAATGCTTTCTGATCCGTCATTCATGGCTTGATTATCTAGTTTGTCTGATTTGTCTAGAGGTTTTCAGACAGCTTCACTATGAGTGTCGTAAAACAAAAATACACTTTCAGGGACCTTTGTCAGTACCTACATGCATCCTCCAAGGTGGACCCAACTGCTAAGGCAGGAGGAAAAAAAAAGGGACCGTATGCCCTAAATGTCTAGTTTGATCACACTAATTGAACAACCATTACATCTATGTGTGGCTCTCTGGGGCCTGGGAGAGTATTAGCTAATGCTGTGGGACATTAACATTCTGTTCTTTTCTATGGCATACTGAAGTCCTAATGGACCCCACATTGTAACAAATTTATTAAAATCCAAATGACCAGTCATTACAGTCGTATGATAGAAAACGCTTTTTCGAACAAACTATTTACAATATTTGTTGTACTTGTAGAAAATATTTCAAGACCAGCTTTCTTTCATTCACCTTTAAAACATTGTTAAACTATGTCTGCTTTTATCTTTCAAATATGCAGAAAAAAACAATTCATGCTTCTGTTAAATTACTACAGGCTAAATTACTGTAATGACATGCTGTCTGGCAGTTCAAAGAGCGACTTGTCCATTCCTGAGCTAGTCTAAAAGGCTGCAGCATTCGAAACGAAAAATAAAACATTGACCACATAATTACAATTTTGCTTCTCTCTCCTGGCGTAACATTAAATATGCAGACTACAAAATGTTGCTACTCAATTGCAAAACTTTAAACCACAAAGATAGCCCAAAAAGCATTCAAGAGCTGAAGATCGTAGCAATCTAACCATTAGTCCTGAACTTTTATATATATATATATAGGAATTGTTGCTGTTCCAGGATCTAAGTCAGCTGTTTTAGTTGTTTTGCACTTAGTAAGGGAGAAGGCCAATGGGAGTCTCCCACCCAAAAAAACAGAACTTTGTTCATCATTCTCAGTGACTGAGAGCCATTGAGTTGGCTACTACACCTCCAGTGTTGTATGTTGTCTGCTGTGAATCATCCAGGTCGGTGCTACGACGCTCGGTGCCAAGTTACTCCACTGTTAATTAAACCGTGAAAATCCCTGCATGGATGCAATTAGCCCAATAATTGGTAAATAACTAGCCGTCGCATGCATGAAGCGTTTCTATATGAATTTGGAGAAGTTTCATTAGGAGCCGCTTGTCATTCTGTGATCTCTTAACTCAGCTGCTGACTGCAGACCTCATGAAAAGACAGAGTTTTTGAAATTGAACCAAACCCCATTTAGAAAGACAGTCTTTATCTTAAACGGCCCTATTGGTAATGGCACGTTTGATGCATAAGCGTTTGGCCGAACGAGGACAGGATCATCGATCATCGGGAATCATCGACGCAGTCCAGACAGACCCCCGGCATTGCCGAGCCCTCTGCACTTAACTTGCTGTGACGCGGACACAGTCAGTAAAAAACGACCTTGTGAGTGCACATCCACTATCGCACAGGCAGCAGTAAAGTTTCACGGCCGGGCTCACACAGAACTCGCCGGGCAGTAAAGTCGTTGCGGCAGCATAGAAATGAGCAAGAGCTAATTAACGGCAGGGGCTGATGACCCATTTCCCCCAGGCACTTTAGGCACGCACCGCAGATGCCAGTCAGCCCTACATCAGGAGGACAATCTATTTATTGACCCGTGCCGATAGCTCGCTGTACTTCACCCGGAACGGATCGATCACTGTTTCAAAAACACAGCGCTGAGACCACAAAGTCAGCAGGAATCGCATCCTTTATCTGACAAAAATCCCACGCATTGATTTCCACTTGCATTTTGAAACTTCACCATTCTCGGTGCTGAAGCCTTCCAAACGTACTTCTCCCTTAATGACAAGCAAGGTAACGTGTCATTGCAGAATAAGGGCATGCTGCGGATATAAACCGCGCGTTAAGTGTAGAGGTTGGTCCCCATCCAAGAAAAGTGGGAAAATTAACTGATGTAGCCAATGAGACAGGCAGTATAACTTACAGCTCTAAAAAGATTAGGTAATGAATTTAAAACCAATTCCATAACCATAAAAGACCAGGGGCTGGGGGGTGATTATATGGGGAAAAAACTAACAGTGCAGGAAATATCCATCCTAAAGTTAAAGAAGCGACAGAAGTTTCTCCAGGCAGACAGCATTACAGACAGCGTAAACAGCACACCAGAGCAGTGTAAGAATTCACTGAAGCGGTGAGTCAGGGGTTTAATTAAACATCGGCTGGGAAAGAACAAGGCGAGTGTCACACTGATATCCTTATAGGGGAAACGATGACAGCAGTGTAGAAGGGACGGAATTATGCCAGTGCTGTTGGATGACCAGAGGCTGCCCTCGTCGACACGCAGCATCACCAGGGTATGTGTAATTAGCCTTGTCTAAACAAAAATCCTCATTAAGCGGCAATGATATTTGTTTTGTTCCCTGCGTTGTTTGTGTGCCTTGCCTTGCCTTCAGACTCAGCATACCAGACTCCTTGATGAGTTCAACTCCGATAGTAATTGTGATTGCTGATTTACCCCCCAAAGAAACAGGGAACATTTTCTTTCATCTAACCATTGGTTATAATGATGGTGCAGTACAGGGAAGGAGGGGAGAGACTGGGGCATGTTCAGTGAGACTAATCTATTATAATGTCTCCTGCAGTTAAAGAGGAAACAGTGGCTGACGCACACAGCCCCCCTCCCTTACCCCACCACTGACCCCTCTCCCCCTTCTTTGCTCCACACCCCTGCCAGAGCCGGACTGGACGACAGTCCATCAAGGAGCCAGACTTGGGCTGTGAGGTTTTGGCAATTTCTATTTGGTTTGGTTTCGGTTAAAAAAAAACAACCCCCATCAGGTAACTTCAGGAAAGAAAACTAAAAGGGAAAATTTGGTTAACCACTGAACACTATTACAGACTAATCCAAACAAACTCAGCGACTGCCCTGATTCTCCCAAGGAAACAAAGAAGAGTACAGAACAGCCATTTCTCCACACAAGAAATTGGGGCAGGTGACGCAGTAGCACAAAGACCTGTTAGCTTAGACTGGAATCTGCAACACTAGCTAACATTAACTAACTATAACTAACTAGCAGCGGGCTGTTTGCCTAATTTATCACAACAAAATGAGATGAGAGCCAGAAAGTAGTTAGCGATATTTAAGCTGAAAGTAGCCTCGCATCTCAGCGTCTATTATATGGATGTTTTCAGAGATACAGTACCAGCTTGCAAATGTAAAAAAAATTGCAACAGAAGCAAGCTCATGTCAAGGGCTAAAGTCAAAACTAACAAGGCATTGCTTGAGAAGCCCTAAGCCAATTGACATTGCTATGTTAATTTCTCGTGATTAAAGACATGTCCAATTCATAGCGCTGGATGAAGTGACAGGCAGTGTGAAAGGCAGTGTGAAAGCCAGTACCCCCTGTGAAATTGGGCATCAGCAGTGCAGCCATTTGAAGCCCACTCGATGTCATCAAACGTCTCAGTATGTACGAGAGTGCGGATACGGCAGAACTGAGGGCTATTGAACATTTGTGGGAATGATTTACACAAGGGTCGGTGGATGCCTGCAGAGATTTGTCCAGATCATTATTAGAGGCTGAAACCTGAGTATACAAATAGTCAGGTGACAAAGGATTTTCCCTTCTTATGAATACAAGGCCTACATAAAAGGTTTAGCATGGAGCATGGAGCAGTAACTAAATACATCTCAGATGACTTCCCTAACTAGGGACACTTGGGGAGCGTACCCTTTCTCCGATTAATGTGTTATCAATTGATATCAGTCTTTACCAGTGCATAGGACTCTCAGCTGGACAACAAAACTGTACTCTATCTAGATCCTTGAGCGCCGCTGCCACGTCTGATTAGTGAGAGGCTGGGAAATGAGGCCACCTACCTTGGCCTTGCCGGTGCTCTGCAGGATGTGCACCAGGGCAGAGGCCATCTCCTCCTTGTTCTTCACACTGAGCACTGGCTCCAACATGGGGCACAGCAGCATGTAGTTGTTGGTGGTGTACTCTGCAAACTCCTTGTACAGCTCCATGGGCAGGATGCTCATGCTCTGGTACCGGGACTTCATCCGGACCATGGGCCCTGGCGCTTTTCCCTTGTTCGGATTGGGCGTGCTAACTGGGTACCACTTCTCCACGAACTGCCGCCCGGTCACTGCTGCAATGGGGATGTTCACAAGGCCCACGTAGTTGTTCTTGTCCTTCTTCTTCTTCTTGTCCGTCTCCTTGTACAGGTGCACCGTCACGCTCTTCACGGCTGGCAGATTGCTGAATTCAAAGTGCTCCCCCCAGAAGACATTGTCTGTTTTTAGCTTGCTGGTAGTCCTTGCGTATAGGGTGTCATCCAGACACAGCTCGCAGAAGTACCGCTTCTTAGCCGGTAAATCTTTGGCCTCGATGATCCACAGCTTCAGCATGTTCTCCACACGCCGACTGTTGTCCTGTCAAGAGAGCACACTGGCCATTTAGACAACCCAGAAGGGAACTCCACACATTTGACATCTGTGGCACGCAGCTGGCAGCCAAGCCCTCCCAAGCGCGACAGTGGACTGGCAGCAATGCTGAGAGGGAGGGCAACGTCCTCTAATTGAACCTCATTGTGCACCTGAGTGTGGTTCCACTAATGGTAACCACACTTAGGTGCCAACAATCCCAGGCGCTTTAAAGAGCCAGGAAAGCTGGCTCAGGGCAAGAGGGGAGGACTGGATGAATGGACAGTAGTGCTGGGTGGGCTGCACTAAACTGTTTGTATTAGTTGTCCTCTCGGGTGGTTTGTGTTTGGTTGTTGTCATCTTTTGTGGTTTATCGGAATATTTAAGATTGATTGAAAACTATGCCAAAGTAAAAGGCTTGAACCCTCCACCAATCCCCCGTTCTCCCGCCATTCTCAGGCTGAGCACGCCCTCGCATGCTACAAAATCTAGCAATTTATAATGGCAATACTTCAAATTTGTTACATATCAAATATCAATACTGTATATTGTATGTATTTAAAGTAATAAAATTTATCAATCCATGAAACTGTTGCATATGGACGTATTAACATGTACAAGGATATGGAACGCTTAAATTAAAATGCAACTATTTATAATTAACCCAGTTAGCTGGGTTGGGTACTTTCCCAAAGGGCACATGCAACAACAAGCAAAACCTTATGTTCACTTAGTTCAGTCCCTCAACCCACTTCTTCACGCTGCCGAAGGAAAATCAGCACAGTGTCATTAAAGGCAAATTATCAGAATGCAGAAATTCTAACAAAAAAAATAAACGTATTCTGTATAATGAGCCATAGAGTGAATATTTACAGCCAGACCTGGAGAATGCAATACTGTTCAATGACTTAAATTAAGGATGGCCTGCCCCTTTCTCCAGTAGAGACTAACAGAGCATTGGAGTCTCTCTTAGCCTTGTGATCACTGGTGGGGTGTAGGGTTACCTTATTGGGGTGCACAGCTCGCCTCAGGTTCTCCATCCACTTGTCCCTCTCGGCTGCCGAACGGCAGGAAAAACATTTACTTCCAGTTGAGGTGGTTACCTGCAACAGGGAACACAGACAAGTGAAATGTAGTCTGGAGGTTACATGTCTAGACAGAAAAAAAAACTGTACCTCAGTTGAAATATTAATTTAGTTTACAAATCTCATCTGGTGATTCCATGCCCCAAAGGAAGCTAATTTCAGAAAGTGTCACAGAAAATTAAATTTACCTTCTGTTCCCAATGCTTATATTTCAAGTAATAAAAATCCTCAATGCTTCATCAGCAATTTCCCCCTTGTTGGGTAGATCTTGTGTAGTCAGTTCTAAGCAGATTGGTATTCAAATAATGTAGGACCATACATTTCTGTGGCCTATCTTAAAGGACTGCTGCAGGATCCTTTATAAACAAACCAGATTAGCACTCTGCTAAACATCCCAACAAGAGAAATGGCACCCAGCCATGGGACATTGCTTATATTCTTAGCCCAAATACGGTCATTCTTCTTGTCCAACAACACTGCTATCAGAAGCCACCTTGTTTTCATAAGTTACACCCTACAAACCAACCAACTACAAAAAGTTCTACACATTTTGACTGCTGGAATCCAACTTTACTGCAGGCTCAAAAGCATTGCCCGTGTCTGTATAACAACTTCCATGGAAAAACAAGCCTCCAAAACCATCTTTACAGAGGGGAAAGATCTTTGGACTTTGAACCAAAAACACTCCTTTTGATTAAGCTCTCAAATAAATCAACAAGGCTTTCCAGACCTACGGACAACATCTAGAAAAAAAGGCCAGACTATTTGTGAGAAAGTTTGTAAACTACCATATTTTTAATAATGTATATATTTGTGTGCATATGATGCTTAAAACATGTGACAAAGTTTTGACATTCATGAAGCAGTAGCTTGTGTGGACCATAATATACACAAATGATGTAGCAAGGCAATGATTATCTTAATGCAAGGCAACAAGTCAGGTAATTACATGCATGCTGTATTTTTTTAGACCTGCTGTAGCTTGAAGAGCTATCTCTACTAGGCTGGCTGGAGTAAAAGTTAAACAAAACAGAAAATACCAGCCCGCAAAATCTTTAAAGTTTAAAACATTGGCAGCAAACGGCAAGGTAGCTGCTGGACTTCTACCCCAGGGGAGGATAATTTGAGAATGTGTTAGCGCCATTCCACATTTATACAGAGAGTGGAGGGGGAGGTCAGCCAGTTGGCAGGCAGGATAAGGACAGCACGGCGGCTCACCACTCCACACACCAGTACTGCATACTGGGGTAAAGTGACTCAAGCTGACCTGCTCAACCACGCAAAACCTGTCCAATCAGCAGCCTACCTGCCAGACCCTCAAGGTCCACCTGAACAACTACAATTTTATTATCTGCAAAATTAGAATAAAGTATAAAGTGTTTATTTGACACGATTTAAAAAAAGGTTATTATATTATCCTCAGGCATGCTCTTGAAGAGAACAGTCCTAAATTAGAAATCATTGTCTTACGTTGTCGTTCATTTTAATTGATGCTGGCTCAGTTTGAGAGAACTCTTGAATGCTTCAAAAAATGATGGTTATTTACTCATACGATTGCAGGCTGTCTTCTGTTAAGACACATCCAGCTTTTAGAAATATTTATTTATAATAAATAAATCGGTTTGGCTCTTTTTTTGCGTGGCTAATGATTTTAGTAAATAGTTATTGAGTACCAATCAGATGCTGGATATAGCCATTTAAAAATATGAAACTTTTCTAATCTGAGAATTTTACCATCTGTACCACTTATGGCACCCGTTCAGGAAGCCGAGACGCAGCCTTGGGTTTTACATGTCTGTATCCACAGCTGTTCTAGATAACAATGATCAACCTTACCAGAATAGAGAACAAAGTTGTTTCATTCCATTACGTAAGTGAAAATAAATTATGGAATGTTTTTTTCAATGCAACTGTGAAATGTATCTGTACTTCAATGACTGCATGAAAAATATACTTTTCTCACCTAAATGTGCTAATGAAGCAAATTTATGCCATATTTAACGTACATAAAAACATTTATTTCCATTAAAACTTCATGGCTAACGGACGTAACAGAACTGTTTCACCAAATAAGTCATGGACAGACGTCCAATCTCCCTAATGCACGGATATGCTAGCACAAAATATGAATCTGTTCTTTTTCATACCTGCTCTTAACCCCAACATAGACTCAAGTCTCCACATGTCTGTCATATTATTTGCCCTGAAGACATTTGGATGCAGTGCATATTTCATAACTTTAAGCTTCACTACTTTCCTATTTAAACTTCTAGATATTTCTGGAAAGAATTATGTACCTCATATATAAAAGTTATGTACCTTGGTGATGGCTACAAAGAAGGAAATATGAGAGTCTTTCCCGGGATGTGAACCTGCGACATTCTGTTTAAAATTCCATTCTCTGTCCTGCTAATCTACAGCGCTGACTTGTTCTTGCATTCTTGCGAGGACGCCGTTTCCATTTAACGTCGAGGAATATAAAATCAAAAATTATCTCAGAGGATTAGATGGGTTTTTTTTCCCCCAGTAGTTCTGGCAGCCATTTAGTAATTAAATTCTCCTCATGTGCAACTATTACTCTAAGCCCCCTGTTTCAGAGATAGCCTTTGTAAAACAGCTCTACTTCTGCACACATAGCATGTTATACTTAAAAAACTGCACTAAAGTCTGACAAATACTTGATTGTAACTATGGCTACAAACAAATCACCTTGTGCTGTTCATCTGGAATAAACCAAAACAAAAAAACATGGAAAATTGAATTCAAATTTAATCTTCATTGTGAAATGAGGACAGGTTTTCTTGAGTTGATTGCAATATTTACACATTCCTGAGGGCATTCCGTGCATTCAAGACTTTGTGACGATGCTAGCTATAATAAACATGGACGCAGTTGTACTATCATTTTGCGTTTCTATCCAAATTCATAATTTCACAGTCTACAATAAACTGGTTTCAATATGACCCAAATTCTGGCTCCAACATAGGTGGTGCGACTAGCTAGGTGCGACGGGGTGACAAGGTATGTTGTGACACCTTTTATGGTGCATTATTGTAAAAAATAAATAAATACAGATGTGAACAAAAGGAAAAACACCCTTTTCAGCCACACCCAAAATAAACAGCTTTTTAGCTTTAAACTAATAGATAAAGCGACACAAACTTTTGCAAACCTCCAATGCAAACTAAACATAAAAACTTTTCGGTCAAGCCTCCCCAGCTTGGTTGTCCCTCAGCCCACTCTGGGCGTGTTCCCAGGCTGGAGGGAATGGCCCCTGGCTACATGTCACAAACTGCAAGGCAGATGGAAGAGAGGCGCCGAGCCAGCAAAGGTGTAGATTGATAAATGGTTTGTCTGTGTGTGTATGGGATGCGTATAGAGGGTGTACCTCAAAGCAGTAGTCTTGGCCCAAGATGCTGCTGTGCACGGGCTTGATCACCACCTCCTCCTCCATGCTGAGGTCCAGTGCTTCCACTGCACTGCTGGGGCTGAGCAACGACTCGTGAGACCGCGATTCCTTCAGCCTCGGCATCAGATGTGACCTGGGGAAGATGGGGGAAGATGGTGAGTCACCAGGGAGAAGCTCCCAGGCCTGTCATAAAATGAAAGTCGAATCTCCCATTGCCGTTCAGACCGCGCACACACACACACACACACATACAAAATTACACCCCTGAGGGCTCATGTGATAAGCTTTTCGAGCCCCTCTTTCTACAAAGTTGTCATTCTGAACTCTGCAGTTGGTATCAGATCGAGCATAGCAGTTGCTATTGGATCGAACGCAGAACGCACTTGCTTTTCTGCTTGACTTCACAAAGCCAATATCATTTCTTAAGGTTAACGCTCTTCCATCTTTTGAAAAGGTAAGGGGAAAAAAGTATGTTGCTGTCAGCTCTTTATTTGGCCTCAACTGGTGTCTAGGGTGTTGGGTTTGAGATGAGTCAGGAAGAGGTATTCTCAAGAAAATTAAGTAAACATTGTAACGATGCAAAGCACCAATAAAATAAAATATACAAAATTTCCTTCGCACTAAAATATGGAAATCCAAAAACCTATTAAAATTTCAAAAGCACATCTCTCTCCCTATTCTCAAAGTTGATATAGCCTGCAAAATTCCTTATATTCCTTAGAAGTGCCGAAAGAGAATACTGCGGGCAGGCTGATGTGCCCCTGACCAGCTGTAGTGAGTGTAATCGGCAGCAGTTCCACTCAGCACCATGCCAGAAGTCAATAATCAAAAGAGACGACCTTTCATTGGGACCCAGATGTTCACCAACATTAATTCCGTTGGCAACAATGAACTCATCCCTTCTTCCAGTGACTTCTGCCCCTTGCCACTACACTACTGATTTATTTAGTTAGAACAATTACGCAACAACCACCGATACTCTGACAGCCTACCTCTCTAAATGTTTAGCAACATGGACCTTCAGCTAAATAAATAAAAAAATGACAGCACTTTCATGAGTATTTTCATTTGGCATTGGGACTTCCCTTGCCGGTCAGACAGCTGCTTCACTGCCCAACGGGCCGTCCGTCACAGTTTTTGGGGGCTGTGAGAATAGGGTGAGACATTTGACCGCTTCCTGACTGGTCAGTGAGTGGCTGGGGAAGGAGCGGGACAGGAGATGTTGTGACCCATTGGTTGCAGAGACGCTCTAGGTTAACGGAGCTTCCTGGTGCAGCTACAGGAAAGGTAGGAAAAATCTGGTAGGAAAACCCAGCGGAACTGCATAGGTTTATGCCGTATACATACCTATATATAGGTACGCAAACTCTTAATATGTAAGTCTGAAACTCATAGGGAATTTTAAAAAATGTTACAAAAACAAACAAAAAAACCAACACAAATATATATAATTCTGTAGCCATATTTGGTATCACATTGATATCATTAATGTTTCATTCCAATTATGATCAAACAGCATGTAGGCTTCCACATTTGAAAAATACTTGCAGAAGGGAAAACTTGAAACACGAATAGCTTGCAGAGCAGGGAGTCAGAGAAATGAAGATATATAAACAGAAAACATTACTGGGTCTGCAGATCAGACTACAATTTCATTATGCAAGATTCAATTTTCAGCACTGATTCATTTCAATCAATGGAGTATATACTTTTATGACTGGTCAATCTTAACTACACAGAAAGAATTTAAAGGCAAATAACACATTAGAATCACAGTCCTGCATCTCAATGCTTATAAAACAAAGCCAGCATACTCTTTCTATTATTGAAAATACATAGATGGGCTTTAACCTTATTTAGATTGGATGTTTTTAAATTGTAGGAGACATAGCACCACCCCACCACCAACAAACAGACGCACATAACAATCACCAATCTGTTTAATGATTTTCCTTATCAAGCTCATCACTGCAGTATTTACTTTCAATGGCACAAAATTACTATTAATTTTTCGGTTAATGGCCTGGCTTTTAAACTAGCGTTCCCAAATCCCAAATGTGTCCCTCCGTTCTTAATTATTTAATAGATTAATGTATTCCTTCCACTGTGAATTCATTATTACCTTCCCGTGCTACACGTTTAAATGACAGCTCTGTTCACCCTTTTCCATTCCCCTATTGTGCTACTGTTCATCTTCTGCCCGCACCAATTTACCTTGCCTTAAAAATAGCATTGGATAGTGTCTGACAAATAAAGAAATACATCTCAATGAAAATATGTCATCCCAGTGACTGTACAGCCCAACCCCCGCCATAGAGCACATCGTACATTTTCACAAGCATATTCACACAATTTCAGAAGATTTTTTAAAATAAGAAAATGAATTTCAAAACTGAATATTTGCCAAAGGAATGTCAAGCGTCTCTTCACATTATTTATCCTTGTGATGGAGAAGAGAAAGCCCACTGCTGTATACAGTCAATCTCGGGGGCCAGACAGGGCAATTAACCACCAGCTGCGAAGCAAACTGCGACAGAGACTTGAAGACTTGCGCGGGTCCCCACTGCTCGCGGCTTATCGGCCATTAATTAAAGGCGGTTTGATTCTCAGAGTCCTTGAGCTCCTTTGGTGAAGAGAGTGAAACCCCTCCCCCTGCCCGTCATTACTGTTAGGGCATAACCAGACAGCAGAAGCTACAAATACCTTGAATATTAATACACATAATGGAGTGTAGAGAGGGAATCCGAGAGGCTAAATGTTTGGAGATAGATATATATATATATATATATATATATATATAAATTTGTATCAGAGAAGTACGTCGAGACTGAAGTTTTATTTACAAGCAAAACACAGAGTTGACGCCGGCAGCAGCAGTGAGAGGGCTAGCAATGCAGGACAGCAGCAGCCTACTCTTTTAGAGGTCGTGCACAGGAGGCAAATGGACGAGCAGTCAACGAGCAGCAAGCTAACAACATCTGATACAGATTATTTTGTTTCTTTCCATTACAATAAAACACTATGTCTTTAACATAACACACTGCTTTTTAAATGGAAATTTTAGCACATTCAAATTAATTTCAAATTAAATTTTGTAGTGATTAACTACAGAATATCATGCGATTAACGCGATAAATTATTTTAATAGTTTGACAGCCCTAATAGATATATATATATATATATATATATATATATATATTCTCTCGTAATTGCCTAGGGCCAAAGTGAGAGGAAGCCTAAACAACTTGAATCAACCACATGGTGAGATGGACACACCATACTGTTATGGCTCTTTGTTTGCCCCAATGATAAATATCAGATCAAGGTCAGAACAGAACTACTCCTAACATAGAAAAACTCAAAGACTTTCCTGCTTTAATGTGGGCTCCTTTCCTTATAAAGGAGATAACCTAACCTTGGGCTTCCTGCACTGTTGGAGCGAAGAACAGAAGAAAAGAGAGAAACAGAAGAGAAAAAGATAAAAGGAATTGAGGGGTGATGAGATCAAAGAGTAAAAAAGAAAAAGAAAAGGTCCAAGTACTTTCAGGTCTTCGTCCAGCCATCAGTCAATCGACTGGCATGGTCTGCTCAACACATCGAATTCAATTTAACTTCTCATCACAAAATGTAAAGACCAAGTGCTAGATTTCGGCCGAACTGATGCAGTTGTTGTCTTGTCCACATAAAAGATGATGGACTGGTGAGAGACAAGCGAAAGAGGGGACATGAAAAATGCATTTATGATACTAACCCAGTTGCCAATCGGAGGTTTTCAGTCTTGGTTCCTGGCTCTCACATTGATTTTGCACAGTAGAGAGTATCCTCTATAAAGAGTTT
Organism: Hiodon tergisus; assembly: GCA_025775045.1. NCBI lineage: Eukaryota > Metazoa > Chordata > Actinopteri > Hiodontiformes > Hiodontidae > Hiodon > Hiodon tergisus. Next base: position 5,029,828 of record JAOVYW010000093.1, on the reverse strand, counting down.
GAAAGACTACAGGTTCATGACAGTTTAGAAGAGAAGAAAGGTTACTGTGTGTCACCCTGGGGAATATATGGGATGAGGAGGTCAAAACCACTAAGGTTTCTACAATGGGCAGAATATTTCTCTTACACAATGTGTATCTTCCTCCAAATTATAATTAACATTAAATTAATGTATTTTTCTAAGATTTAGTTTAGACTAGTTTTCAAACAGAATCAACCTCAAGGCAGGGTAAATAAAAAGAATAAACAGAAAGCTTTCCATCAGACGGAATCTCCAAGTGCTGGCAGCATTCCTAAATGACTGAAGGGAATAAAAGTGTAATCAATAAATGTATTTAAGGTAGCACATTCACAAGATGTCATCCGAGCTAACCTTACTGCAGAACTCATCAAAGACCAGGAAGTTTCTAATACCCAGGTTCACCTTAAAATGTCAGAACGAGGACCGGGCAGAATATCCGGGATGGAATCTCTACTATCCCTTTCTTGTTGCCACAGCAACCATTCTAATCCCCGGAATGGACCAGCCGGTTCCAGGATTGCTGCCTACCAATACTTTGTGATGTAGTGCTAACACCCCAACACCTCTAACCGGCCCCAGATTAACAAAGCCCAGACGGCCCCTTCCTCACTCTTTATACTGTTGAAACATGGAACTGTTGCTGATTTCAGAATCTACACATGACCTGAAATGATCCAAACAAAAAAAATATGTTTTTTTCATAACTCTGTGAGCCTGAGTATGGCTTAAACAGGAGATTAATCTTGAATTTAAAAAGTGTTTAAATAGAAAACAGGACATCTTTTAGACACAGACTGAAAAAATATATATGTATTGTGCAAGTCAAAGGTTGACCACACGTGTACATTATCCATTGTGCTAACCCTATGCTGCTACAGAAAATGAAAATATGTTAAGAAAATGGACAAAGGAACATGTCGGTGACGGCAGATATGACCCTGTTCTCTCCATGCTTCTTATTCTTCAGTGGAAAATGGCCTAAAATAATAAAACAAACTCAGAAAAAGGATCTTCATTCTGAATGACGACCAAAATTCTTTTTAAATAACATCTTAGTGAAAAAACAACCACTGAATAACGACTTTTTTATAACTTAAAGTAACTACTTGTATTTAATGTTTTAAATACAAAGAAATGCGTTTATAAATCTTCAAAAGCTAAAACAAACCGGTAAATTTCTTCCTAGGAGGCACAAAAAGAGAGTGCTGACTTAATTGTTCCATGTGTTTTTAAAGCCTTTTACGACAGTCATGAACATCCCCAAGCCACTATTCAATAAGGAGACCAACCATGATCTTTCCACCGGCTTTGGAAAATGCCTACAGCAGAAACATCCAAATGGGTCCGTTATAAAACTGAACAAGTCCACGACTGAGGGGGACGGATCTAATTCGTTATAACCGGCGATGAAAATAACAGCAGAAAACTAGAACCCTGTCCCAAGAAGTCGGCATTGTGGCCAGTGCACAGTATGCCCCCACATCATGAAACAATCACACATAAAGAGCCCACCGTAGGTACGGAGAATGCGGACATATGCAGCGCAGAGCGGGCTCGACAAGAACATTAAATACATACTGGGAGTGCATGTTTCACCCTACAGCACTAGCCTTTACCAAACTATCAGAACGTGTGTTTTTTCATGGGTTTGACCAACATTCGAAAAATGTCCGTTCCCATTGGTTGTCCTCCTGCCAAGGGGAGGCGATGCGGGAAAGTCAAGTCCTTTCCAAAGCAGCCGATTTGTCAGTCAGCATTGTACAGCATTGACACAGATAGCAACACTGTCTGCCCTACTCCATGACTACTAACTTACTAAATATTTAGGCAACGACCAGCAATTCAAGTTCTTTCAGCCACGCTAATGAACACCTTAAAAAACTGGAGCTGTAGACACTCAATTCTATCCAGCATGTGTTGCTCGAAAAAAGACATACCAAACAGTATATTTATATTCTATTTTAATATTTATTTATACATTCATATAAGCGCTGTAGTCTGGATGTAGAATACACATTTAAATACGACCACATATATTGCCCAGGTTAACCACTGAGGGTCGCAGGCCGAGGAGCTCTGGCACTTCTGAAGCTCCCCAGGCAAACCAAGTCACTACACACTGGTCTCTGACAAAGCAATCTACCAGCAATTTGTGTGGCTTGAATGTAACACAACTGGGAGAGCTACCAGGAGGGCACCGTCAAGAAACAGACCAGGCTCAGGAAATAGCTTGCTGAAATGCAAGTTACGTCATGCCACGAGATGGGTGCGTCCTGTTATACTGCCACTTAGTTTTGTGACACGATAACAGAATGAAGGAAAAAACGAAACAAGAAAAAAACTATTGCACGCTGAGAGAGAGATTAAGGAACAACGAGGCCATTTAGGCAAATGGAAAAGTAAAGGTTTTGTCCATCACACAAGCCTTTCTGTAGTTCTGAAGTTTTTGTATTTTATCTTTTTTTGAACCAAGATATTTGTGAAAACGAATACAAGTTAAAGTACCCTGCTCAGATAATGATAACGAATTGCATTTATATAGCCACAGGGATCTTAAAAACCTTTACAGTGAAGGCGGGGGAGAGCCACCCACATTGTTGATGATGTACAATGCAGAACATCCTGTGCTAATCCACTGATTTAAACCAGCAACCCTCAGTCCCTGACCATTTCTTCCGGTAAATTAGCTTGCAGGTATACAGGAAACACAGCTGTCAGGAAACAGTGACCAGAAAATAAAAGTTGCTGGACCACACACTGGGTGTCTTACCAGATGGTGTGACTGAGACTGAGCAAACTGCTTTTTGTTTATCTTCTCAATGTAAACCTCACTTTCGGAAATGATGTTATTCCTACGATAATCAACCAGCTTGGCAGGGCCTAACGGATATTTAGTTTCTAAAAATCTCAACCTTGGTCAACAACCTTGGAAAATGTTTAATGCCCTAAGCATGATGTATCAATTAATATTTAATCATCAAACTAATCATCAGAATTCATAGCAAGCTTAGTAGTACCAAATTCTACATTTGTTATATTCTGTATTTTTAATTTGGGAGACATAACCCTAAAAGGCAAACCTTCTGATAATACCTTCTGAATACTGGTTACAGTACGTAAATTAAGGAAATTATGTAAATTTTCGAAATTTTTAAAGCTGAAAACAACATAAGAGAGAACAATTTTGTATCCGTACACGGTCAGTGTAAACAAATGATTCCTAGCGGGGCTCTTATCTATTGCATAAAATAAATTAAAAAAAATAAAATAAATAAAATTTAAAAAAAATAAAATATATATATATATATATATATATATATATATATAATTTTTATTTATTTTATGCAATAGATAAGAGTCCCATATATATATATATATATCTCAATTGCCCCCCAAGACAACCCCAAAAACGTACAGGAAATGATTTTATTTTTCTGACATAATGAAAACATTATCCAAGCATTCAGCTTCTGTCAGAATCAAATTATGAAAATCTCCTAGTTGAACTATTACCCTGAATAGTTGAGCGAAGTTTTAACACATTATCTACTAAGTAAATATCCTGTATCTCATTCATCTGAGAAAGTCGAAAAAAGGGCCCGCAGTGCCATAGCTAGATGGTACACAGTATCAGTGTACGTATATTTGCCCACCGAGGAAGAACATTTCCAGCTAAGGCCAGACAGGGACTGCTAGGCTGTGTGGGCATCGCTGTGTGTGCAGATATCAGTTTAGAATTCACCTGCATTTGAAGCAATAACCAAATTGCAAAACTTCGGCTGGCAAGGGCAAAGAGGTCAAATTAATTCATTTAAAAGGCACCGTGAGTGCCTTATACAGCAGTAAAGAATGAATCGAGCCGAACACTGATCCCTCTTGTGTCATATCCAAAGCCAGGGTGTAAGGGTCACAGGTTTTCTCATTATACTCAGTAACCGTCAATGTCTCAGCAGGCGACGATATGAGGGGTCCTGAGAGAACATAGGACAGAGTAATGACAGGCTTTTTAAGGAGGTACAGGATCCACTGTCGTGAATGATGTTTAAAGAGGTACAGGATTCAACGTCATGACTGGTGCTTCAGGAGGTACAGGATTCAATGTCGTGACTGGTGTTTCAGGAGGTACAGGATTCAACGTCGTGACTGGTGTTTAAGGAGGTACAGGATTCAACATCGTGACTGGTGTTTCAGGAGGTACAGGATTCAACGTCGTGACTGGTGTTTCAGGAGGTACAGGATTCAACGTTGTGACTGGTGTTTAAGGAGGTACAAGATTCAACGTCGTGACTGGTGTTTCAGGAGGTACAGGATTCAACGTTGTGACTGGTGTTTCAGGAGGTACAGGATTCAACGTCGTGACTGGTGTTTCAGGAGGTACAGGATTCAACGTCGTGACTGGTGTTTCAGGAGGTACAGGATTCAACGTCGTGAC
>JAOVYW010000093.1:5007289-5018034 GCA_025775045.1 Hiodon tergisus | reverse complement strand
AATAGTGTGTTCTATGTGCCGGTTGTATTTGTTGTTAGTGGCAAACGTGTTGTACAGTTTGTCCATGTACAATAAGTTCGTGTCGGCTAAAGTTCTGTTCCCTCACCGCGGGCGTGTTAGCTAGAGCAAGTGAGGGCTTACTGTGTGTTTCTGTGTGACTGTCAGTTCTTTGCACTGCCAGTTCTGCCTTTGTTAAGGCGGTCGTAAGCGCTTGTGCGAAATAAAGAGCATTGATTCCTGTTAAACAGTGTCGGTCTCGTGCTTGAATCCGCGCAGAGTAGTAGCACTCCGAAAAACGCTACAATATGAAAAAGTCACTTAGTTGCTGGCTAACCAGGGATCTCACTATGTTTAGTAGAGTTGTCCTATCTAAAACAGGAGGTATTTCCAAAGTATTATATTCATGTCATTCCCTGTATCTCTCTTCTAATAATGTCAAAAAAACAAACTCAATTATTTTCCAGTTCCTTTGGGAACTCTCCCCCTCTCCATTCAATTGGGAAATCACAGCTAGTTAAAGAGTATGATAAGGGTGGTATAAAAGCCTTGGACTTTAAGTCAATGATTGGGACATTTAATATCAACTGGTTGAAAAAATACTTATTACAGCCAGACTCTATATGGTTTCACATACCTAGACCTCTATTTAAGAAAGTGGGTGGGCTTGAATTTCTTTTGCAATGTGATTTTGAGATAACCAATATTCCTGTTAAATTATCAAACTTCCACAAACAAATTCTCCAATACTGGAAGATGATATTTACACACAATTTTTCTCCTCATGGACCCACCCTTTGGAATAACAGGGTGTGTATTTTTTGAGGCAGCTGAGGAACACATATTCTTTTTATGCCCTATGTCTAGGCCCTATTCTGGTCTGAGTTACATAATTGGCTGTCACTAAAGATTGATGATATCCCGACGCTTGACTTATCACACATCCTAACCTATTTTATGTGGATACTATGGACCCTATCTGATTTGGTCAATATGATCGTTCTCATAAGGAAATATTCTAAGCCTTCCTTTTCATGGTTTATGAACCATTTAAAATTGTTTGTTTCCTCATTGAAAAAAGTACAGTCTAGCAAAATGGCAAGAAAGATGTGTAGTCATATATCTAGGCAATTGTTGTTTAAATGAGTCTCCCCTAGTATGTTGCACCTAAGAATTCCCCCCTGTAATTTAGCCTTTTTGCTCTCGATTTTTGATCTTTAACTTGTACCCCCTTTTTTGTTTCTTTATTGTTGTTCTGTATTGTTTATGTTACTCCTCTCTTTCATTGACACTGATAATAATTGTATTTTCCCTTTTGATGTTTGTTTCTTTCCCCTACAAGAGTTTTGTATGTTTTCTTGTTAATAAAAAAAGCTCATTCTTACCCACAATGCAATCTGATTTCGAGGGTACATGTGATGTGGGCTGCGTCCGAAACCGCCCCCTATCAACTAAATAGTGCACTATTTCGGGTGTCGGCCATTTTGTATTGGTGTCCGAATTCATTCCCTACATCTCGTTCCCTACATTTGTTCACTCATTCTTACCCACAATGTACTCTGATTTCGAGGGTACATACGATGTACGCTCTTCGAACCATATTTCCCATAATCCATCGCGGAAACGGCGGCAGAAATTTTTTTTGTTTGCCTCCGGACTTGGGTGGGGTACAAGAAAAATAAAATGTACATATACATGACAAGCTGAAGTATTTTATTTCTATCATTAATGTAATAAGCATACAATTATTGTATTAATTGTAGTATGATTTATTCTTTATTAATGTAAAAATAAAACACAATTAAAACATTTAATTGCAGATTATAAAAGTGTATAAAATATGTGTGTGTGTGTATATATATATAAAATTACAGAGATTTTCAGACACAGCCGATGACTGCAAGAAAGTTGTGAGGTATAAATGTCGGGACATGGCCTCGAGGGAATTGCAGTTCATTGCTATTTGGCGGTTATCAACTTTGTTGATGTAGCCTATTCTTATATCACAAATATGTTGTCAATTTGACTGATACTGATGCTATTATAAAAATATTATTGAGGGTATATTGAAAAAATATTTTATAATACAGTTTGCAAATCTTGTTTAAGGCAGAACACAGAGGCGCTGCCGGCTTCGCTACAAGGGGAAATACGAGCCATTTCCTCAGAAAACTAAAAAACTTGGTTAGAGATGCCACGAAGTAAGTGGCAAAGCCTTAACCATATGTGTGTTGAAGGCCACTGGGACCTCTTCCATCCTTGTCAAGGGGAGTGCTAACCTTCTCTCCTTTCATACAACACAACCAAGTGATCAAAACAAGTGTTATTTATACCCCTAAAGTATACTAAATATCTTGATCACGGTGGGTAATTCATATTTAAAGTATATATTTATTTAGAAACTAATTACAATAGTATTTTATAAAGTTGGATAATTCGATTAATTAATAATGATTTATTTTTCTCCAAAATATAATGTTTTCGAGCAATGCACTTTCTCATTTACATTTAAGATTTCTTAACCAACCAGCGTTTAAGTGAAATCTCGCGTTACTTGGATCCACGATGTTTTGAGGTAAAAATGGCGAATTAAGCATGGGTATCGAAATATTCGTAGCCAATTGAAGTTAGTATGGGGAGTCAAATAGCGACTTATTTTGCAAATTAAGTAGCTAGTTTAGTATTCAATAACTGTCTAGTTCTACGAAATTTGTGTTTTAAGTGAACGCTTTTTCTAGATCGATACAGTTAAAAGGATATGAAACCTTTACGGTCATCTTAAAAGTGTACTGTTAGTTTGCATGGGAACGTTAACATTGTGCGCTTACCAAAAGCTAACTTCTCTGGTTATACTACACCATATTACAGTATGCCTCTGTATTTTGAAATGGTCATGGCGCAAGTCAGTTAAAGGAACCTTTGCGTTCGCCTTAAATGTCAGTCAGCGACGCGGGCCGTTAACTTCGTTTATTTTACACACAACATTACGAAGAGCACATTTGGGTTGCTTTTGTTTTTAAATGGTCATATCGACACACGTCATTTATTCACGTTTTTATTTGCAAATTATGTGATAATATCTATCGTTTTCACAAGAGGGTGCCTTTACTTATTTTGGATCCACCACTAAATGAAAAGTTTGCAAGCTTTTCATACTAAACTTGACTTTATGTGAAATGCATCTTTAAAAATGTAAAAGTAAATATATACTTGTTAGTTAAAAAAATTAATTTGTATTCTAGTCTTTCTAACTTTCTGTGACTGAATGCACTGTGCACTGTTTGATATAGAGGTGGAAATCTTAATCTTACTATTATGGTTTCAGGGCAGGGGGGTTGATTTGGCTTGGTTACATGGACATTTCTTGTGAAAAATGGTGCCAGATGCTAACTGTCATACTTCTGTCCCTACATGCTAAAGCAAAAATACGAGTCACAAATATTTAACTCTTAAGATTTTTAAAATTCTCTTCTGAAGCTGGTTAAGAGAATGCCTAGTGTGTGCAAAGCTGTCATCAAGACAAAGGGTGGCTACTTAGAAGAATTTAAAATATATTTAGATTTGTTTAACACTTTTTTGGTTGCTAGATTATTCCATGTGTTTTTGTCATTGTTTTCATGTCTTCACTATTATATTAATGTAGAAAATAGTGTAAATAAAGAAAAATCCTTGAATGAGTAGGTGTGTCCAAACGTTTGACTGGTACTGTATATACAAGGACTGTTCTCACTCACATGCTTTTTGGTAATAAATGTTATCCCTATTTTATGCTAGCCAAAAAAAAAATGTGGCCAAAAATATTTTGTGAAATACCAGTGGTCTTTTTTAAACCCCTGCTTTACGTACTAGCTAACATTAATGCGTGACTCGAGCAGACTCGAGTGGAGTCCTTTGAGGAAAGTATTTCCTTAGATGGTAAATACAAATTGCACTGTACTGATATATTATTGCCACGTTTTCACTTCATTAAAATCTGCTTATGGTAAAAAGTGTTATTTATATAATACGGTATTTACTGGTTAGATGACAGATGCATGGGGGGATGATTGCAGAAAAATCATCAACGAAACTGATTTGAAAATTATGATTTAGATATTCCCAATGATATTTAGTAATCTAAAAAGTATTCGGCAAGTTTTTCAAAATGAACTTCAATCCTGAATACAAATTTTTCAATACTAATGTATATTGAGCTGTTACATCATTTTTGTATTCAATGTGTTCACTGATTTAGACACTCTGGGAAGATGGGCACTTTGCACCTATTAGTCTGTTGTCTTCACAGGCACCAGTCAAATTAAGTAGAAGTTGCTGAGCTGAACTTTTTAGTGAGTGGCCCTGTAGTCCAGCAGGGCTGTGGAGAACATGCATACCTCTGCAAGATGGGCTCTGAAGCCACTTTTTATTGTTGGATTGGGAGCCTACAAACCTAAATTTCTGTATTAAGGTACTATTAAGTTTATTAATTTAGTTATTCATTTAACTATGTCCTCTCAATTTAAAATGTTGAGTGTACCACCTCAAAAACTTATGTTTTTTATCAGTTTATCATTATGTTGATGATATTAAATAATGTTGATAAATATTTAACATTTAATATTTCAAGTAATGGCAAAATGGATAACATAGTTGAGCTAATAGCAGTACAAAACATGTAATGAAATAGCATTAGTTTAACACTAAAACATTCAGCCAGCACATACATCACAGATATGAGAGAACATAATGCTAATGTTTCTTGTTATTGTGTTGATGTCATTGTTTTTTATCATTGCCATTTCCTCCAGAAAGAATATAGTGAACGGAGGCCTTTGATTCACTTGAAACTTTTCTTGTTTTGAATATGAGAACATTTGATGTAAAAGTCATGCATTAATGTTTAATGTGGGTTTTTATAATTCAGTGATAAAGATTTGTGGTACTGAATCACAGCCATAGTTTAAATATGAACATCCTTCCAGAATAATAATAATAATAATAATTCAATATAATACAAACATAAATATACAGTAGAAGTTTACAAAAACTTACATAACCACTACACACCACTACACACTTTCATATTAGCAAACTAGTTTTGGTAAGTCCTTTAGGACATCTACTTTGTGCATGTCATGAGTGATTTTTCCAACAATTGTATACAGACCGATTGTTTCAATTTTAATTGACTATATCACAATTCCAGTGGGTCAGAAGTTTACATATACAGGTATATAAGTTAATTCCAGAAAATGATGTCAAGCCTTTAGGTAATTAGCCAATTAGCTTATGGTGTACCTGTGGATGTATTTTAAGGCCTACCTTTCAAACTCAGTGCCTTTTTGCTTGACATCAAAGGAAAATCAAAATAAATCACCAAAAAAAATTGTAGACCTCCACAGGTCTGGTTCATCCTTCGGAGCAATTTATAAACACTTGAAGGTACCACGTTTATCTGTACAAACAATAGTACGCAAGTATAAACACCATGGGACCATGCAGCCATCATATCGCTCAGGAAGGAGACGCATTCTGTCTCCTAGAGATGCACATATTTTGGTGCGAAAAGTGCAAATCAATCCCAGAACAACAGCAAAGGACCATTTGCTGTTTTATGTTGTGGTGGTGCTTTGCTGCTGGAGAGAATGGTGCACGTCACAAAATAGATGGCATCATGAGGAAGGAAAATTATGTGGATATATTGAAGCAACATCTCAAGACATCAGCCAGGAAGTTAAAGCTCAGTTGCAAATGGAGCTTCCAAATGGACAATGACCCAAAGTCGTGGCAAAATGGCTTAAGGACACCAAAGTCAATTGGAGTATTGGAGTGGCCATCACAAAGCTCAATCCAATGGAAAATTTGTGGGCAGAACTGAAAAAGTGTGCGCGAGCAAGGAGGCCTACAAACCTGACTAGTTACACCAGTTCTGTCTGGAGGAATGGGCCAAAATTCCAGCAACTTATTGTGAGAAGCTTGTGGAAGGCTACCCAAAACGTTTGACCCAAGTTAACCAACTGAAAGCCAATGCTACCAAATACTAAAAACGTGTATGTAAACTTCTGACCAACTGGGAATGTGATGAAAGAAATATAAGCTGAAATATAGCTGCAAGCAGCAGTTTTTGATTCCTCCCAACATTTTCAAGCCATTTGAAAATTGACATGGTATAGAAATCTATCGCACAGATGTATACAACATTTCAAGGCATTTGGATCAATGGCCGATTTTATGTTCACTTTTGTAGTTTTCCTTTTATCAGGGTTGTTTTAGTGTTGTCAGACCAGGATAGGTGAATGATGGAAGTAATGGAAGTTGGTTGCTGAAAAGAATAACAAACATTGTATGTATTTCTCAAGGTTATTTTATGTGCAAATGTTGTATATCAAACGAAAGAGTGAAATGTCAGCTTGGGTAGGTTACTGTCGGAGGACAAACCGATAACCGACCGGGCACTGAGTGACTGACGTGGATGGAACTAATACAGTGTGCAACGCAGTCTCACAATATCGATCAAAATACAAATTTTACACACATGATGCAATAAATCCGATACGCTGGCTAGATGTAGCATGATCCTATCTACAAAACACAATAGTTCTGGCTCTTTTTGTGTCGTATTGCCCTCATGGTGAAAGATTACAGTTATATACAGCTAGAGCTAGTATAGTTTGCTTTAAACCAGTGGCTTACAGTCTCGCTCCTACAGATGATCGAAGTGTCGTGACGGGCTCAAATAAACTCTACAACTAAATCATTGCTATGTTTGACAAATACAAGAACTGAATCTTATTGACAACCACAATTACACGAATAAATAACGTACGATTGTCCGGTTAACTTAGCTTTGGGTGTAATGGCCGCCATTAAAACGTTGGTATTCGTAACGGCATCCTTTGATTGGATAGAATGAATTTGGAGACTTTTCAGCAGATATCACTAGCATTTAGCCGAGCATGCATATTTCAAATATTCACAATAAATCTATTTTTCATCTTACATTCACCCGTTGTTTTTAATTTGTTATTAAACATTGCAAGACTACATATGAACTGGTGATTGAATCAAAGTATCGGTTTTATGACTAGCGGATTTGTAAAGTATTATTTTAGTGTTAGCGATAAATATTATTAAACTGTAATTCTGTAATCTTTTGACATATCAAACTGACATTGAGACAATGTTGACGTTTACCTTTCAGACATTTTGTATTGTATTCATTTTTTGCTAAGTAACAAATTGAAAGACACAGCTACCGGATTTCAAGTCAACTGGAGCTATGGTTCATGAGAAGATTTTTGTAGTTTTGGACATTTTTATTGTTCAGAAAAATCCAACATGGCGGGCATTATGGGTTCTAGAGGCTTTTTTGGGTTCTCTATGAGAAGTAAGGCAGGTGTACAAAGTTTCAGAATTTTTGGACCAATGGGCTGGAAATGGCATCAATTTTAATAGGGACAAATTGGGGCGTGACCTGTTGTGCCACCTATGGGGTCACGTGGATGCCCCCAGTTTGGTGTAGTAGTTACTACTGGGCTGCAGTTTCAATGTGCCAAATATCACAACCTTATGCCATACGGTTCTAGGGGCTGCCATAGACTCCTGTGGTACAATAATAATAATAATAATAATAATAATAATAATAATAATAATAGCATTCCTAACGGAGGAATCCTGATAATAATAATAATAATAATAATAGTAATAATAATAATAATAATAATAATAATAATAAACTGAAATTTAAAAGTCTAAAGTTATAGCAGTGGAGAAAAAACTTATTTCCTTGAAGTCCATGAACAGTCTTCTGTAATTCCTCACACTAAAGCAAAATGTTGATCATGAAAAAGTTGTTTATTATACCTTGGATACAATAGGATCACATTTTATATCAAGTAAACCTGCATCTTATTAAATACAAAGAATAAATGTGAGCATGGAAGAGATTGGTAAAAATAAATAAATAAATAAATAAATAATACTGAAGGCTTGACTGTACAACCTCCATCCATGGTAAAAAATGGTTCCATTTTAGATTTACTTAGAACATACTATATCCTTTTAAATATCCTTTTTTTCCACCAAAGATGACTGTGGCCTTTATCCACTGCACACTTTTTTTACTTCTATCTTTTTGAATTATGAATTTATCATAACTAAACTACTTCTTTCCAGTTACAGTACAGAAGTGTGCGATGGAGCTCCTTTAAATCTTATACAATTATATTTTATAAAAGAAAATCCAACTCAAGTCATCTGTTAACTGTGATGTCGCTTGTCATAGGTTTTAAACACATTAATGACCTGGAGAGGTGCACTAGTCTCAGTTTTTATAATTCCTTAACAGCCCACTAAACACACGCAGGCATTTCTGCTATATATGCATTTACAGTTCTGCTAGGCCAATCAGAGTAGCATACAGTGCCATAAGGAGAGGGGTGACTCTGGGTAGAAACAAACAGGTTGATGGTGGTCAGACTGGAACACACAAAGGTAAGCATATATGGAAATGAATAAAATACACGACATCATTCCCCCCTCCCCCCACACAATTAGCATCCCATTACAACAACAACATGAACATACAAGGGGAGACAATATTCAAATTAGAAGGATGACATGCCACTGCCCAACCGCTTTGAACAGTTGAAAGGAAACTACATTGCTCAGGGGCTTGAACGTTTCAATATTTTACAAGGCAACGTGTGTAGTGTAGATGTTATGCTTGCTATTGAAGAAATACCCTTAAAATAATGGGCTGTAGGAAATACCAGACAAATACTTTTTTTCTAATATCAGTCCAGAGTTAAAATGTCTCTCGCTTGAAACTGTGGAAGTATAGGACATGATAAGTGATGATTCCAGGTTTCCAGAACACATGTTTCCCATTGGATATTAACAACCGTCAGCGAATAATAGAAAATGTGACTATGAAGGCCTCACTCTGTCTTTGTGTCCCAAGGCAAACAAGGCAGAGACACATTTAATCTTCCTCTCCTCTTCAACTGTAAAACAAATTTGTAACCACATTTTGAACATTTTCTGCTGAGAATAACCCAACTATAAAATCAAAATACACAACAACCTTTGCATAGACTGATGTCCCCCCCCCCCCATTTGTTTAGTGCATTAAATCTGGAATTCTTCTTTTCCCTTGATTTTGGTGTATTTAAAAAAAAGTATATCTGTACCTCTTCTCCAGTGGATTTGAAAAAGGTAAATCTGTATATACTACGCACTTTCTGTAGCATTGAGGCTAGGGCTGCTAGGGGGTAGTGGCTGATTTATCGACCTTTACAAAACTCTCAGTGGCAGTTCACTCATAAAATCAAATGAAATGTCAAGGAAATGCATCAGATAGATGTTTAAAATGAGAAGGAAAGGTTTCAGTTTAAAAAGAAATGCATAATCATTGTAAATGTACCTCAATATCACATCCCAAAAGAGCATTTGTGACATAAAAATTCTAGGATCCATTATTCTTCATTGAATACTTCAGATGCAAAATGGGGTGTAGGACTAAACCAATGAATGTAATGGTGGTTATTTTATTAAATTTGTGAGAAAAACCCTTAGTATAATAGTCCCTATTTAATGAGCGACAAGCAAAAACAGCTTATAGGACGCACAATGTATCAATCGTTTACATTGAAAAGAAGATGTCAGTTGATTCATTTATTCACATTCAGTATTACCTTTTTCTTCTTTCATATTATTAAATGCTCCCAACTCTGGCCTACTGGCCTGCTCCTGGATTATCTCCTGGTAAAGTGATTTCTTTTTTGGAACGTCTGCTGCAAGTGGAACATGAAAATGCCCTGTAGGGCGCTGTAGGTTGTAGGCATAGAAAACTGAAGAAAACAAAATTGATTTTAGTACTCAGGCACAAGAACTTGAACCGTAAACTATTGACACATGATATGTCAAAGCCTAACTAGGGAGGCTTTAAAGTAGACAAGAAGATGCTCACCCTGTTCTTTAAAACCTTTACACACTGCGTTTTAACTTTTGTATACAATTTTGAGTAAAAAATGAGCTGAACAAAGTTGTCAAGATGGTATGGCACTTCAGTGATAAACATTAATGTTTCATCTGAACAAAAAAAAATTGGTGTATTTGTCTATGCCATCGGATGTCTTCTAATGGAAGTATTATTTTGTGCTTGCTAATCCTTAATGTGTCCAGAAATGTTTTTAAAATGCCTACTTTGCTAGATATAGAGCAACATTATAGCAACAAATCTGAAGTTAGAAAAATGTCTTTAGGGATCATCAAATTTCTAAGCTATATTCCAAAATACTTATAGGCATAGGTTTCCTATGCAGTCTGTCAAGAATAGAATGTATGAAAACAGTTATTTTCTTCCTCAACTCGTTGTAAATGAACACATTTTTCTCCAAAGAATATGGCCTATTTTCAGTCCTGCTGCAGCAGAAACATAGCACTTTTTGTGTGGGTCACTTTCTATCTAAGTGGATTTATTTGTAGAAGTAATTTTGCATATTTTTTGTATTTTCTTTTTTTGATACATGATTTATGATATAGTCTAGTTTGTTTCCAATGGACATGTTCTGTCCGATTAAAAGCAAATGGACGTTGTCCAGGGAGTTGTGTTTCTCACCCATGACCAGACTCAAATACCTTCCCTCCCATGCCAAAGTATTCTGCCATTGTTACAGATGAGTAAGCTACAGGGAGTAATAGTAGAACGACTATTTGTGTAATAATATTTGTATTATATTTTTGGTTAGCAGATGCTTCTATCCTTA
>JAOVYW010000093.1:4988938-5005608 GCA_025775045.1 Hiodon tergisus | reverse complement strand
TGTGTGTGTGTGTGTGTGTGTGTGTGTGTGTGTGTCTGTCTCTCCCAGGTCCTAGAGAGGTCACGTGATGTGGTGGACGAGGTCAGTGTCTCACTGCGGTTGTGGGACACCTTTGGGGACCACCACAAAGATCGGCGCTTTGCATATGGAAGGTCAGAATTCGGGAATTACACCGACATGCACACAGCTGACACACCACATGCCAACACTTACAGCTGAGACCATTCAGACGCATGTAGCTGACACCATGCAGACAGCTGACACCATACAGACGCACACAGCTAGACACTGCAAAATTTATCACAGCTGACACCATACAGACGCGCCTAGTTTGAAACTGTACACAAATGCTCATAGCTGACACCATACAGAGTCACAAAGCTTGACACTACACAAATGCTCACTGCTGACACTTCACAAGCTCACACAGATAATACCAAACATCAGTGCTCGCAGCCTGTCAGCAGACGCACACAGCTGATATCATACACGTGCTCACAGCTGATAGACTACATAGATGCGTACAGCCGACACCATATACAGATGTCCCTGTACACACTCTCGTGCAGGTCACAAACCTTCACTAAACCATGGTACACACACAACCATGACCCCTCTGCCCTGCTCAGGGATTGCTGTGAGCACCAGGGAGCCATTGTGGCGCAGGAACAGAGCGTCCTGTCCATTCCTTCTGCCAGGGCTTTATTAGCGACCTAGCATTCCCTTTTGGCCTAATCCTCCCTCCTGGCTTTGTGATGACCCGGTGATGTAACTCCAACCCTGGAAAAGCACAGCCTCAGCAGCAGAGAGGTTGGCAATTCAGGGCGAAGTGCAGAATCAGCAGTCAGCGGCATTGGCTCAGGTTGTCTCCCCATGAGAGACCGGCGTGCGAGTGAGGCGGGGCTGGCAGGCGGTGGAGGGGGCGGGTTGGATGCATTTCATAGCGGTAAGTTTGGTGGATTGATCTCTGGAGCATGCCTTTCCATTCATTTTTGCGTTGCATCATCAGCCAGACGCGCACCAGCCCTCAGTTTCACAACTGCCGTGTGTGTCTGCCTCTTCCCCATCCTGTCCACGTTCAGCATTATCATCTTCCATCTTATCCAGGCACTTCTGATCTTAATGAGCCTCTTACCCTTTGTAATCTGCATTCCATAATCCACAACAGACACAGACACAGCTTGTTATCTGCTGGTGAACTTTAATAACCCTTGGAAGGTATGGTTTAATTTTTGAAGTTCATCCAATAATTGTGTACAGTAAACAGACACCAGGTCAGGAGTTTGATCCCAGCCATGCAGCGCATCACAAGAAATTGAAAACACAGACAACATTACGTAACTCGCCAATGTTGACCTTTGCAGTTTGATTTTACTACAGAAAGTGGTGATATTTATTCATTTTATCTACTGGTAGTAAATGATTAAAGGTTTTTGTGGTGTTTATGGGCTGGAAGACGACTTGCACTTTCCCACGTACATACCAGACGGCTCCCCTGGCCTTTGCAGTCACACACACACCGACATAGAAGTGAAACTCTGGTAATTAGCTTTTGACACAGTGTTAATGAGGTTTTGCCTGTGTGCACTTGCCTGTTAATGGAAAATATAGCAATGTAATGAGGGCAGCGTTCATGTGTCCATACATGCCCTGGGTGCAATTGCACGCTTAGGGTTGTCAGCACTGTTGTCATATACTGGGGTATGCGTGCTGCGCTATTATTAGATACTCTTGTCTGGACAACGTTGACCCGCTTATTGCCTTACGTAACCGAGGGGCTCCACACCCCTCTTTCAACTGTCACCAGACAGCACGCCGGTTGTCTTATGTCATCATCCAGTCCCGTAAAGCCTTCCGGCACTCAGACCGTTCACAAATCGACCCCCTTTATTAAATTTTTCCATGAGAGCGACAGCATTGACACCTAATGCTGGACTCTTGAAATCACTGTGCACTGCATTTTAAAATAGTATTAAATTACTTATACCCTTTTCCTAATGTAATCGGTTAACTGGTCAAAAAATGTTTTATTTTTTTATTAACGGTTATGCGTTGTGCAACAACCCCCTGGGTGTAGGGAATGACGTTATGTGCAGGATCGCAAAAAAACACCAAACGGAGAAAAAAAGAAAGGCTGTTTCTTTATCAAGAGGAGGAACAACAGGGACATGACAAAGCCAGGGTCAAAAAACAGTGCAAAAGCCAAAAAGAAAAAGTTTTTTCCATTAAAAACGGGGTTAAGTTAAAATCAGGTTCGCTCAGAAAAAACACTCTCTGTAACGCTCCACTAGTTTGGGTCAAACAAGCCCCAACACCCTCCCTTCCTGATTGAACCATTGCCTTCAACTGTACAAATGTACAAAATTGTTGGCAATCAGCAAGAGGCAAGGAATGTCAGACTAGCTGGTCGTAAGTGGACAGAAGATTCCTTACCCACAATTATATCACAATTGCCTTGTATTGGACCTATTCCAATGCTTACTTTTCATATTATCGATTACATTTTAGACTTTTTATATAGCTAGGTATTTACTGTATCAATCAAGAGCCTTGCTGGAGGCAATAGCACCTCCTGGGATTTGAACCTATGACCTGTTTATCATGAACACTCCATTTTTTTCTTCAGAGTTTTCCTTTTTCCCAGTCAAACACGGAACAGGGACCTGTAAATGGGTAGAAGGGTGAGCGAGGCAATGATGTAATTTGACAAGTGTTTTTTCATTCTCTTGCCTTTCTGACTTCTCTCATTGGCAGGTCTGACGTGGTGGTTTTGTGTTTCTCCCTGGCTAACCCCAACTCCCTGCGCCACGTCCGCACCATGTGGTTCCCAGAGATTAAGCACTTCTGCCCCCGCACTCCTATCATCCTGGTTGGCTGCCAGCTTGACCTGCGATACGCCGACCTGGAGGCCGTAAATCGGGCCCGCCGGCCCCTGGCAAAGTACGTCACCCCCCATCAGAGGACCTTTTATGAATACTTTGTCACTTGTACAGCATTTAACTGCCAGCCAGCTAACCAGCCAGGCAGCAGAGAATTACTGGCAATCAGCCAAGAGGAAGTACTGTGTTATTATGGCACCTTTACAATACATCAGATCAGTGACTTCCTTTTCGTCTAACCTGCCCATTTCTTCCATGAAGTCCTGTTCTCTTTCTCCCCTACCCTACAGGCCCATCAAACCCACGGACATCTTGCCCCCCGAGCGTGGCCATGAGGTGGCCAAGGAACTAGGTGTGCCGTACTACGAGACCAGCATCGTGGCGCAGTTTGGCGTGAAGGACGTGTTCGACAACGCCATCCGTGCTGCACTTATCTCCCGCCGCCATCTGCAGTTTTGGAAGTCCCACCTGAAGAAGGTTCAGCGGCCTCTCCTACAGGCTCCCTTCCTGCCCCCGCGCCCCCCCCGGCCAATCGTGGGCATACCAGACCCCCCTGCCATTGATGGTGAAGGGCCCGACTCCCTTTTCTGCCAGCCCCTCTGTGCCGATGTGCTCTTCCTCCTGCAGGGTGGCGCCACCAATGTCTTTGCTCACAAAGTCTTCCTGGCTACCTCTTGCTCCAAATTCTATGACCTCTTCACCTTGGACCTTGGGGATACAGCAGGACAAGGGGAGAGAGAGAAACCTTGGGAGGAAGGGCAGGTGGCGGCGGCGGAGGAGGAGGAGGTGGAGGAGCAGAGCAGAAGGGGGGCTAAAGAGCAGGCGGGCCGGACAAAGAGCCTGGACATTGACAAAGAAGGGGTGGGTTGTCCCCATGGTGCCAAGCCTCTCTTGCTCCAGCAGGGCTCTCTGAGGACCTCAATGAGTGACAATGCCCTCCCAGCCAAGAGCCGGTGTTCTGTGGGGCCACAAGGGGCCGGGAGGGCCCTTTCGGGTTGGGGGCGGGGCTTCCTCAGTTTGCATATGGAGCATGTGGAGGACCCCATGACCAACCGTCCCAGACTCATGACTGTAGTATCCATGGATGGCCTCATTCAGGAAGGACCCTTCCGGGTGAGTTAAAATTTGTATGTTAAAAAGCAGATAAGTTTATCAAAATAGAGTATTAAAATTGAAAGGTTTAATAAACACACTTGTTTCTTTGTATAAACGAAATTCCAACATTTACAATAATCAGAAGGAGGATTGCACTATGTGGTGGTGTTATTATAGGGTACCCTACGTTATATGTTATCGTTGTTGGTGGTCCAATAAATACCTAGTGGGTTTGAAAGAAGCTTCGCCTCATGGCTACCATGGCAATCAACAAGCAAATGAGAGGCATGGTGGCTGTTTAAGCCAGTCTAAGACTTTGTGAAAGCTTCATGAAATTGCCTAAAAATGTGAGATGCCCATGACGCGGGGTCTCTATCATACCACTGTGTACTTCCAGTCCGTCAGTGCTGGTGGCTACAGCAATCTGCTAAGCCTCTCAAAAATCTCGAAAAGATCTGTTCCTTCCCCTTAGATCCAGTCATGCACCTGCTCCTCAGCATAGTCCTCAATCATAAACACTGCTCTGCTAAAACAGAAGTTCTGCATCTGGTGCTTTGAATCTTCAGCTTGGCCATATTCCTGTTTCTTTCCAAGCTATATAAAGCGCATCGCAGCCATTTCGGTATGCATGTCAGGGTTGGGGTAACGTAGTTAGGCAGGGCGGTCATGTGAGGGTGACGTGCTCATCCTGTCCCCACCCTGTTAGGCCGTGCTGCAGTACCTGTACACGGGTAGCCTGGATGAGGGACGTGGGGACCTCATGCAGGTGGCCACCATCGCTGAGCTGCTAGAGGTGTTCGACCTGCGCATGATGGTGGCCAATGTGCTGAACCGCGAGAGCTTCATGAACCAGGAGATCACCAAGGCCTTCCACGTGAGGCGGGCTAACCGCATCAAGGAGTGCCTCTGCAAAGGCACCTTCGCAGGTAGGCCAAAATGTTTCCTTCCTCTCCTCCCGTGCCACTCCCTCCTCATTTTACTGTTCTATACACAGTGAAACAAAAAGATTACTCATTGAAACATTGTGTTTCCGAGACGCTCGATTGTCACATGTCTGGGCCCCTTGGTTGTGGTGATAGTCTTGTTTGGTGCCCATACTGCTTGTGTGCATGTTGCTGCTTTCGTTCTTGCTATCGGAGATTTATTTTAAAAGCTACATCCTGTTCTGTGGTTATTGTGCTCTTGGATTTTGATGTGACACAACCTTCAATGTGTTTCCACTGCTATTTTGTTATATTTTAGCAGTGTATTAAAGTATATTAAATGAGCTTTATTGGTTTATATTGTTGGTCTACACCTTTGTCCATGCACTTTTGATTTTTCCGGTTTTTGGAATAACATACTGCAGCACGTAAGGGCTGGGTCCGAGAGCAGCCAGAGAACAACACATTGGGGGAGGGTTTAAACCTTTCAATGTGCATTTTTAAACAAACTCAAAGGTTCTAATAAACAACAAAGCAAACAGCTAAACAAAAACCTGGGTAAAAACAGTTGAAACCAACCCGCACAGCATTCCGTACATGCCTCTTTTCCCTTTGACTTCCCCAGTTCTTTTCCCGCGACCCAGTTTTGCTGGCTCATTTAAAGGCCTTGGAATGTTGGCACCTGAGTGTGATTTGCATCAGTGGCACAACGAGGTCCAATTAACGGCCAATTAGCGCCCTCCCACTCGGAATTGTCCTGCTGAGGAGGGTGTGGCTGCCCACTGCGTGTCACACATACACTTCCTGCTCTTTCTTTCCTTCACCTGTTTTTAAATAACAGCATTTGCTTATGGTGATTTATTTTTATTAATAGTAGTTATAATTAGGTTTTTTTATTTTAATTTAATTTAAATTAAATTTTATTTTTAAAGGTGCATGGAATTTCACAGTAGATTCTTTTTCATCGTATTGTGGTAAACCTCTGTACATAATTTTACCACTTGGGCCACCTATGAATAATGTTTTACCAGGCCACATGAAACCACCTGCAGTGGTTAGAGATCTGAAAAGCACAACGCCAGAAGAACTGAAATGCGTTGGTGGCCCTTGTCTACTCGTAATTTGGCCCAGATGAACTCTGGGTCACCGCATACTCAGGAAGTCATAATTATTGCATTAATATATCTATGAAGCCGTCCGTACTTCACTTTCTGTTTCAAAGTGCGGCCCACTCTGTCCCTGCATGACTTTTTCCTTCTGCCTCAATTTCTCTGTGTCTGTTTATATCCCACTATATCTGTCTATTTATTTATTTGTCTGTCTGTCTTTGTCTGTCTCTGTCTGTCTGTCTGTCTGTCTGTCTTCTCCTCTGAAGCTGAGACTCTGACACACGCCGAGATGTGAGTTTTTTCCCTCCTGGTTGTTTTAGATGTGGTGTTCCGTCTGGAGGACGGCTACCTCCCGGCCCACAAGCCCTTGCTGATTGCTAGCTGTGACTGGATGGCGGCCATGTTCCGCGGGTCCTTCATGGAGAGCTACATTGAAGAGGTAAGTAGTTTGGTTTGCGAGCGGGACAAAGATGAAACACAGAACAACGGCATTAGGTCTCTCTTCTCCCGGCTCTGTATTACGACGTGTGCCACCGATCGGGCAGGCAGGAATCATGTGTCAGATGTTCTATTGTAGACCCGACATGAGCGCGTTTTTCCTTCTAAAGGCAGTCTGTGTTTACGCAATTAAAAGGGCACCATTTCTGCTGCATACATCCAGGCCATCCCTCATTAAAAACTGGTTATGGTGTTTAATGACGGTAATGATAATGGCCACAATCCTCAGCCCTCAGGGTGGAACGGCGTGCTGCATGTGCGCGGATTAGTGGTGGTCCCAACGTGGCAGACCTCGTTAGCGCTTTTCCCCGAGCTTCACCATGACGTTCTCCGGCGCCGGTCCTTGCACTGAGGTGGTGTGCCTCTGCATGGGCTCTCGCGCGCAGGAGGGGAGCTCAGCCAGAAAAGAGGAGTGGCAGCCAGGAATTGGACGGGGATGCTGGGGCTTGTCTGGGCTTGTTGAGGAGGAGAGGGAAGGGACTGAGTGGACCATGGAAACTATTGCGAGACTGCCGATAACAACAACAACAACAGCGGCGATAGTCCATACTCAGTTTTCCTTTGCATTCAGTTCCATCCAGGTTTTTTCAATTGAAAACGTGTCTATACAATATTGCATGTAGTTATGTTAGAGTGTGGCAGTGTTAAACTCACGGTGGCTGATTTTATATATGGTCAACTGCTAAATGGCTGAGAATGACCCGCTACTCAAAATATGTCAAAACGTAAGAATAGTTGCCATGGCCTTCAACGTTCAAAGCTGGTTCATTTATTTGTTGATGAATGCTTTTCTTATAGATCAAGTTGTTAGTTATTTATAGTAACGACAGATTGAGTTCCTTAACATATTTTAGCTTTCTCTTCATAGCATACAAAAAAGTACAGCGGTACGGCCTTGGACTTCACTAGGTGTGTCTTACCAAACTATATTCAGCATATAGTTGCAGGATAATCAACAGGAGAATGAAATAATTTTTTGTCAGTTCTGATTTTAGATCACGGAAGACTCTGGCTTCTTGTGTTAGATTATTAACTCAGGTATACAGATCATGCCATTTTCTCTGAACTTAAGTCTGAAATGAACCAATGAAATTGAGCTCCTCTAGAGATTAAATCGATGGGTTCCAGTCTTACAAGTAAAGCAGGCTTTGGTAGATCAGTTGACCGTTACAAGGAGATGAGTTCTCTGCAGCCCTCATGTAGTGAACGCACCCGTTATGAGGCCTGTTCATTTATGAATGCATCTGATCAACCATTCTTTTGAATTCTTTAAAAAAACTAAATGAATGCATTGAGGGGTCAGCGTGTCTGTAACGCACGAGGAGGGAGTCGTGGCGTAGCCTTCTTGTGCCATGGCAACAGGGAGAGCGTTGTCTCGCAGGCTTCCATCCCGCCAGCTGCACTGCTGTCAGCTCCGCTCACAGCGTGCCTTCGGGTGCTTCCTGGACAGGACTACCAGAAGGCCACTAATCACACAAAAGCTTTGACACTGACGGGAGATGGAGATGATGTAAGTGGGCTATTTGGGGACTTGAGTCTTTGTTTAGAAGCCATCAATTCGCATTAGCTTTTTAGTCGTCTGCTCAGAATACCGAGCAGTCTGCGCCGGTATCTGAAGTGATATTTATTCTTTAAAGGTAGTATTTCCTGGGAAATTTTCTTTCTGATTATTTAGATCTAAACAACCTAACAGGAAATCAATTTAGATCCAAAAAATCCAACAACAGGAAATCAATAATATTGTGACAACAAAGTCATAACGAAAGATTGGTGGTGACTGTCATTATCACACCAGGCCTTGCTGTTATCCGCACTTCCAGTCCGGCATTCTCCTGTTACGTGGGGCCGGACCAACTCGGCTCGCGTTCCGGAAAGACAACTCCCCAGCAGTAGACCCCATAATTCCAGCCTGCATTGAGTGGAAGTGGGCCCCGAGCAGAGTAGAACCTCCTGGGTATATGGTTACGGGTTCAGGCAGCTCCGTTACGGACTGCCAGGAACTGCTCAGGAAACAGGATTCGGGCCCATTGTATATTCTTACAGGGCCAGCCCTGTGACCTCACAAAACGGGAAGTGTAGGCAGCAGGTGTTTTGTGAGAGTGCTTTGTCTTCTGCCCCGGGTGTGTAAAGAAATCGGTTTTCTCTGTATTTTTATTGTTATTTTTCGAACTCTACTATGTTTTAGTTGCCACTTGGCTTTGCGGAACCATTTGGTCCTCAGGCAAAACGCTGGACTGTCACTTCTGAACCTTGTTTTGCCTGTGATATGTCTAGGTGATCCTAGCCTTGGGTGCTGCAGATGTGTATCTTATATTTATGTCTGATATATGACCTAGCATCCCCCCACCATCTTGTCCGTTGGCAGTTTTGGTTTGCAATTCTTTTGGGGGGGGTGAATATCTACTCAAAATGTTTATACTGTTGTGAAAATGCTGGTTGCTGAAGTTAGTACAGTACCCAGGGGGAGCTGAATATAGCTGTCGCTGGCTCATGTTACAGACTGAGAAATAACAAAAAGCAAAAGGCAGAAATGGGAAATTAATTGACTGATTTGGTCAGAGAAAAATGTCATCATTCTATAAGCACTGAAATGTCCAGGGAGAAGGAAGTGTTATGAAGAAGTATTTCAAAAGAGGAAATGAGACTGAGTAGACTCTGGATGGATGTCAGTCGGTTGCCCATTTAAGAATAGGATTTTTGTTTTGGTTGTTAAATGGGGACTGCACATGACTGTTACATCTGGCAGACTTCTTGTCTCAGCTTCCACCCTGCTCTCGCTCCTGTGCAAGCTCTCAGACTCCGTCTCTTGATCAGTGCAAATCCCTTGCACTTCAGGAAATGTTCATCTCAACCTTCATGTTTTTAGATGCTATTTTTAGACCTGCTTATGCAGTGATGTTATTTGTCTGGGCTGGTTGAACTGTTAACGAGTCGCTCTCCGTGTGAAACCAAGCAGCTCTTGCAGAGTCCCCCTCAGGTGCTGCGAGTGTGCGTGTGTGTTTGTGTATAAATAATGAGTTGTATTGTTTTTCTATGTGGGCTTCTTTTTTCATATACTTCCCAGTGTTCACTTGCCCGGTTGCCCAGAATTCGTTCAGTTATCACTACTTTTTCCAAGATTATTGCTTCTATCGCCTACCATTTAACAGAATAGGTGGTGCATTTATGAGCTTCTCTCATTGGTCACGGTTACATTATTTAGTAAGTCACTGAGGGTGTATAATTGTTAACTACCCCTGAAAGATTCAGGCGAGGGTCCCCTATTCCGTTTCCTTTTCACATGACCTTTACCCGTAGATGGGAAAGAACGGCGTTGTGGGCTGTTTTTAAAAGGCCTGCGATAAATGTTCACCAGAAAGGGTGGGTAAGTGAGACCAGCAAGTTTGAAACTGCAGCAGAGTGGGCCGCACAGTGGGAGGAGGTTGCCATGGTACAGCTTTCTTTCCTTTGAAATCTCTCCATAATTCCTTGGCCGTCAGTTTTGGCTAGAGTTACAAGTGTGCCTTTGTTTGCATTGCTCTCTGGGTATTTTCGCACATTTTTTGCGTTTCTTTCCAAAAATTGAGTGCCTCTAGTTCAACTTGTCTTGTAATATAAATTCTCCAGAAAAACTTTCCCTGTCAAAATGCAATAAAATTTTACTTCCATATCATGTCCCCTGGGACTATCTTACTTTGGCTCAGGAAATCAGCTCCTAATGCTGGCTGGAATTTACTTTTATGGCAATATTGTACAATTATGTCACCTTTCAGTTAATATCATAGTGGATGGCTTAGCTCTGTCATTTGCCATAGCTTGTCAACATAATTCCTAAAGATCTAATTGGTATGTAACTAATAGTTACTAACTGTCTAAAAGCCAATATATGTTTCCAAAAATAATTGATGGTATTGCTGTTTCAAATTCTGATCAAGTCCGTTCACTCAGGGTCCCTATTTATGCCATCCCTCAGAGTAGGTCAGCTTGGTCTCCATCAGTATTCTGTCAGTGCCCACATCCGATTCACTCGGGAGCACAACCTTTCTGATCCCATACTGTCTCGGGATTGGTCCTCTTTGAGGTGTCGGTATCCATGGCCCTCTGAATCCCTGCTGGGCTTTTGTCTGGCCAGCATGAAAAGGTCCCCTGTGGGAGAGACTGCCCTTTCCTACCCACCGCTCCACTGCTGTTTCCTGTGGCGTCCTTCTTCCACAGTCCCCTGGGCGCACACACCCTGGGTCCCAGTCTCTCTCAAGCCGTCCAGGCCCAGGAATGTCAGCCGGAAGTATGCTGTTGTTCATAATTCACAATTCTTCTTTGGAGTTTTTCCAAAGGCTCTTTTAACATGCTGGACCCAACCGGAATATATGCTTGTGTCAACTGTGTCAGTGGTTTTGTCTCGCACTTACTTTAGTTTCGTCACAAAAATTGAGAATGCTGTGTAACAGTGATGGCATAAGTGCTATTTTCCTCCCTCAAACTCATTCTCTCCCTCTGATCCAGGTGCCCATTCCTAGCACCAGTAGTGCCTGCATGCGTGCAGTGCTGGAGTACCTGTACTGCGGCCTGCTGACACCATGTCCTTCCCTGCAGCCCATGGAGCTCATTGTGCTAGCAAACCGGCTATGCCTGCCTCGCCTTGTCGCCCTCACAGGTGTGCTGCTGGTGACTGGCCACTGGAGGGCAGTGACAGGTTGTCATAGTGAAATTTGACTTGTGTTGTTTTTCCATCTTCTCAGTGCATGGTGAAAAAACTCTGTGTGTTATGTTGTCCACAGAGCAGCATGCTGTGGAAGAGCTGTTGCAGTTGGCCTTAAAGGGCATGGACATTGACGGACAGGTACTGGCCTACCTGGAGATGGCTCAGGTAAGACACCATTCGTGTATCAATTCTGTAAGAGCTTCTTCCTGTATGTCCAAAATTGTTCAACTAGCAGTATTGCTCCTCAAGGCACATACTTTCAGTGGCGAGTTTATTAGGTAAACCCATCTAGTAAACCCATCTAGTACCATGTCATGGCCTCCAGAACAGGTAATACGTGGTAATACGTCCTTTGCCATATGGTTCGTAATCCTGCTGGAAGTATCCATACAACCAATCATCAACTGTATCTAAGAAGGGATGCACTGGTCAAAAAATGTTTAGATACACTGTAGTGTTCAAACATTGCTAAATTATTATTCTACATGGCAAAAGTATGCGGAAACCCCTTTCAAATTAGTAGATTTACACCTTACATCCCCACCAGACCCTTGCGAGTCGCGGTAACTTTTTTCATCCCTCGCTCCCAAATGGTGGAAGGCCCTGACTGATCATATAATACTGTCTTTAAGAGAAAACTGAAAATGTATTTCTTTCAGAAACACCTCACACTATAATCCCTAAATCTCACTCTCTTGTATCACTTGCTAGTTATTGCTTTGTATGTTATCTATTTTGTAGCACTTGCCTTTGTTACCTACCTGCAGGACTCCTCAATATGGCATGGTATCTGTTATTGCACGTTAGCGGCTAAACTATGGCACTTTTTGCATTTCGCACTGGGTAAGAACATCTGCTAAATGACAAAAATGTCACATTTAAATGTAGATTTGGCTATTACAGCCACACTCGCTGGTTAAAGGTTTATAAAATTGTAGAATAGTCCCTTTAGAAGAGCTCAGTGACTTTGTGTAACACCGTCATAGCATTCCACCTTTCCAACCAGTCAGTTCGTCTGATTTCGTCCCTGCTAGAACTTCCCTTCAACTGTAATTGCTGAAGCAACAACAGCTCAGCCACGAAGTACTAGGCCACACAAGCTCACAGAATGGGGCGGGCGAGTGCTGAAGTCTGTGGTGCATAAAAATCGTCTTTCCTCAGTTGCAACACTCATTACGAAGTTGGAATCTCTGCCTCTGGAAGCAATGTCTGCACAAGAACTGTTTGTTGGGAGCTTCATGAAATTCCCACAGCTGGGCTCACATAAGCACTATGCGCATGCCAAGCATCGAATACAGGCTGTATTCGACCAAATAAATGTCGCTGACCGGATGCGTTTCATTTGTCACACTATTTGCACTGATCACTGTTGTGGGTGAAAAGCCGAGTAGTGCAGCGGTTTCTGAGGTACTGGAACCAGGCTCTTGGCACCGACTATCATACCATGCTCAAAGTTACTTGGGTCACTTGTTTTGCCCACGCTAATATTCAGTTGAACAGTGAACTCAATTGAACTGAATAACTCGATGCCTGTCTGCCTGCTTTATATAGCAAGCTTCAGCAACCCGGCTATCTGTGGCAGCGATCCATTTTTGTGGACGGGGTGGTGTACTTAATAACTTGACAACTTAGGGCACATTTCTTGTCTCATCATTAGAATTAAAATGATCATTCATCAAAGCTGTTTGCCCCTTGACAATTTACATTTATCTCTTTTTTTTTTTTTTTTTTTGGTTTTGAAAGCATACCAATCATTTTCCTGTGTCTGATTACTTCCCCAGTTCCACAATGCCAAGCAGCTTTCTGCATGGTGTCTGCACCACATCTGCACAAATTACAACAGTGTGTGTCGCAAGTTCCCCAAAGACATGAAGGTCATGTCGCCAGGTATGCCTTTGGACCTTAACTCAGGGAATGTCAAACTCCTTTCCTAGCAGTCTGCTCACCCCTTAACTGTTTAGTGGGGTCATTATTGCTATTCGAGAGACTCTTGGATATTGTTTCCAGGTGTAAATCAGTTGGTAATGTTGAGGCAGCTGGAAAACCTGCAGACTCTTCAGCTGGCAAGAACGGGAGTTTGATACCCCTACTGTAACCAGTACCTTGGCTCTTTTCTCAGTTTGTTTGCTGTATTGTATGATGTTTTTCTGTTCATTTACACAGTTCCATCAGGTTTAATGACAATTGGGCTCTCCCTTTTTCATCCCCACACTCTTTCTCTCTCTATATTTTCCTGTACCTCTTGCTCTCCCTTCTCAGAGAACCAGATGCACTTTGAGAAGCAGCGCTGGCCGCCCGTGTGGTTCCTGAAGGAAGAGGACCGCTACCTGCGCTCTCACAAGGAGCGGGAGCGCGAGGAGGAGATCCTGCGCAAACAGCACACCAAACGGGGCTGGTGCTTCTGGAGACCATCGTCTTCCCCAACACCCCATGTGTCCTGATGCTCAGTTTAGCCCCCTGACACCCCCCCCCCCCAACAATTGTGCCACACTGGGTACGGCACAGCCCTGTGGCACAGCCCCACTCTCCTTTCCCTCGCTCAGAGTCTTCTCACCTCAGTGCCCGTGCTCACTCCTGCCTCGGGTCGGGCTCCCTGCCACTCTCAAGTGGAAACTTCTGCTCAGCAGGGTGGTAATGCGTGTCATGGTGGTAACGGGGGAGCGGAGCTTGTGAGGGATCACTTTCATCAGCTGTCCTTCTCCCTGTGGGACCTTGGGCCAAATGACTGCCCTGTTTGGATGGATGGCCTTTCTGTTTCCGAGACTGTTATAAACCGTGGTGGATGAACCACCAGAGCCTGGGGTCACAGAGGTCCTTTGGGGCAGGTAAAGTGGTGGATGATATGATGACGATGATGTGATTTTGCTGTGAGATATTTTATAGGAAATTAACAACATCCAATGAAATCTTAGTCGAAAAGAAAAAGCATTTGAGAAGACAAGCACACTGTATAAAGTGAGCACAATTGGCCTTACTATAAAAGGATGAAATACTTTACATCCGTCAAATAGATGTCAAAGTCCAAGAGTGTAAAAAGTGCAGCTGACTTTCAGCACAAGATAAATTTGGCAAACAGGCAAACCTACATTTGTAGACACACTTGTTAGATGATTGGCATAAGTGGACTAAACCTAGATCGACAAACTCTAATCACTCTATGATAGATATTTAAAGGAAGTGGGCATCCTACCACTTGTGTTAGGGCCCGCACACACACACACACACACACACACACGCACACATATATATGTGTGTGTATATATAGCCGATTGGTTTGGGTTACCCCAATGTTGTAAAGCCTTTTGTGCTCTCTATATGCTGGCTGCATGCCAATAGTCAGACATGCTAAACAAAAACCACTTATGTGGCTTTTTTCTTATTCAGAATTTTTTTTTTGTCAGCTTCACTCTATTTTTTCTTTAGGCTTTTGTTTTTGTTGCTTTTCAAGCCCCGTACTCCTCAGGCCACAGAGGCCTTGCTGGGGGCTGACTGCTGACTCAGGAAAGGATTGGCTCTGACTGTTATAGTGACGGGGTGGGTTGTGGTCACCACCAGGCAGGGGAGTGTGGGATGTAGCAAGAAGGCCACAGCAAGGATTCTGACAAGTAGTGAACCTGATAAATCCATTTCGAGCCACTCGCAGGGGAAAACCACCTGACCAAAGTAGCTGTAAAGGAATAATAAAAGTACCTCATAGAAATGCAGAGGTCAACGGGCTAGTTTTTAAACCACTGTTTTTCACAGCGTTGTGTGGCAGTTCTCATTTGGGTGCGCTCTGTAACTGTAAACATTCTGTGTATCAGGAGTGGATGGGGGATGGGGGATAATTCTGTGATACCATGGCAACAGGTGTCATCTTTAAGGATCCAAGTAGATAAAGCAAGATGCCATCTCCCCATTCAGTTATATGGGAGCCACAATACTGTTGATGGTTGGAGTGAAACTGAAAAGGTATTTGCAGTAAATACTATGCATGTAATGTCTATAATTCTTGAGGTTATTTGGAAAACGTGCAACTAGCTCAAAAGGCATAAATCAAAATGCAAGAATTAATTTGAAAAATGTTATAAATATTTTCTGAACACACACTCAAACAGAAATATACCTTGAATAATGTTTACAATGTCATGCCGAAAATAGCATCCTAGACAAAATAATTAGCTACGGTTTAATTGTATATGCAGCATCTTATTGTATACATTTAATCTGGAAACTGATAGTAAAATTAGGTGCAGCGTGTTTATATAATGGCGCTATTTTCCTAAAGATTTAACTTTTCTTTATATTTCAGCAGCAGCCTTGGCTCTGCTTTAAGTGGAAGTAGGTCATAGTTCCCCTGACAACACACTTTACCAGCGTACAGAGGTAGACTGGGTTATTCTGTCTCCACTCGCCTGTACTTTGACCTCTCTTTCTCTGCTAATTACCCCGAGCATGCTCGTATGCGCTCCCCTTACCACTTGGGGGCACTGTTTCCTGCCCTGCCCTCCCTTCACAAAAATTAAAGTCTGGCTGTGGAAGAAAGATAAATCCCTTATGGAACCGCTCACCCTTTCTAAAACAAATCATCTCTTGTTAGGGGTGTAAGCTGTGCTCATTTCTTCTGTCTGAATTTTTAAAGATGAATCATTAACAATATAGATGAACCTCCATTTATTTTTTTCTAAATATTAATATTACATTTTTTTCAAAAACAAAGCTGTGAAGTTTCTCTCTACATAAGCACAATGTTTCCAGTCCCCTTCTCCTCTATCCACCTGCCATGGAAGTTGTGGAGAATGGGGCACTCAGTCAGACCGAGTTGGAAGGTCAAGTCTTTCTGTGGTCTTTCTGTAGTGTTAAGGTGCAAAGCTGCATGCAGGGTGCAGCAGCACCCGTGACATCTATGTCTCCCTGGCATTGATTACTGTAGCTTTGGCACAATGGTGCTTGAGGTTTTTGTAACACGCTGACCGTGTGTCAATCCACACCCTGTTTTTCTGTAAATGTGACCTCCACCCTCCCTAGCGGTCAATTCTGGACACATTGCCAGATTGAGCATGGGTGGTGTTGTCTTAGCCTTCCAAGACCACGATGCATTACCGTTTAACATTTCAATCACACCGGCATCGACTGGAACTTATTTGTTATTTGTTATTTGTAATGTTATCGATCTTCTGCAAGATTTAGAAGTGTTAAAAAAGTAACACAGCTTTTTAAATTCGAGCAAAAATGTAACCAATGCATTTCTCATTAATCACTGGGATTTACTAATGTTTTATTGAGAAATCCAAATTAAAATCATATTAAATTTCCACTAAATGTTACCATTGAAAAATATTTGTTTGAAAACTGTCTGGTCTGGAGACATGTAGAATACCTGGTCTTGGTCTGAACTTTTTGTCGACGTTACCAGCACTATGGACAAACACAAAGAGCTGGAGAATCATGGGAATGTGGAAAAACAGAACTATTTGTAGGTTGCTGCCTGATTTCATCTGACTTG
>JAOVYW010000093.1:4969862-4984813 GCA_025775045.1 Hiodon tergisus | reverse complement strand
TTATATTCCAGTCCGGTTACAGTCCCCAGCCCTATCACATTTCCTCTTCTGCGTTATATTCCAGTCCGGTTACAGTCTCCAGCCCTATCACATTTCCTCTTCTGCATTATATTCCAGTCCGGTTACAGTCCCCAGCCCAATCACATTTCCTCTTCTGCATTATATTCCAGTCCGGTTACAGTCTCCAGCCCTATCACATTTCCTCTTCTGCATTATATTCCAGTCCGGTTACAGTCCCCAGCCCAATCACATTTCCTCTTCTGCGTTATATTCCAGTCCAGTTACAGTCCCCAGTCCTACTGCTGTTCAGTGATACATAAAGTGTCATGTTTCATGACTTATTTGCAAAAAAGCGTTTTTTTGTGTGTTGATTTTTGGACTTGAATTAGTTTTTTAATTAATTCATTTATTTTTTATACATTATTCTGTTCGTTAATATTTGTGTTTTGTTAACAATTGTGACACAGAATAGTGTAAATGACTAATTAAAAGCAATGTGCAGAAGGATGTACATCATTTAACATTTTTTTGTTTTATTTATCCAATTAAAAGAACATGCAGAAAATACTTTTTCAGGTTTTAGAAACAATCCACGCCTATTCCACCTCCCCTGAAAACCAACAATGATCCTGAATAGGGTGATAAGTGTCCGTCAGTGGCTTCCCATTTCTTTCTGCGACAGACTGGATGCTGAGTAAGCAACACATGGCTGATGAAAGACTGCTTGTTTTCCCCCTTAGTTTTATGTGGCATGTATGAATCTTACACGCAGTTTCCAGTAATCAGTAAAAGTTTGGTTTCTTTATAGAGGAAGCCTCTGGTTGAGTCTTAATAACGCGACTCAACAGGAGAGCGGGTTCGGAGGGGGTCGCTGGGCAGATTGAGGGAGTGGTAGGATGTCGTCATGGTGACTGTGACACTATATTATTAGCTGCTTAGCAGACTGTGTGGACATCGTTATATGTGGTGGATCGTTTATTCTGTTTTTTTTTCTGTCATCATCCCCACCAGTTCCACCACAGAGCCAAGAGGTTTGCGTGTACAAACGATGACGAAACACAGCCCGCTTCCTGGAAGACCTTGAAAGAAAGCAGCCACCTCACATTCTTAAAATAGGCGCCTTTGGCTCCCCTGCTAATGAACCAGTCTGGTGTATTATTGGGATTTTACAGGACTCCCTCTGAAACCGCGCTCTGCGTCCTGTGTTCTGAGGCATCAATGGGCCCTGATTGTAGCCTCAGAGCCTGTTTCCCATCCATCAGGAGTGATGTGCCCATCGCTCCCACGCCACGAGAGGCCATGAGAGAAAGGTTCTGTGGACCGGTCGTTTCTCCACAGCCCATGACATGCTGAGTGGGCAGGCTTTGCTCAGTGTTCCCCCATCTCACGTCCCCCATGTGTCACAATGCTGTACCATCCCTGCGTATGTTTTAAAGCATGCCTTATGTAATGAAACTAATTAAACTCAAAAAAACCACAGAAACCTCTAATGAAAAAGGGCTCAGAATGGCCTTTTTCCCCCCCCTTCTCTTTCTGGGTTTTTACGTATACCATAATCAACGGTGGAAAATCAATTTGATCATGCATGAGATATTTCTAAGCGAAAGCAGCCTGTCATTTGTTTTCTCCTGAATGAGGATTTTTGGGCTTGTTATCAGTGGCGACATAGAGCATCTTGGTTAGGATGTACAACAACAGCAACAAAATCCAGATTCTTGTGACTGTTGTCTTGGTTATCACCTGATTGTCCCTCCTTGCCCCACCCCAGCTCCCACCACACACGGACACGTGTGCACACGCACTCACACATGCACATGGTCTCACACACACACACACTTGAAATTCCTGACAAGAATGACATAACATATGCAACAACCACCGCGCATCACAAAGAAGGTTGTTTCGACAAGATCGAACAGACCTGGTCTGTGAGCTCTGAGCTCCAGCTTTCTACTCTGCTGGCCTTACAGTGCCAGCCTTTGTCCATTTACCTCCGGGCATATTTGTGACCAAGCTCCACCCAACCCTCAGCCAAGCCCCCACCCTGTGCTGCCTCAGTGTCATTCTCTCTGTCCCAGGGCGTTGCCCACACACTTGATCCATAAACCCCTCTGGTCCCCATTCCCCAGCTGGGAAGTCCCAACCAACAGTCACACATTTTATGGTTTAACCCCTTTCCTAAACAGCGACAGAGTGTTTATTATAAGTGGCTCTACGTGTGAAATTGGCATGCTTTTGTTGATATTTTGACTTTTTTCCTAATATCTTTTATTTGGTCATTTTGCCAACTAAACATATTTTGATACAAATCCTGAATCTATCATGAGAAAAACATATAGTTAATTTATATCCTGAATCCAGAGTAGTAAATGATATATTTAATTTATATCATAAATTCCGAGTCTCGCATAGAAATTAGAACTGCCCACATTGCCAGAAATCTCACACAACCCCCCTGAAGATTGGTCAGTTGTCAGATGCATGCTGGAATTTTCTCAAATGACCATGGAAACAACCTAACCCATGAGGTTTATTTAATCCTTTTCTGCGTGAAACAAACCTCTAAGTTTTCCTTTACAATCTATCATGCTGTAGGATGTAGGTAGGGTGAATAATCACATTGGACTGACAGGAAGTGTACATGTCCACAAACACCTTCCAGGGCTTTTCAATCTTAATGTGATGGGTAACAAATTAATCTGGCATCAACACAAAAGTACATTTTTAATTTGTTTTTATTTTATCCTTTGACCTCCTTTTCTCCTCCATTACTGATATTTTAGTGTTGAAGATATTCTTTGCTAGGTCAAAGTATTGACATATTTTTAAATCAAGGTCTACAATTCTGAGCATTGTAATCCAGACATTTGGTTACGTGTCCTTCACTTTAAAGAATTATAATTATGAAAACAAAAAGTAAGAAGTTTTGTTGAGCAGCTATTAAATGTGTGTGAGAGAAAGACCATGCAGCCCTGGTTATGTGAGCCTCCTTGCTGAGAGTGAGGTTCAGTGTGCCAGAGACTTGGACTCTGGGGAGCGATAACTCCACAAAAGCTGGGGAGGCACATAGCTGAAGCATGACCTAACCCCAAAGGCCAGGGCGCGGACGGAGCGTGTCAAATACACACACGCACACTCATGCCTTGGCAGACTGCCTGACTGTGCCTGGTCTCCAATGTCCTCCCGAACTGAAGACTGGGACAAACCTGCACCACTTCTAACAGCTCAGTGAGCATGGTGGGCAAAGGAGGCATCAACTGTTCCACTGCAAGGTCTTAGCTTAGCCTCGTTAGCGCCCTTGTAATGAACCTGAGTCATAAATCAAAGGATTAGTGCGGCAGGACAAGCTCGCTGTGGTGACATCATCGCTCTGCCTAGAAAAATGGCAAGGTGAAGCAAAGATGGCCTCGGCGATGGCCCATAACAATCTCTGGGTCAGGGACCTGGGCTGATAGCGAGTCTCTGGGCTGTGCAATTCTCCACCATTGTTTTCCCACTGGTGGTTCATTTTCATGCGGATGCTGGGCTCGGTGTGCGCAAAAACAAAGACAGCTCATGGTATGGTAGAAGAAAGTGAATGAAAGGGGAGGGAGGTCCTTGTTCCCACTCAGTCCTCTGTTTCTCTCACAGGACGTGGCTTTTCTTTCCCCGAGTGGCAAACATCCTGCATCTCCACCGCATCCTGGAGACCCTTTTCTCCAGTCGATGAGAGATGGCATCGGTCCCTAGGCCGTCCAGTGGGAAAGTGGAAGGAGAAGTGGGATGCCTGTAATGCCACAATAATAAGGGGTGGAGAGTGAGGAGGGTACCATAATGAGAGTAACACAAACATCTCAAGGCTTCCCAGAGAAGGTCAGTGGAATGTCCCTGAATGTAGCTTGGACAAGCATAGTGTTTCTGTGTTGTATACTCAACTGGGATCTCTGGTGTAGGTGTTCAGCTCAATGGTGCTAAGGCGAGGATTCTCCCACCTCATAGGGACAGGCCCAGCTCCCAGGCCAGCCATGGCAACGTGGGTGATACAGATGATGATGGCCTCC
This sequence comes from Hiodon tergisus, assembly GCA_025775045.1. Taxonomy (NCBI): domain Eukaryota; kingdom Metazoa; phylum Chordata; class Actinopteri; order Hiodontiformes; family Hiodontidae; genus Hiodon; species Hiodon tergisus. The sequence continues at coordinate 4,980,773 of JAOVYW010000093.1, read as the reverse complement.
TCACGCTCTGTTAAGTCCTAGTGTTTGGGCCTTTGCATCCATGCAAAATATGATGTAAAGACCCCCTTACAAATGACTAGACTCAGAACGAAAACAATAAAGTTAGCTCACAGGATATGACTATAGATCACATTGCACCAGTCAACTAGAAATATTTTGTAAGGTCTCCTTTGGGCTGTTTCACTTGCAGAGTGGAAGGGAAGTATACAGAGTTTAGAGAGCAGACACTAGTTGGTATGAACTGACATATCAAAAATGCTGCTCACTCTCTGCAGCCAAATGAAAAGCATTCCATCAAGTTATAAATTGACTAGAAGCTGCACCTTGTGATGGCTAAGCAAGGGTATGCTTGAAGCTTCTAAGTGAGATAATGCATTCCAATCATAGCACAGATTGCTAAATTGACCAGCTAAAGCAAAGCAGAGCAGAGCGTGTTGGAGTACCAAGACATTTTAAAAGGATGGAGACAAATAACAAAAAACACATGATCTCTCCAAGAGCATTGGGTTAAACTATGACCTTTGACACCTACATATACCAGCAGCCCATTCACCTCTGACCCTGAGGTCTTCAAAACCCACAGACTGCATGCCAGTTCTTAATGGATATTACGGAGAGTGTTTACTCTGGGTGCCTTGCCCAAGCACTTGACCAGCTACATAATATTGTACAGTCAAAGATGTGTGCTATATTCAGTAGTCAAATGTCTCAACATTATTCAATTCAAAATACTACACCCTAGCATAGGAAATACCAGAGGTCCAGGAAATGATCCATAACTGTGCATATCTGCCAAAAGACTGATGACAGGATGTTTTTAGAATGTCAGAGGGATGATAGTGGCTTGTTCCCTCTCCCCCCTGTGCTTGGTGCCACTGCATCAGAGCTCAATGAACATGAGTCCTGCTTTGATTAGTTCTCCTAACTAACAAAGACAAACCCCAGACAATCCATATAGATCAGACCAGGACACTTAAGAGTGTTGTCTGTTAGGTGCCTGATGTCTGCTGTGGAGAAGCGGGTTGTAATGGAGAAGAACATCACAGAGCCAATGGAACCCTACTCCACTACAGGAGATGACATCGACCCTCTGGAGTTCAGGTAGGAGGTAGGTTATACCCAACCAGCCTAGGGCAGTGCGGCACCTCAATGTCCAAGACATTACCCTGGGCATCCCTCCCTCCTCTGACTAAAACTAATCAAAGATCAACGAGTGTTAAGTTACACAACAAAGATTACCATGAATGTGATGTGAGTAGGCACGACTTATCAGTCTTATGTTAGCATTGATCAGTATCTTTAACATAATGGGTGTGTACGTTGGTGCACCAGGTAGGAGCACAGTTCCCTACTCTCAAAAAAGCTGGAACTAAAACCCATGGCCAAGATCTTTTTCTTACCCATGCCAGCAAAAGGTCTGATCTGGTAGGACGGCTACCATAAATGTAAATAACAGTGACCACTCACAAAGTTTCACTTTTCAAATTACTTAACTTGAGATCATTCTGCATCCATAAGTAAGCATTAACAATGTGCTATCTCTCTCTTTCAAGCTATCACTTAAGGCATCCTAGCTGCTGGACTGCATCAACTCCCACCACAGCAACCAATAGATCCTTAAAACCGGAGTCCAGCCATCTTGGGCCCCCACCCCCCTCCTCCGGATACCACAATGTTTTGGATTTTCCCCCATCCTCTCCTGGAGGACAGCACAAACAACATTGGACATTATATTCTTGCATTATTTTAGCTCCTAGTGCCGGCCAACAGAGGCTGGGCTCCGCATTTAAGCCAGGTTCCTCTCAAGGTTTCTTCCTGCCAGGTTAGGGAGTTTTTTCTTGCAACTTTTGCCACTGGCATGCTTTCAGGGGTTCAGGCCAGGGAAATATTGTATTGCCATTTATTTTAAATCATCTTTCTGATATAAAAAAATGTGAAATAAAAATAAATTTATTTATTGATTGATTTATCTATGGTGACTCCTGTGTGCTGGGCTTTACACTAGATGGATACTTGTTGTCAACACTAACACAATCCCAGCAAGATTGGTTCAAAATAACTTTGAATGCATAACTTTAGCTTGAACTGTGTTGTGCCGTGAGGAAGTTGACAACAGATGATCTGGCAGCACAAAAATGAACAAGGATGTAGATGAGTTTCTTCAGAGCAAATCCATGAGGAAAAAAGCTATCACCATCCTAAAATAAACAGCAAAAATCAGATATCAGATAAAATCAAGTCTTTTAAAGAAACATCCGCTGTCACCACTAAGATCATTACAGATCTTTGTGATCATAAGAAGAAGATATATTCCCACATCCTCTTCTGCTGGGGCTCTTTTTCAAAGAGTTAAACACAGTTGCAGGTTTTCACAAACAAGAGTAGAGTGTAACTGGAAAACATTTCTTTCTAGACTTCGTAACACAGAAAGCGTAAATCTTTTCTTCTTCTTTTATAAGACTGATTTTGTTTCCCATGAAATTGGCCCTCTTTCCGCAGGGGTCTCACTTGAGACATGTCTTGCATTTTCCTTGTCAATGGCTTCCTGGCGGATGCCAAGGCCGCTGTGACAGTATGGAAGTTGACAGCACAATGGCGACTGGCAGCTCCACCAGCTAGTCAATAGGGGCTTGACAATTGGGTGGGGTGAGGGGGGTGGAGGGTGTTTGCATCTCCTTCAGTAAGCTCACTCAGCTAAGGAATGTACTGATTGCCAGTATCATTGATCACTTCTGTTCCCATCACCTTCTATTTTTCATTTATTTATCAATACGTTCATTGAAGACTTAATGAATCCCACAAACATTATCTTTTTCTTTTGCTGAGCACTGTGAAAAGCTCTCTGGCAAAGAGCAGTTTCTTATCTAATGGCATACCATTATTTCCAAGTGGAGGAAAAAACCTTGACCTGCCATGCATTTGATTTATTAATTTATTTTTTGAGGAAGTACTATACCATTTTTTTCCAGAGATTTTAATGTTCTTTATAGCGACATTCATTTCTATTCTTCAAAAAAACAAACAAACACAGACATATTTGAGTTACGATCAAATGAAGACAAAACAAGAATTAAAAAAATTGGATCGTAGGTTAGTTACGAAAGCATTCCCCTACCAGCGAGCGTGCGAACGGTAAAATAACTGGAGCAAATGCCTGTTTCGTAAAAAGAAAGCAATTGAACCCCAAAGGAAACCCGACGTTAAAAACGCGCGGCAGTCCAACATCGGAGGAAATACTGGGCTCACAGATCTCCAGACTGTCGATAGACGCCGGTAGACCTACGTAATGGGTGGCTTTAGGTTAGGAATAACATTTATAATACTAAACTCTTAACCTTCGAAAGAAAGCATTCTGGCGTTGATCTCTGAGAACGTTACTGTGCTGTGATACTGCACGCACAGCTCTGCATGAGTGAAGTCCAGATGAATTTGTTTAACTGAGGTTGTTTCCCTCCTACAAGAGGTGGGGCTTTTGGCTACCGATTTTTGTGTGAAACTTTTTCACCTCTTGCAGAAGTACAGCGGACTTCGTCTTCATCTTCATTGTGGCTGCTGCTTTCTTTGAGAGCGGTCATCTCATTAGATGCCTTAGAACAAAAACTCTATATTTAAATATAGTTACTATATATATATATTATGTCTATAACCTTCCCGTGAATGTGTGTTTGTGTTAGTGTATCGTCATTGTTTTACGGATATTCCAGAGCAACTAAAGAAGCGAACGAAGAAAGACTAAAAAGCAAGCGTCACCATGAAAGCGATTAACCTGGACACCTACAGCCTGTCACTGCTAACTGCCAAAGAAGACATACTCAACCCCCGCTCATCAACCAACTGGTAAATAAGTAGCTACCTGCTTATAAACGTTTTAGTCTCTCAAAAATTAGGATGCAAAACATGTCCATCATGATTATTTGTGTAGTTTTGTAAACTATTTAAATAGCACTGCACTTTTCTAAGTTGGTTATTTTTATATGCTGCTGAGTCATTTATTTTTGTTTGTCTAAGCATGATTGATGTAATCAATAGAACAATGACAATCAATAGAACAATGCGAAATTGTTTACCAATTATTTACTCTCTTTTTTATTATAAATGCTTGTCTTGGTTCTACTGTTTCCCAAGCTGGAGGCAGAGCAGCGAGATCCTCTTGGGTTAAAAAATAGGAAAATGTTTGTGTTTATCAGACTGTCCGCTGTGTGAAACAGCTTCGCCTTTTGTGAGCTGTCACCTGCGTCGGTCATTATGTCCGCAAATCCTGCTTTGGGGGGCCCGTGGTGCGCTTCCACTCTCAGACCGTCAATTAAAGTGGATGTTATACGGAGGAGTCAATGAACGCTGGATCTAGCCCGTAGGTTTAATTTATTATGTTTTGCGCAAGTTCACTGGAGTACAAAACTCAAATACATTCATACAAATACAAACAAAATTGTTTACTTCCACAAACATAAGGTTATTTTGTAACAGCTAGATATAAGCAAAAAAAAAAAAGGTTAATTAAATCCAACTTCGTAATAAGTGGCTCCTATTATGTATATATTTACCTTGTTTGCCCCTAATTTGCATTGAAACCATCCCTAAGAAAAGCTATTTTATATAGGCCCTGCTGGCCAAATATGATCATGAACTAAACCTAACGTTTTCCTTCCTATCTAGCCTGAACCAGGAACAAAACAGGAACAAAATAATGAGATCTTGGCAATGACATAATGTGCTTAAATAAGAATAGGTGAAGGTCAGGCTAACACAGCTATCTGGTGTGAAAATGGCGCATTGTGCCAGAGTTTCTCTGTGAACTGTAGCTTACTACCCCATAAGGTATCTGGGGCTGGTCCTTAATGGGAGCATAAGAAGCCAGGGGGAGAAATATGGAAAATATATGTCTTAGCAAAAGTAAGTAGTGTGTGTTTGTGCTTATGACTTGGTCCCATGCCAGTAGAGATTAGCTGATAAGTAGCCATGGCTGTGACCATAGTTACGTAATTGATATTTGGTTGCTGTCAGGAGATTTCCAGCTATTTCTAGTTCAAGGTTATCCACAGTGGCTTTGTGTTCAACATTTTCCGAACAAGGCAGTTATAAACAGTGCATGTGTGTCTATATCCACATATGCATTTCATTTTAAGTTGGCGGTTGTGTGTTTATTTGTTAATTGGACACCCACAGAGTGCCTATAGGAAGTACCCTCCGCCCTTGGAAGTTTTCCAAGGTTTTGTCACAGCTTGAATCTTGATGCATTTAAATGGTATTTGTATTTATCCCCACTGATCTGCACAACCTACTCAACACTTTAGATTTGTGAAAAATAAGGGGGTTGGAAAAACCTGAAAAGTCTTCATTAGATAAACTGAGCAGCCAAGTAAGAAGGGCATTGGAATTCACTATTATGGCCTAAATGCTAACCCAATTTATTAAACTTTATTTGTTACAGCACATTTTTACAAATAGAATCTGTCACAAAGCACAGAATGGTTTGAATTTTACCGACAGAACCTAAAAAATCATACAACCAAGTGCCAATTTAGAAAAACTGGAAATGATCTCTTATCCCAGAGGCAGTCGAGGTAAAAGGCACTATATTAGATACATATAGAATAAAACTGAATAATAAGGTAATCAGTGAGGAGCTGAGTTGACAGCCCAGCAGCTTCAGTACTTCAGTAAGGATTCAGAGATAGCCAACAGTGCACTACAGGTGGTTCATTCTTGATTTTTGTTTCTTGCTTCAAGTGCAGTGAGGCTCGTGGTGAAAGAGCTCACTACTGACAGTGACATCATCCATTGGAATCGAAAGTCAAGAGATGATTCGTTCCTGGAGCAAAAGACTTAAACTCCACATGCTAATCATTTCTCTTCTTTGTTAAGGAGGTTGTGACAACCTGAGTTTGATCCCCAGCTAGGGCGGGTAAAAGCCCAGTGGTCAGAGTGGTTGAATCGGACCCGTTACACAAGGACTACACTGGAGATGATACTTCTCTTCGGGTTTGCCACAGCTTAACTCTCAATTACCAGTGAGAGGGAGAGCAACAAGAAAAAGCTAAATATGGTTAGCAGTTCATAATCAAGGGATTGGAGAGTATATAAATTTAGTTTTTTGTGTTGTGCAACATTATGCAGCCTCAGCAGGAAAAAAAATAATGGCTGCATCCAAAGCAAAAAGTGGTGAGAGGTAAGGGAAGGAAATATAGCCATGAAGGTGGACGGAGCTTTTCCCGACTGCTCAGAGCACAACCAGAGCAATGTGGGTGAGCCAGCAAACAGAGAAGCCCCTGCAAGGGAAGCTATTTGCACCTGAAGATTATGTGGCCAAATTCCACCCTCTATCACAGCAGCCAAGGTAAATGACAAACTGTACAGACAAGCCCAACACAGCACATCACCAAATTAAGACATCCCTTCTGTGAAGCATAGTGATGACAGCGTCATGCTATGGGGATTCTTTTCAGTGTTGGGGACTGGAAAGCTTATTAAAATGAATGGAGCTAAATACAGGCAAATCCTTTATTAAAACCTGCTTCTGACAAAGCTAAAATAGAGTGGCTTGTAAGCATTAACTAGTGGCCCATTCACATCCCAGACTTCCCTGGCAAATACTGTGTGATCCAGATGTGACAACCTGGTAAAGACTTAGAAATACTAACAGCTGTAATTGCTGTAATTTTTTGGTTACCAAGACATTTCAGTTTTTATTTTTCATTCACTGTTTCACTATAGAATCAATCTTGTCTCTTCAATATGTTGAATAATTGTGGAGATAAAAGGGGAAAAACATTTAAATGCATCAGGATTTCAGGTCATTATAAACACAAAATATCCAAGTGGTGTGAACGTTTCCTTTAGGGAATATATGTTGCATGCTTTGACTGATTTATACACCTGGAAGTTTACTAAAGCAACTCTGGTGTATTACACTGCTCTCGGTTATACTTCCTCTTGTAAAATTAAGTTGCAAACTTCTTAACATAAGTTTAATTACTACAACTACGTGACACCAGGCCACAAATGATAGCCAAGTTTACATTATCTGGTTATTTGAATGGATAACTTTAAACTCTTTAACTCATTTACCTATTTGATCCTCTGAAATTTCCATGTATGACATCACTGTTCTCCTTCCACAATTAATTAGGAACCATGCATGTCTGAGGTAGTAAGGGAAAGCAGTGCCCTATTGTGTTTTGTGTAACAAAGATAGGCTGCTATAGCAGTATAGGTGCACTGATCTGCTTGTGAAATGTGCACAGCATTCACCCTTCTGTGCATGTCAGGGCTTGGCAGCTTGGTTTCAGTAGTGTTATTATACTGTCCGTGTGTTTTTGCTGCAGAGGAGGCAGGGCACCTAACCCCAGCAGACGTCCTGTCACTGGCAGCTTAGGCGATCTGGATCTATGTTATTCTGGTTTTTGCACACTGTAAATCTCTGTGGAAACACTCTGACAATCATGAGCTTTACAGGGCAGTCTGAGGTGCAAACTCCTCTGTGTACTAGGCAAGCTCGCTGAGGGGTCACTGTATGGTTCAGCATTGAGCTAGGTGGCCAGTTCATTTTTGGATTGTGAAGAGCCAAATTATTTTATTTTCAGATTCTCATTTGATTGTTGTGATTTGTTCTGTATAGCCTCAAGAGTATCTTTCTCAAGATTGTCTATGAATGACAAGATTCCAGGAGAAAACTTGATCATCACCAGAGGTTCTGTTGAAATGGATACAGCAGGCCTTCGTTGTGAAATCTTACCCAAGGTTTAATGAGTAGCAGTCATGACTTGTTTACGTGCCAAACCACTTGCTTTTCTCTAGGTTATACTCTGTAGTAAGCAAACCATTTATGAAAGGGTGAATCGCTTTCCTCCATGCTGCTTGGCGGGCAGGGTTCAGCTGGATTATGTTGTACAATGATGACACGGCCTTGCCCCCCAAAAAGGTATGGTAAGTATTTCAAAGAATTTGGAGGAGGGAGAGGAGGTTTCAAAGGAGGGGGAGGTGGATGTTTTGTAAAGAGAAGCCCCGCATACTCTGGCCTTGAGGCCCCTGTATCTATTATCTAATGACCTTGCGTACATATACAGCTGCTGAATAGCATGAGATCCTGTGTAAAATACAAACCCCTGTCTTCAGGGCTGTTTTCCAGCTATTTATGAACACTCCGAAGGTCTTTGCTCTCTATTACATTGGGACTGCAGAATGACTCCTAGCAAGAGTGGGATTGATGCATTTAGGCCCCGTCCTGGAGTAAAAACATAGCAACCACACATTTCTCAGGAATGTTTCTCCAGTGTTTCACTCCGATACAGGATCTCATCTTTTTTTTCTTTTTAAATGATGGGTGAAATTTCACCTTCCAATTTGAATACTGTACACAACTTTTAAAGTCTATATTTTGCGACATTTATTATAAGCATAATTCTGCCTAAAGTAACAGCCTAGTGGTTAAGACAAGTCTGACTATTTGCACAAATTTCATGCCTGTAAACGATGTAGTCAACATTAGCATACTTAATGGTTTCTGAACTACCATTTAAAAGTTAATATGTTCGATATCTCACTCAGCAGATAGCTCTGCCTCTTTTCATCGTTGTGATGCACTTGGTGTATTTGAACACCTGCAAGCCTAGAACTACACACGCACAGGCACACGCACACATACACACGCACACATACACACGCTCACACACTCATGCCCAAACTGATTCGATGGAGCGTTTCAACTTGTGTTCAAAAAGAAGCGGCCTGCCTTGTTCTTTCGCTCTGAGGTACTGAATGGCTTTTTCACAATAACAAAAGCAAGCATGCCTAATTTAAGAGTGAACTCAGATATGTTTTGACTGGTTGCATTGAGTTATGGCCAGTGGCACAAAGCGGTCACAGATTGTTATATCAGTGCGGTTTAGGGTATTGAAAGATGCTGTGAAGGTAGCATTCCTTTATTAGCATCCAATCTTCTTTTTTTCTTTTTTCTTTTTTGTAGTTGCCAAATGTTCAACCCCTCAATTAGTTTTAATGATGTGTAAGATGGAGGGTAAGCAGGTGAATTATTTTACCATCTTGGAATTTGAAGTGTTTTGTGTGATTTGTATGTAGCTCTGCTGTTATTAAAGGTATGAAGAAATTAAATGAACAATTTATCAAATCAATCAATCAATCAATCAAATGTATTTTCATACAGCGCTTTTCACATGTTTCCATGTCACAAAAACGCTTTACATACAGAAAAATACAATATGTCAAAGACCTGACCCCCAAAAGCATGCCAGTGGCAAGGAAAAACTCCCATGGCTGGCAGGAAGAAACCTTGAGAGGTACCCGGCTTAAAGGGGGAGCCCATCCTCCGCTGGCTGGCTCTAGGAGCTGAATTAAAGAATTTAATGTCCATAATGTGTGATGCCCTCCGATAGAGGAGTTCCAAAACATCATAATATCCGGAGGAGAGGGGTAGGGGCCCAGATGGCTGGATTCCAGCCCAAATCAGCTTAGTGTTCACACAAATTTATCTTGTGAAATTTCACTGGTTTGTTGATGTGAGGAGTTTCCCCCCGTATTTATGTCTTAAGCAAGAACAGTTAAAAATGATTAACAAGAACCGATTGCCACCATTTTTTTAAGTCCACTTCCACTGAGATTTCTGAGAGTCAGCGGTGTCATATATAACATTTTTGAAGATTCCAACCTTTTCCAACCATTACATTCCATCCAATTCCAACCATTTACACGAACATACACCGCCATTGTATAATGGCGAATTTTAAGTGAAGATGACTCCTGGAAAAAAAAAACAGATGTTGGATCCGTTGGTCTTATTCTGATGTAGTGAAGCCATGTTTGAAGATCTTGCAGTTGAGCAGGGGCTCTGTCTATACGTCTGCACTTTTAAAGGGGGGCACCTAAAGGATGAGTAGGTGGTCCTAGTTTTCCTGCATGTATGTGTTACCTATTAAACCTCACACTAGGAGACTGAAGTCTCAATTCACATGCAACTGCTATAAAGTCGTGGCAAACGTGTCGGCTGTTAAGTTGTTGTCAAAGATGATCCATTATTCTGAACACATCCCTGTGCATGTACATTTATCCAGGACTTTTGTAGTACATATGTAACGAGATGCTTTTCTTCTGGCTTGTCTCATATAACAGAAGCTATATTATGTCACAACAAAAACTGAGATGAGGCGAGCCATTGACAATGCATGCTTAATTTCATTCACTGGGGTATCATGAAGTCAGCAGGATGACCCGGAGTTGTTTGGACCAGTTTTACTCATCGACATGACTCAATTAGGCCCAGTAGGAAAGGTGAGCCAGTGCTCATTGTCACTGCCAGAGAATGAGATCTGAACTGTAATAGCAATGATAGTAATAATTTCCTTTCTTACCTGCAGCAACAGGTATAGTGATGGCGTATTCCAGTGTAAAAAGAGCACACCAAATCCTATTTATTTGCTCTGGGAACAAAGTGCAAAATAATGAGATCAGATTTCTAGGAAAATATTTTTAGTTTTTTGGAGGGTGAGAAAGTATGACTAGTCTCATCCAATCCAAGTCACCTGGGAACCAGCTGTATTGGAATCCAGCTCATACGGCTCAGTCTGTGCTTGGGTTAGCTCCAGCTCATAGGGCTCAGTCTGCACTCGGGTGAGCTCCAGCTCGTAGGGCTCAGTCTGTGCTTGGGCGAACTCCAGCTCGTAGGGCTCAGTCTGTGCTTGGGCGAACTCCAGCTCGTAGGGCTCATTCTGCACTAGGGTGAACTCCAGCTCATAGGGCTCAGTCTGTGCTTCGGCGAGCTCCAGCTCGTAGGGCTCATTCTGCACTAGGGTGAACTCCAGCTCATAGGGCTCAGTCTGCACTTGGGTGAACTCTAGCTCATAGGGCTCAGTCTGCACTTGGGTGAACTCTAGCTCATAGGGCTCAGTCTGCACTTGG